>CM065729.1:60393694-60543694 GCA_033310375.1 Conus canariensis
CCTCTAGGATTTCCTGGGGTGAGTCCATCTGGAGCAGGTCTTTCCGGTTGATGACCCGCTCAGGACCTCTAGTCAGGGGCTGGACTGGGTAGACCTGGAGGTCTTCGTAGGGACGGGCTGTTACTCTGTGGAGGTTGGGGGCCCAGAAGTCCTTGATTTTGTTTCGGCCACAGATTCAGTTTCTCAAATAGACGAAGTCACCTACTTGCAGGGCATGATCGCCGGACTTGGTGGCAGCTGTGGCATCTCTCTTCTCAGCAGCCCCATCTGAAATTGTTGCACGCCTTCTGGTGGGCTGCTTGTAGATGAAGGTGGTGTTGGCGTACCCAGTTGACGGTGCTGGTTGGTGTATTGGGTGACTGTCCCAGCAGGGCATCGATGGGTAGTCGTGGCTGATGTCCGAAGAGCAGGAAGCAGGGAGGGAGAAGCCTGTCAAAATGTGAGGCGTATTGTTGTACACCTGGACCAGTTCTGGTAAGTGAACTGGCCATCTTGGCTTCTCTCCTGGTGGCAGCATGCAAAACAGATCGTGCATGGAGCGATTGAATCGCTCGCACTGACCATTGCCTTGCAGTTGATAGGGCATAGTGTGGGTCTTCTTGGTGCCATAGATGTACACAGCTCCTGGATGATGTGCGCTTCAAAGTCCCTTCCCTGGTCGCTGTGGATCTTCTCTGGGACCGATTTCTGGAACCAGTCTTTCACGAAGACACTGACCACTGTCACTGCCTCTTGGTTCTGCGTTGGCACGGCTTGGGTGAACTTTGTAAAAACGTCCGTCATCACCAGGATGTTCTCTCTGCCATCGCTGGCTGGATCCAGTCGCGTGAAGTGAACGGCGAGGATCTCTAGGGGACGAGATCATGCTCAATAACGAGTTTTCCGAATTTAACATCAGCATAAACAACTGATCGCGTTAAATTCGGATCCTAATCCACCAGATCTAATCCACCAGGTCTAATCCACCAGATCTAATCCACCAGCCTGTCACAGGGCCAAGAGGGCCTCTTTTATAGTCTTGAGTTTGTTTACGTTATCACTAAACAACTGTGTAGACAACCGTTTTCGTTGGAGCACATCTTACCACAATGATCCCAGATTAGATCTGAACAATAACGCAATACGTTTCCAGGATATGACGTCATTAACTTAAATTAAATGACGAACTTAAACTTTTACAAGAAAAAATGTTATTGTTACAAGTCCCAAAACAACTAAACTAAAGAAAATAAACTTTTAATTTCCTTCTCTTCAGTCTTCTAGATCAACGCGGAAGGTAGTGAGAAGAAATTTCACTTATGTTCAGATCTTCTCTCTTTCAGCGTAACAAGTTGTTCATTAGAAGCCATTACAACTTTTTACTTTTTTTCCGCTCCCCCCCCCCCCCCCCCCCCCCTCTCCCTCCCCCCAACTTTCGTTTATGGACGATTTTTCTCCTTTCTGTGTAAGAAGTCATTACTGCCATGAATGTGGTGATCACACTATTTGATTATATTTTTATTAAGTTTACGTCTACAATGTTTAAAAGCGAGGCAGATGAGCGATACTGCTGTGCAAGCAAATGGATGATATAAATGTGGGACAGGAACTGCCTATGCTGATTGAAGCTGATGTTTGAGTTTGCTTTTTGTTTCTTTTTGAAAAGTTGTTACTGGTAATCTGTGCTTCGTTAAACTTCTGCTTTGTATTGTTTTGATTTTGAAGGGAAGTAAGAAGTTTTGACGGGCCATGTGCACAAGTTATGCAGAGTGGCATTAAGAGGTGTGGATGATGAGTGTTGTTTAGACGTGATTGGTTCTTGGGAAGGAAGGTGAAGCTATTGATGTTATTGTTGTTTGAATAATCCTTGAAAAGCTTTGGCAACATTATGCTTTTTATACATCACCTATTTACAGGGAGATCCCCCCCCCCTCCCCCCCCCTCCCCCCGAACCAGTTTTTTTTTCAATTTTTATTTATTTTATTTCATTCATTATCTTTCTGTTTCTTACACCTCTTCTCCCGTCCCTTTTCGCGTGCCCCCGCGCGCGCGCCCCTCCCTCTGCACTCCCCCTCCCCCGCTCCGCCCAACCGCTACCCCCTCCCCCCCCCACCCCCACCCCCTGCCCTCAAACCCGTCTTACTTTCTGGTCTGTTATCTTATTTAAAATACACATGGTGCATACCCCCCCCCCCCCCCTCCCCCGTCCCCTCCCCATCACGCTCTGCGCGTGACAAAACATGAGTCGCCCCGAGTGTTCCTGTCCTTGAAGACAGTCAGTTGAATTGTATTCACAGATACATTGATCTTGAGGCACACATACGCGCGCCTGATCGTGATTCCACGCCCCATCCGCACCCGCTGACCCCTCGCCCTTCCTTTTTTTTTTTTTTTTTTTCGTAAGTGAGTGAGCGAAGGTGCGTGCGTGCGTGCGCTTGTGTTTGTGTGTGTGTGTGTGTGTGTGTGCGCGCGCGCGCGCGCGCGCGCGCGCACGCGGCACGCGCGTGTGCGCGTGCGTGCTTGTGTGTGTGAGAGTGTATGTATGTGGTAGTCACTTAGTTATTATGCTTACAGAATGGAAAGCATACGTTTCACCTTTTTTTAAAGTCAGGCTTGGTTTAGATTGACGCTGCTGTATGTAAATGTTCCATTGTCTTTATTGGTATATTGCGTCCTTTTTCTTGTTTTTGTCCTTGTTGTTGTTTGTCTTCTTCTTCTTCTTCTTCTTCTTCTCTTCGTTTTCTTCTCTGCGCCTGCCGCTTGCCTGCGTTGGTCAAGCAAATTTTGACTCATTTTTGGCTTGTACGTGTTGGTTGTCTGGTAGATTTGATTTTTTCAGTATGCATTCGTTTATGTTTGTGCATATGCATATGGTTTCTTTTTTTTCTTTTTTTTCATTATTGTTGTTGTGTCAAAGGTTGTATGCAGCACGACTGAAAACAAATGGCACACTTTTATGGCTGAGGAGAAAAAACATAGAAAAGTAAGGATATTTAAAGAGGAATGGAATCTATAGCGATATCATCTTTGAACTGCCAAGGTCTCGGGGGATACCCTAAAAGAAAGGATGTGTTTCAATTCTTAAGACAAAGACAATACTCTATTTATTTTCTACAGGACACTCATTTCACTAGTAAATTAGAACGCCAGATAAGAAGTGAATGGGGTTATGAATGTGTATTTGCCTCCAACAACTCTCGATCAAGAGGTGTTGCAATACTCTTTAATAACAACTTTGAATTCAAAATAAAGAAAACTATTAAAGATGTTCATGGTAATTACATAATAGTAACAATTAATACAATGGGAAAAGATTTAGTATTAGCAGATATCTATGGGCCAAATAATGACGAACCGTCTTTCTTTGAAAATATAAAATCAAAAATAGAAGATTTGAATGTCCCCAACATAATAATGGCAGGGGACTGGAACCTGGTCCTTCATCCTAGTAAAGATTATCACAATTATAAACATATTAATAATGCTCGAGCACAGGAAGAAGTTACCGAAATTATGTCCAGATTAGAGCTAGTTGATATATGGAGAGAATTGAACCAAGACACGAGACGATATACTTGGAGAAGACCAAAACCATTTCAACAAAGCAGGCTAGATTTCTTTTTATTATCCGACACTTTAATCACTTACATAGATGATGCTGATATTTTGTTCGGATATAGAACAGATCACTCTTTGATATACATAAATATTGTTTTTAAAAAGGAAGAGAGACATAAAGGGTTCTGGAAATTTAATTCCTCTCTTTTAAGAGACAAGCAATATGTAAATCTGGTTAATGAAACGATTGAAAGAATTAAAGGACAATATGCATTACTGCCTTACAATAAAAACTCTGTCAGTAAAATCCCGAATGATCAAATTCAGTTTACAATTTCTGACCAATTATTTCTAGAAACTCTAATTATGGAAATAAGAGCAGAAACAATAACATTCAGTATTCGCAAAAATAGAAAACGAAATGAAAAAGAAAAACAAATTGAAAAAGCAATACAAGATTTGGAAAGTAAAAATGGCTTACTCGAAAGAGACCTGGAGATCTTGAAAAACAAAAAGGAAGAGCTGAGTGAGCTAAGGAAAACAAAAATTGACAGAATAATGATTCGATCCAGAGCTAAATGGGTATCTTACGGGGAAAAAATAAGTAAATATTTCTGTGCACTGGAGAAAAGGAATTTCGTAAGCAAAAGAATGCTTAAACTTGTCACAGACCAAGGAAGAACCCTGACAGAAACGGACGATATGTTAACAGAGACAAAGAACTATTATGAAAACCTATACGCAGAAAAGGAAGTAAGTAATATTGAGATTGGAAAATATGTAGAAAACCTGCCAAAACTAAATCAGTTAGAATCCGAACAGTTGGAGGGATTAATTACTTTAGAAGAAGCTACCAAAGTCCTAAAAAATATGGAAAATGATAAGAGTCCTGGAACAGACGGGATGACGGTAAATTTCTTTAAATTCTTCTGGAGACAGTTAGGAGATTTTGTTGTCCGTTCTCTAAATGAGGGATACAGTAATGGAGGAATGTCTGTAACACAAAAAGAAGGAATACTAATTGGTCTTCCGAAAGGAGAGAAACCGTGAGAATACTTGAAGAACTGGAGACCTATCTCACTTTTAAATGTAACCTACAAAATTGCTTCAGCCTGTATTGCAAACAGAATAAAAATTGTTTTACCAAAACTCATAAACGAGGATCAGACGGGATTCGTTCCAGATAGATATATAGGAGATAGTTTACGAACAATATATGATTTAATTCATTATTTAGAAGTGAACGGCTTGCGAGGGTTATTAATTTCTGTCGATTTCGAGAAAGCTTTCGATTCAGTTAACTGGTCATATATGAATAAAATTCTGGGTGCTTTCGGATTTGGAAAAGGAATACAACGATGGATATCATCTTTTTACGATAAGATAAAGTCTTACGTAATACTGAACGGGAAAGTGTCTTCAGGCTTTTCAATTGGAAGAGGTTGCCGTCAAGGGGACCCTATATCTCCATATCTATTTGTTTTGTGTGTTGAAGTACTAGCGACCAAAATAAGGCAAGATCACGATATCAAAGGCATAAAGATAGAAAACACAGAATTTAAGATAAATCAGTTTGCAGACGACACCACTTTTACGTTAGAAGGCGACAAGAAATCATACGAAAAGTTATTTGCAAACCTTTATGAATTTGAGCAAATATCTGGACTCAAATTGAACTATGAGAAAACGTTTAATGTTTGGCTAGGTACAGAGAAAAATTCCACGAACACATATTTATCACATTATAAAATGGAATGGAACCCCTCAAAATTCAAAATTCTAGGGATGTGGTTTACAAATAGTCTATCGGATATGACGGAAATTAATATGAAAGATAAATTTTCGGAAGTCCAAAACCTGTTCAAAATATGGACAAAAATCATTATAACACCATTAGGTAGAGTAGCTGTGCTCAAATCATTAGTGCTATCAAAATTGGTGTACTTATGGATGCTTTTACCGAATCCTCCTGATTCACAGATTGCTTTATTACAGAATATGTGTTTCAAATTTGTATGGAACAACAAAAATGATAAAATTAAAAGAAAGTACTCAATACATAGCATACAAAAGGGAGGGATAGGTATACCTGATCTGAAAATATATATATATCAGCTCCTTAAAAATAGCCTGGATAAGGAAAGCGTACATGTACAACCATAAGTGGAAGATAATATTGCATTCATTATGTCCCGAAATAAGTAATTTTGACGCCTATGGTCCTAACAGATTTGTTGAAAGCAATATTCGTAACAAATTTTGGAAAGGAGTTTTTCTATCATATCAAAGGTTCTGCAAACAGGTAGAATTATACGAAAGTACAGATTTAGCCACTGAACCTATTTTCTGTAATGAGAAGTTTAAAGTGGGAGAAAAAACATTCATTTACAAGAAATGGATGCAGAAAAACATATTTCTTGTTAAACATTTACTCGACGATGATTGTAATTTCGTCAGCCTTTACGAACTGTCAGAGAAAATGGGATTTCAGGTCAATTTTCTGAATTATATAAGTTGCGTGCATTCGATCAAAGCTTATGCAGAGAAAAGAAGATTCAAATTAGACAGTAACATTAGTAAAGATAAAACTTTAGCACTTCAAAAAATTTGTAGCGTTACTAAAGGTACTCGTACTTATTATGATATTATGGTGGAAGTCAATGAAGTTCTTAATATTAGTGCCTTTGTTAAGTGGGAACAGCGTCTTAATATCCCTATTGACTGGACAGAGGTACTGAAAAGGATCAACAAAATTAAAGAAACAAAACTAAAATGGTTTCAAATTAAGATATGCCACAGGATTTTGGTAACGAATAGTGTGCTGAAAAGTATGCAAATTATCGATAGTGACAAATGTAATTTTTGTAATAGAGAGAAAGATTCCATTAATCATTACCTATGGGAATGTGAGTTTACCCGTGTTTTCTGGAAAGACTTTGAAAGAGCTCTGAAAGTTAATTGTTCCCACTGTGAAAAATTATCCTTTAATGTGGAGATTATATTATTTGGTACGGATGAGAAAACAAAAACCGATGATATGCTTGACCTAATAATTTTAATGGGAAAATATTTCATTTATAAATGTAGAATAAACAAAACAAAGCCTAATCTAAACATGTTTTTGAAGGAGCTGAACTATCGATATAAAATGGAAAAATATATGTACTTGATGAAGACGAAGCAGGCTACCTACCAAACAAAATGGTTACCATACATTAAGCTGCTAGAGGATTAATTGTTATGATATGTAATATATGTATGTGTACCTAAGTGTGTGTGTGTATGTGTGTGTGTGTGGGTGGGTGGGTAGATGGGTGGGTGTGCGTGTGTGCGCGTATGTGCATGCGCGCCCTCGCACGCACGCAGACACGCACATACATATATATGTTTAACGTTGTCCATGACCTTGGAGCCTCCATGAAACAATGCGAAACAAAGTTTATCTGTATAGTGTACTTTCTCCGAATGCCATGAGTCGATGGAGTTGCAGTGGTTTATGTCATGCGTTTTATAACCTTATATCATATATCATGTTTGTGTACATCATTAATGCCATCCATATTGGAATTCATTAAAAAAAAAAAAAAAAAAAAGAGAGAAAAAAAAAAAAAAGAGAAAAGAAACTTACTTGAAATTCCGGACGATGGTTAAATTAACTAAGGGGAACAACTCCCGTGACTTAACAACAAAGAAGGAAATTTTTTTATCGATGCGGAGTTGCTTGGTTATTAATGGTGGAAGTAAAACAACCGTCATGAACTGGTGAACCTCTTGAGTCTTCTCTGTACGCTTACGGTCATTACATGGTGTCAAAACTCAAAAGGGAGGCTGATATGAAGAAAAATGCTGAGAAGCAACTGAAGAAAAGAAGAATCCTGAAAAGAAGAAAACGATGGAATCGACGTCACGAAACGAGCCAAGGGGGCAACAGAGACAGTTTACGGAAAGCGTTCCAGCACCAGAAAAAATGTGCCTGGAAGGAAATTTGTCACAAAACTGGAAGCGTTTCAGAAGACAATTCGAGAATTATGCCATTGCAAGTAGACTTAATAGAGAAGAAGACCAAGAGTACCAGGTATCTGTTTTTCTTGCTGTTTTTGGACCTGATGCGTGTGAAATATATGACAATCTCAAGTTTGATGTTGAAGCTGACAAAAACAATCTCGAAAAAGTCATGGAAATATTGCAAGATTTCTTTGTAGCAGATACACAGGAAGCTTTTGAATCATATAAATTTCATCTCAGAAAGCAGGAGGCGTCAGAGTCAATCGAAGCATACACTGCAGCACTCAGCAAGCTGGCAAAAACGTGCAACTTTGATAAACTAGAAGAAAGACTTATCAGGGATCAAGTGGTTGTAGGAATAAGAGAAGAAGGTCTGAGACAAAAACTGTTAGAAGACAAACAACTGACATTAGATAAGTGCATGTCAGTTGGAAGGGATTATGAAAGTTCCAAACAACAGCTACAGTCAATGTCAAGTAAAGACTTGTCTCAAGTGCAACGCCTGTTCAAAAAGAAAAAAGGAAGCAAAATGAACTCAAAATTTTCACCAAATAAGAGTGGAAAAAGTCAACAACAACATTTTTCAAGAAAATGCACAAGATGTGGAAAATACCTATCACATAGTAGGCAAGAATGCGCAGCTAAGGATGCAGAATGCAGAAAATGCAGCAAGAAAGGTCATTATGCAGCCATGTGCAGAACAAAGACTGATGTGAGATATCTTGAAGATGAAGATGGCAATATACTTGGCACTGTCACAGGAGAATCAGCACTGTGTGGTGCTGTGAACTGGCATGCTGATGTTCAGGTGACTACCGAGACACATAGTCATTCTGTGAATTTCAGAATAGACACTGGTGCAGATGTGACAGTAGTACCTGCTAGGTTCTTCAAGAAGAACTCACCACTGATTCAAAAGACTGACAAGAAGTTGTTTGGGCCTGGCCGAAAAAAATCAACGTGACTGGCAGAGTCCATGTTACCTTAGCAGTAGGTGAAACATCGTCAGAGCAAGAACTCTATGTTGTTGGTGATCTGAAGGAGCCACTTTTGGGGAGACCTGCAATTGAGGCACTGAAACTGATTGAAAGAGTCAACTCTGTAGACAAAGATCATGAATACAAGCAAGAATTCCCAGAGCTGTTTACAGGCCTAGGGAGAATGAAGAATGTCTACACAATTAGACTGCAAGAAAATGCTCAACCATTTGCAATCTCAACACCCCGCAGACTACCCCTTCCAATGAAAGAAGAAGTTCAAGAAGAACTGAAGAAGTTGGAGGAACAGGATATCATCCATCCAGTAGAGACACCCACTGACTGGTGCGCACCAATCGTAGCAGTACCAAAACCAAATGGGAAAGTGCGACTGTGCATAGACTTCACAAAGCTCAGTGAGTGCGTGCATCGAGAGAACTTTCCACTACCCACAACGGATCAACTACTAGCCCAACTGGATGGGCCACAGTCTTCACTAAACTGGACTGTAAGAGTGGATTTCACCAGATACCACTTCACACAGTCAGGAGCTAACTATCTTCATCACACTGTTCGGGCGATACTGTTACAAATGTCTGCCGTTTGGTATCAGCTCAGGACCAGAAGTTTTTCACCAAGAGATGACACGCATCCTCAAAGAAATACCTGGAGTCATCTGCAACATCGACGACGTTCTTGTCTTCGGGAGGAATCAGAAAGAACATGATGATCGACTGAAGCTTGTTCTACAAAAGATGAAGGAAGCTGGTGTCACACTCAATGAGAAATGCAAGTTCTCACAGGACTCAGTGAAGTTCCTGGGCCACATGATCTCCAAAGAAGGAATCCAGATGGATCCGGAAAAAGTGCAAGCCATTTCCAACTTTCCAAGACCTGTAAACATCTCAGAATTGTGCCGCTTCCTTGGAATGGTGAACCATGTTGGAAAATTTGCATCGCATATGGCTGACATAACAAAACCACTGAGAGATCTGCTGATCTGGGAAGAGCCACAAGAGAAAGCCTTCCAAACAGTAAAAAAAAGCAGCTGAGCTCAACACCAGTGCTTGCACACTACAGTCCACATAAGCCAACAAAAGTCTCAGCTGATGCATCACCACACAGATTAGGTGGCGTGCTACTTCAGAAAGAAGAAAATGACTGGAAGTTAGTATTCTACGCCTCAAGATCTCTCACACCAACTGAATAAAGGTACGTGCAAGTGGAAAAAGAAGCCTTGGCAGTGACTTGGAACTGTGAAAAATTTCGAGACTACCTGTTGGGACTGTCAAAATTCACAGTTGAAACAGACCACAAACCACTGTTGGCACTGTTGAAAACCAAGATGCTTAATGAACTGACCCCAAGGATACAGAGGTTCCGCATGCGCCTGATGCAGTTTTCGTACAACGTTATATACACCACAGGAAAAAACCTGATGACGGCAGACATGCTGTCAAGGGCTCCTGGATCTGAACCAGATGAACAGGAAACCTTAATGGAAGACGAGACCAACGCTTTTGTTGGTGCTCTCATCGACAGCATTCCTGCAAGTGATGCAAGGCTAGAAGAGGTTAGAAAGAAGCAATGCTCTGACAAAATCTGCAGTCAAGTCATGAACTTTTGCAAATTAGATCACTGGCCTGAAACAGCGAAAAAGGACGTCAATTTGCGACAATACCGGTTTGTACGTCAAGATTTGACAGTTCAGCAAGGTCTGTTGCTGTTCCAGAGTGGTCTGGAGATACCAGCTGAGCTGCAAGAAGAAATGCTTCAGAGACTTCACCAAGGACATCAAGGAGTGGTGAAATGCAGGGCATTAGCTCGAAGTTGTGTGTGGTGGTCAGGACTCTCAAAGAAAATCGAAGAAGTCGTTGGTACCTGTGCAACATGTGAGAAAGAAAGAAAACTTCCACCAGAACCTCTACAGCCAACCAAAACCCCGGACTACCCATGGCAGAAGACAGCTATGAACTTGTTCGAACTGAATGGACATATGTATCTCATAGTAGTTGACTACTACTCTCGGTGGATAGAGACTGTTCACCTGAAGCAGACTAAATCAGTAGCTGTCATTGAACACTGCAAATCCATCTTTGCAAGATTCGGAATTCCAGAAATAGTCTTATCTGACAACATTCCACAGTTCAACTCATGAGAATTTCTTAAATTCTCACAGGACTACACCTTCACTCATCTGACCAGTAGTCCCTATCATCCACAAGGAAACGGTGAAGCAGAAAGGGCTGTTCAAACTGAAAAATCTCCTGAGAAAGTCTACCGACCCTAACATTGCCCTTCTCAACTACCGTACAAATCCACTTCAAAATGGCTACAGTCTGGCAGAACTGATGATGAGCTGAAAACTCAGAAACTGTGTGCCTACAATGCCCAGTCAACACATTCCCTTCAAACCAGAAGTTGAAAAATTCAAGAGGAAGGATGAACACTTCAGGAACCAGCAGAAACACTACCATGATCTGCGGCATAGAGCAAAAGAAGCCCCACAACTTTCAAATGGACAAACTGTGTGGGTGAAGACTCCAACAACCAAAGAAGCAGTGGTGGTCAAAAATGCTACACCTCGGTCTTTTGTTGTTCAGACTGAACAAGGTCCTCAGCGCAGAAACTGCACTCAACTTTGTCGAAGAAGTTGGAACAAGAAAGCAACACAGCCTGCAACGCCGAGAGAGCGACTGCAATACTTCCAAAGCAAAACCTGGAGACTCGCGTTGAAACAAGCAATGAAGAGCTTGCTGAAGAAAGGACTACCCCACAACTCCATCAACCAGAGGAGAGGCCTGACAACCCACCCCTGGAACTGAATGGTCAAAAGACATTGTACACAAAGTCAGGACGAAAAGTGAAAATGCCTCAAAGACTTGATCTGTGAAGAAGCTACAGTTCACTTACCTGATAGTTGTTTGTTGCTGTTGATATGAGTTCAATTGTTGAAGTTTTGATATAGTTGAGATTTGAAATTCAAAGACACTTACGTGTTTCTGCAGCACGTTTTAGAATAAGGCTTTAGAATTTGCCAAAGACTTTAAATGTGTGGAGAAGTGCAGAAAACTTACTTACGATTTTTCAGCCATTATTATTTGCTCATCTGGGCACTTCCTCTGACTCATGCAAGTACAGCTTCTTCCCATCAACCATCCCAGCCTGGAACTCCCTGCCTGCAACAGCAGCAGAGGTTCCCTCCTTGGTATCATTCAAGAGGGAGCTGAACAAAATCCCAGCCTAGATCCCTATCCCAACTAGCCGAACGGTAAATGATGGGCAGGGTTGTGCCGGTCCAGGTCATGACCTGGGGGTCGCCACGATTACCGGGTAAACCTCCCCAGATACTAATTAGGCTAGTTGAGCCCCCCCCCCCCCCCCCCCCTTTTTTTTTTTTTTTTTGTGCCTGCCGCAACACGCTGCCCCGGAGCTGAACTCAGGGGTATGCGGTCGCGGTATGTCACCGATCGGCGGTACTAAATCAGAATGTCCATGTGTTTAAGAGTAGTGGTGGTTCAAGATAGAGAGCGTGCGAGCGTGCATGTATGTGTGTGTGTGTGTGTGTGTGTGTGTGTGTGTGTGTGTGTGTGTGTGCGTGCGCTCGCGCGTATGTGAGGTTGGGGTTTAGTTAGCTAGAGTTAGGTTAAGTTCCTCAGGGTTAGGTAGAAAGATTAGGCTAGGTAGGAGGCTGGGGAAATAGGACATACAATATTCTTTCATTCCAGTCTTCACTTATTGAAGGAATGGAATGGAAGCGGGAGGTTGGTTTCATTCCCGATTGTTACCCTTTTGCTACTTTGGTTCTACACCAGAGAAGGCGGGGCGGGATATCGGTTGTTGTTGTGTTGTCAAGTCTGTGAGTTGTGGTGGTAAATTGTCGTGTTGTTGCACGAGCAATAACTAGTCCGTTGGTCAGGCGTGTCAGCTCTGCGGAGGGATACACTGCTCTGACCAATCGTTGTTTTGTGTGGTGAGTGGAGTTCGCTTGATTCCGACCAGGGCGGAATGCGTTGGGGTAGCTTCACTTCGGTCCCTGGTGTTCGTCGGAGTGGACGTACTCCTTGTAGGTGCGGCGGCAGCGCCGGTAGTTTTTGAAGAGTGACTTCGAGTCATATAGTTAGTGCCAGGTCCTCGTCGGGTTTGGGTGCCCTTGGCCTGTGCTGAGTCGGTGTCGTCCTTGTTGGCAGCCACTTCAGCCAGTTGCAGAACTGGTGTGGTTGAACGTCTGTATGTCCAGGTTGGTGATCTGTTAGGTTCGTTGTGTTGTAGTTCGTCGTGTTGTCTTGTATTATGGCGAGTTGTACTGTAGTTGTCTCATGTTGGGATTAGTTGTATGGTGTTCGTTGCGTATACTGGTTGTCTAGTATGATGTCTTGGTTCCGTGATTGAAATTTGTAGTCAGCCGGTTTGTGTTGTTACCTCTTTCCTGTATATTTTTGTAAGTAATGTACATAGTGGTTCCTGAGTTCGATTTCCTCAGGACAGTTTGGCTAGACAATGTGGGTTCAATATAATGACCGTTGATGGACAGTGATGTAGATATTGTTTGTGGTTAGTTCATGGTAATGTCGGTGGGTTCAATAAGAGGGTAGTACGAGGTTGCATTTGGTTGAGGATCATAATATGAGTCAGGTGCAGATGTGTCTGCGTGAATCATAGAGGGGTTTGATGATTGTGCTCAATCTCAGTTGTAAATAGTAGGAGTTCGTTGAAATTGATTAACGATTCTGGAGTTGACCTGCACAGCATTGGAATCGGTTAACTGTGTAGTAGGGCTAAGGCCAATTTGTGGTCGAGTGGTTTATACTGGAGTACGGTCGTGACTATTCAACTTATATTGGTGTCTTGTCACTTTCGTTACGAGTTAGGGTTCTCGATGCGGGTGTCGTGCGCGTGCAGACTGTATCGGTGGCGTACGCATTTGGTACAGGACAGTGAGTCCATATGGTTAGAAGTTTTGTAAGAAAGTGACAGTCGTCACACGTGCAGGGATGTATGTATTTGTGACAGAACGGGGTTGGAGAAAGATATCTTAGGTTGTGGGGAGGCAACCCAGTTATGAATTTTAGTAAGCAGAAAGAAGGGAAAGGTAAAGTTTAAGGCGAGTAGCTTAGCAGTTGATAGGATAAAAACGGATGATGTGCAGCATGTAATATTGTATGAAGTGTGGTTGTGTTGGCATAACAAAGATTAACCACTGGGTTATCTGACAAGAGATGACATGAGAGTGAGGTGCTGGATGGAAATTGTGGCAAACAAATCATGTTTTGGATATATGATTATAATTGACGGTGCAAAGAGGGGTAAGAATGTGAAGGATTGTGGCTGCGAGCCGATTCTCTTGTGTGAACATGCTGGAACTGTAAACCGATGAAATTGATGGGTTTTTTTTTTTGAGAGATGTGTATTGCTACTGATCATTATGTGGAGACATTTCCGTGTGAAACTGCCCATTTCCTAGTTTACGTAGCATTTCCTAAGGGGCCCATGAAGTCCGCGTTGGGATCGCTTAGTTTTCTTTTCTTTTCCGAGAATTGGGGTGATTCATAATTTCATATGTAATAGCGTGGATTGGCTCAGAGAGAATATTGTTTTTACTGCTGTTGTAAGGGTTGGCAGGAAATGGGTCTGATAACCCCAAAGTGAGTAATGGGTTGGGGGATGTGTTCGAAATTTAAGGGGTCACTCTCATGCCCGAGTGGGAAGTAGGCAAGGGAGATGGAGAGTTAAAGCTTTACCAAGTAGCCTATGTGCCTTGATGACTCGGGTAGTAGCAACACTACAGTAGTGGCCTCCAGTTGTGTCAGCAGGTATCCTGCTCCGTCCTGAGGCTGGGGCCAGATCACCGCAGTCTACTGCCGCGTGCTGGCAGGTGAGCGGCGCTTTCCAGTGCCTGTTGTTTTCCCGGGAGAGGGAGACCACCCAGGCCGTCTGCCTTCTGTGGGGCAGCTCTCCTCCGGCTACTGGTACTCTTCCGGGAGTTCTCCGGCACTGGTTCCTCGTCCCTGTTTAGGCGTCCTGTGAGAGGGCGCTACACCAGGCCTTTTTCCACCCTTGGTGTCCGGTGGGGCCTTCAGAGGCGGAGGCGTCCTACGAGCTCCGGACCCGTCGAGAGGGCGTCTGGTGTGTGTGCGTTGGGTGTCGTGCCCATCGCGGGGAGGAGTCAGACTGCGGGAGGCCACAGTCAGCGCCGGGGTGCAGAGTCTTCGGGGAGGGTGTCGGCCCGCGGAGGAGCCACGGACAGCGCCGGGGTGCAGAGTCTTCCGGGGAGGTGTCAGCCTGTGAGGGGCCACGTACAGCGCCGAGGACTGGAGCTTTCCGGGCCGGGATGGGCTGTCCCATGTTTGTGATAGAAGGGGTGTAGCGTTAGGCAGTAGGGTTAGGGGTGTTAGCTACTGCCTCCTTTTAGGACGTAGTGGCCGGCACAGTGTAGGGTACTTGTCGTTGCCTCCCTTAGGGACGCAGCGACCAGTTGGTAGTGGTCCCGGGTTAAAAGAGAAGGGTGAGTCCTGGGAGAGGTGTGGGTGGTAGCGGTCGTTAAGAGATTAGAGTCCCTTTGGTAAATCCTTGTCCCTAGTAGTTAGTCACCACGTGTGCGGGCTATCGCTGTGTCCCCAGGTCACAGTGGTATACTGTAACTGGTGTGTTAGGTTAGGTTAGGGTTTTCTAAGTCATTATAGTAGAGTAGGGTAAGTCAGCGGGAATTAAGATACTTGTGTGCAGTTGTGGATGTGCGTGAGTGGTGGCGCCATGGAGTGTGTGTGAAATAAAGAAGCGGGCGTGATTGTAAAACTGTGTGCTGTGTTGTCTGACCTAGTGTGTGATAGGCGTGGGTAAGGGTGGTAGGGCCGTCCGGCTTAGCGACCGTGACACGGTACTAAGGCGATTTTGCATCTCTTTAGCTATCTTTTCGTTGTCCCTATTAGATCTTTGTTTATCTTACGCCTCTGTGCACACAGGTCAATAATACTAGTCAACAATGACGGCTGACCTACAATTTTGAAGATTTGAAGATTGAGAAATCACTCTTAAAGAAACGAATGACGTCAAACGCTCTCCAATCATAAGATCAGATTGTAGATCCGAAATAGAACATGTTTCCATGGAAGATAGGTAAATATAAGTTACATTGAAGCAAGCAAAGATTTAAGTTGTTTTTTAGTTTGAACATAAATCATACATCAATCAGAAAAAATAAATCAATTATTTGGGAATATTAATTTTGTTTCGCTACAGTTGCTAAGGTTTAGTTGCTAAGATGATTTACTTGTTTACATTTTGTTTTACTAATGACGGAAAACAAATCATCGGAAACTTGATTAAGTTTCTTTTAATAGTTGTTTGTTAGAATTAGATTATTATACTGAGTTTATCGATAGTTTGTTATAGTATTGTTTTTGCTTCGATGTTATGTTGTTAGGATGATGTTGTAGTGTTGGTCGTTAGATCTATGACGACGAACATGTATAAAAGGAGAGTGTATGGGTGTACGGGGTTCTTGCTGACGGGTTCTCACAGACGGATGCTTGCTGACCATCCTTGCTGACATAAAAGAGAAGAGCATCATCAACTTTGGGCTGGTCTGGTCTCAAGATTGTCTGCCTGGCTGACCTGAGTGCTGGCTGCTTGCTGTCTCTGCTACCTCTATTGATCCGCAATACCCAGCAGGTTTAGTCTGCATGAAAGGTCTGTGCGAAGTGGCAGGCACAAAGATGAGATTGAACATCCTGCGCATATAAGATCGAATTGAAAATCCTTGGTTTCAATTGGGCTCCTGCCTATGCCCTAAGACCACTTTGCCACAAATGAAAACACAAGCAATGCTTGTTGATGTTTTAAAGCAAAGTTAAATCTAATGCATGTCTTCTGCGAAGAAAGGGAGATGTAGAGTTATGTCCCTTACTGACGCATGCGCGGAGTTGCTTGGTTACTAATGGACGAAGTAAAACAACCGTCATGAACTGGTGAACCTCTTGAGTCTTCTCTGTACGCTTACGGTCATTACAGATAGGAAATAATTACAATTTCCACGATGCAGAATGTCTACAACAAGACAAATCTATGATGCAACACAAACCTACAGAGATCTACGTAAAAAAAAAAGGGGTATGTATTCCTAAAATGTGATGTAACTCAAAAATGCAAGATGAATTTATAACACAACAGATCTACGATCTAATAAAACACAGCACACAACACATCGTTGTGACCTAACACATTTTCCGGCACATGTAGAGCTGCACCACTACATGAAGATATCTTCGATGGTCCTGCCTTAGCTTGCATGGCTGATCAAAATACTAATGAGATAGTTCTTGTAGAACTTGCAGATCTCCTATCTTGAGAAAGGTGCAATAAGTTGAGTCCATGGCATAGGCAAGTTGCCAAAGTGCCAAATTTGTCGCAGATAGCTGTTAG
This sequence comes from Conus canariensis, assembly GCA_033310375.1. Lineage (NCBI taxonomy): Eukaryota > Metazoa > Mollusca > Gastropoda > Neogastropoda > Conidae > Conus > Conus canariensis. The sequence continues at coordinate 60,410,635 of CM065729.1, forward strand.
GATATCATTTACTGCCTCTCTGCCATGTTTCACACGTTCTGCAGGGATGTTGCTGATGCCTGCAGCCTTTCCTCATTTCAACCATCTTACTGCTAAAATGACGAAAAACAGAATTAATGGGCTGCCAAACAAAGGAAGAAACAAATATACGAAAGAAACAGTGAAACACAGACAGGACAAAGAACATTCAAAATAATTAAAACAAAGGAGGAATAGTCAGTCACTTAACTCATCGATCTGGGTACAAAATTTGATTGTGGGTGAACAAATGCTGCAATAACTTCTACACAAAGAAGTGAAAAATCATCCTCTAATGATGAATCCTATACTCATGCCACACATTGTTCTCCTTGGAGAGATTATTCCAGTGCATGTATGATTTTCACACACACACACACACACACACACACACACACACACACACACACACACACACACATGTAAAATGAGGGTAAATCGTGTTTGAAATTGAAAATCGCATGCATGAAAAAAGCAAGAGAGTAAAAGCGCATAAAAGAAAAGAAGCATAAGGTGAGAATTTATCCAGATTTTATGATAAGGACTAGAGTGTCATTATAAATGGTGAGGGTTCTTTTAAGTGACAACTAATAGAGCAACTTCCATTTAAGTAATAACCACCTTAAGCAATGTTTGACTGCAGCAACATACCACCACAGTGATAATACCGCTACAGTGAGAAACCAGTACAGCAACAAATGGGTTTTTGCTATGAACAGTTAATACAGATCCCTTACTCACTCAGTTTCAGTATGTGTGTGTGTATGTGTGTGTGTGTGCGCGCGTGCGCATGCACACGCATCTTTGTAGACGTTTGGAAGAAGAGAAGGTAACTCGAGGTTTGGGAGTTGATGTGTGTATGTGTGATGTGTGGAGTGGGATGGGGCAGTGAATAGAAGATTGTGCATAAGGTGGACTGGTGAGAGGCATGGTATGAGGCATTGACCATCCACCACTAAAATAAAAATGAGCATAAAATGTTTATGGAAATCATAACTCACCAATCCTAACCCTCTTTTTTACAGTGATATTTTGTGCATTCACACATCATTTGTATCTTTACAGCAAGAATGCCAAGAACACACACACACACACACACACACACACACACACACACACACACACACACACATACACGCATGCACGTACACAGACATTCACATCATTTTGTTGCAGTAGGGATGTCACTGTAGTGGTTCATCACTGTAGTGCTGTGTTGATTCAGTGGAGTGTCGCTTAAGTGGACATCGCCTAACTGAACTTGCTTAACTGGAAGTCACTCCACTGGATGTTGCGTAAGTGGAATTAGTACAGTTGAAGAACTGAAACAGAAGATTGTGAATAAGCCAGAATACACCTAGTTCTGTGATGGGTTCTGTGATGATACATATTCATCAGTCAGCCAGTCAGCAAAGGCCTTACAATTACATCTAATTCATTAGAAGGAAAAAGCTGATTGGTTCTCACGTTTTGCTTTCCTCAGCTATAAACATGGAAAGAGTGAAATGAAGAGAAATGGATTCAAGTAGGCCTAAAGCAGAAATGGAAAAAGCAACTGAAACAAGGCAGAGCACTTTGTCAAATTTGGGGGAGTTTTCCCATCGCCACTACCAAAAACAGCTGGTATGTTGAATTAATTTCATCCACTGAGCTTAAGAAATGGCGTCTAACATTCGATTAAAAAAAAAACTGGTTTGAAACTTAATATTTTCTCTTCAGCTAACTCATTGTGTTACTGCTCAACTCATTTTGTGACCTATTATCACATTTTTGTTGTTGTTGTTGTTAGCCAATCAAAACGAGTGTGCCATTGGTGGTGAAAATCAAAGCAGAAACCTGGCAGTGCCAAGCAAGTTAAGGATGAAAAAAAGAAGTGGATGAGTGTCTAATTTTCATTTTTTTTGTTTCAGTTTGTCAGGGAAAAGTGTGTGATAATACACGGCAGTGATGCCTCCATCCAAACTGGAGAAGATGCTGATGGGAGTCGGAGGGGTCATCGGGGCAGGGATTCTGGCATGGCAGACACAGTTCCCTTGGATCAAGTACGACCTCCAGCTGATAAAGGTATGCTGTTTTTGATCTCTAAAGCTGTACATGTATGTGCAAAAAAAAAAAAAAAAAAGAAAGAAAGGTGATTGCTATTTGAATTTTTGGCAGTTGAAGGGTGGGACTGTTGAAGAAAAATTCTGATGACTGATGGTCCTGGCTGTTCAATTTTATGAGCATCAGTAAATGGAGCATTAACTTAAGGATAAACAGAAACATTCTGAAAAACATGTTTTGCTAGAATTGCCAATTTCTTTCTTTCTTTCTTTCTTTCTTTCTTCTTTAAACTGAAATGATAGCAAGACTTGGCCTGATGACATTTAAAAACCAACAAGATGCAAAGAATATAAACGTACTCCCAGTTTATCCTGAATACGCGTGAGACATTCCATAAAGAGGAAAAACCGTCTTGGGATGGTGTAACCATTAGTAATGGCTATTCTGGTAAACATTGGCCATCATCTGTGACCTATAATGAACATACTTACAAATTTTCAGAAAGATCGACCAAGTACTTTCTGAGATTTTCCATAAAGAAGAAAACCATTATGGGCCGTTAGTAACGGCTATAATGGTAAAATAAAACACCGGGTATCATCCGTGACCCATATTGAAGATACCTACAAATTTTCAGAAAGATCAGCCAAGTAGGCCTCCTGTTTGAGATATTCCATAAAGAAGAAAAACCGTTACAGGCCATTATAGCCATTAGTAATGGCTATAACAGTAAAATAAAACATCGGGCATCATCCATGACCCATAATGAACATGCATACAAATTTTCAGAAAGATCGGCCAAGAACTTTCTGAGACATTCCATAAAAAAGGAAAACGTTAGGGGCCGTTATAGCCATTAGTAATGGCTATAACGGTAAACTAAAACATTGGGCATCATCCGTCGCCCATAATGAACATACCTACAAATTTTCAAAAAGATCGGCAAAGTACTTTCTGAGATATTCCATAAAGAAGAAAAACCGTTATGGGCAGTTATAGCTGTTAGTAACGGCTATAATGGTAAACTAAAACATCGGGCATCATCCGTGACCCATAATGAACATACCTACAAATTTTCAGAAAGATCGAAAAAGTGCTTTCTGAGATATTCCATACAGAAGAAAAAACGTTATGGGCCGTTATAGCCGTTAGTAATGGCTATAATGGTAAACTGAAACATCAGGCATCATCCGTAACCCATAGTGAACATACCTGCTAATTTTCACAAAGATCGGCCTTGTGCTTTCTGAGATATTCCATAAAGAAGAAAAACTGTTACAGGCCGTTACAGCCGTTAGTAACGACTGTAACGGTAAACTAAAAACATCGGGCATTATTCGTGACCCATAATGAACATACCTACAAATATTCAAAAAGATCGGCCAAGTACTTTCTGAGATATTCCATAAAAAAGAAAAACCGTTACAGGCCATTACAGCCGTTAGTAACAGCTATAACGGTAAACTAAAACATCGGGCATCATTTGTGACCCATAATGAACATACCTGCTAATTTTCACAAAGATCAGCCATGTATTTTCTGAGATATTACATAAAGAAGAAAACCCGTTACAGCCGTCAGTAATGGATATAACGTAACTAAAACATCGGGCATCATCCGTGACCCATAATGTACATACCTACAGATTTTCAGAAAGATCGGCCCAGTAGTTTTGTCTGGAGCGAGTGGAACACATTTTGACCACGGACGGACACACACACACACACACACACACACACACACACAAGAGCATTTCTTCATTCCCATTCTAAAGTACTCCCTGTTCTATAGGAACTGGGAGTACAAAAACTAACACTGATCTCACCTGCTTTTTTTTTCACTTTTTTTTTTCATTTTTTTTTTTTTTTTTGCATGTACTTTTGCATCACTGTAGCACAGCTCAGTTCTGTGTCTTCATATCTACACCCATGTATGCAGACTGCTGAGAACAATGTAAGTCAGGTTGTTGAGAGGCAGTCCAGCAATGAAGACATTGCACAGCTGATGACACTACCTGCAAAGGCCCATACTGACACTTGTGACAGCAATAATTATTTGCATGGTCTTGGACCCAGGACACACCTGAGTTATCTTTTTTTGTACTCCCAGTTCCTATAGAACAGGGAGTACTTTACAATGGGAATGAAGAAATGCTCTGTGTGTGTGTGTGTGTGTGTGTGTGTTGTTCTGTCTGTCTGTCTGTCTGTCTGTCTGTCTGTCCGTCCATCTGTCCGTGGTCAAAATGTGTTCCACTCGCTCCAGACAAAACTACCGGGCCGATATTTCTGAAAATTTATAGGTATGTTCATTATAGGTCATGGATGATACCTGATGTTTTATTTTACCATTATGGCCGTTACAAACAGCCATAATAGCCCATAACGGTTTTCCTTCTTTATGGAATATCTCAGAAAGTACTTGGCTGATCTCTCTGAAAATTTGTAGGCATGTTCATTATGGGCCACAGATGATGCCTGATGTCTTATTTTTACTGTTATAACCGTTACTAATGGCTGTAACGGCCCATAACGGTTTTTCTTCTTTATGGAATATCTCAGAAAGTACTTGGCCAATCTTTCTGAAAATTTGTAAGTATGTTCATTATGGGCCACGGATGATGCCCGATGTCTTATTTTTACTGTTATAACTGTTACTAATGGCTGTAACGGCCCATAACAGTTTTTCTTTTTTATGGAATATCTTAGATAGTACTTGCCCGATCTGTCTGAAAATGTGTAGGTATGTTCATTATGGGTCACGGATGACGCCCGATGTTTTATTTTACCATTATGTCCGTTACTAACGGCTATAACTGCCCATAACGGTTTTTCTTTTTTATGGAATGTCTTAGAAAGTACTTGGCTGATCTTTCTGAAAATTTAAAGGTATGTTCATTACGGGTCACGAATGATGCCCAATGTTTTATTTTACCGTTATAGCTGTTACTAACGGCTATAACAGCCCATAACGGTTTTTCTTTTTTTATGGAATATCTTAGAAAATACTTGGCTGATATTTCTGAAAATTTGTAGGTATGTTCATTATGGGTCACAGATCATGCCAGATGTTTTATTTTACCGTTATATCTGTTACTAATGGCTATAACGGCCCATAACAGTTTTCTTCTTTATGGAACATCTCAGAAAGTATATGGCTGATCCTTCTGAAAATTTAAAGGTATGTTCATTATGGGTCACAGATGATGGCCCATGTTTATAAGAATAGCTGTTACTAACGGTTATAATGGCCCAAAACGGTTTTTCCTCTTTATAGAATATCTCACGCGTATTCAAGATAAACTGGGAGTATGTTTATATGCTTTGCATCTTGTTTTCTTTTCCTGTGCAGGCTGGAATGAAAATTAAGAAAGAACAAGAGAAAGCATCGGACACATTTTTGATCGACTGTTTCGAAGAGCATGTACACAGACATCCACAGAAGACGATGGTGATTTATGAGGATGGTATGTACACCTACGAGTTCATGGATCAGCAGGCCAACAGAGTGGCCAGTGTGATGCGTCACTTTGGATTAAAATGTGGAGATACTGTGGCCATGATGATCCACAATGAACCTGCCTTTATTTGGACGTTGTTAGGTGAGTATTTCATTTCATGTGTGCGTATATATATATGACTTTAGTTGATTTTCTTAGCGTGATGAATCCATCTCAGAGTCATGTTTCTCATGTTCAAATGTCAGACTTTCATTCATGCAATGTCGACAAACATTGACAAACATCAGACAATACAAAATGAGTTCCCCCATCTAGTCAGTAATTGAATGTTTACATAAAATTCTATGTTGGTTTCACACACACACACACACACACACACACACACCACACACACACACACACACACACACACACACACACAAAAAATTACACAGACATATTTGAAATTAAAGACATTTATAACAGGCCCGTAGGGACTCAAAAGTACCATTTCTTTAAAAGTTTGGTATCAACAGTGCCACACAAAACAACCTTTTTTGTTTTTATGAAGTTCCAAGGTCCTGTAACAGTTTTCTTTCCCGTCTTCAGCCTCAGTCAGCCACAAAATCTTTTCAATCACTGTAACCTCATCAACTTACAAAAGAAAAAAAAAAAGCAGTGTCAGTGCCCCTTTCAGCAAAAAATTTGATCACCCCTATTCTAACGTGGGGAAAATGTTCCTAAAAGGAACAGAAAAACACAGCAATTATTTTTTTTTTAATGATTTTTATAAAGTATCATTACCTAAAAAATGTTAATCCTCATCATTTTTCTACTCTCTTTTCATTTCTTTTCACCATTTCTCACCTAGCTGTTTGCCGAGCCTAGCATAGGCCAGTCGTGGCTTTTACTTTACATTTACTTTAAACACCCTCTGTTGTCATTCGAAAGAAACCTTGAGGCATGGACCCTTGCCAGCACCTTGGTTTTTGTATGATGCCATCAACCAGTGTGTCCCCTGATTCAACAGCTCGTCTTGTCCCACAGGAGATAAACCACTCACTCTGTGTCATCTACTTACTAAAGGCGTGGCATGCATGCCGCATGGTTTCCATGACTAAGTGGACCTGTGCTCAAGACTTTAAAATCATTCCTTTTTCAGTTTTTGTTAGGTTTTTTTTTTATTGTTTGTTTTGTTTTGCCATTGTTTTCTTTTTTTTTTTTTCACTTTAAACCTTGCACAAGCAAACTATGTTTTTCGTCAAATGTGCTCTTTTCACAAATAAACACAAATGAAACCATCAGGAACTTGGGCACAGTTCCTGACATCAAACAAGTTAGGATTTACTGTTATGTGAAATTTCTACCAATGGCAGTTGGAGCTGGTTTTACTTGTGCTTGCGACTCTCTGGCTCATATCCTTCTGTTTCTGTCTTCCTGAATGCATTGTGTGGGTGCGGGTGTGTCCAGGGTTGCAGAAGCTGGGTGTTGCTGTGGCCTTGATCAACTATAACCTGCGATTTAAGCACTTGTCTCACTCCATCCTAGCCACAGACCCACTGCTTCTCATTGTTGGTGCAGGTATACCATTCTCCAAGTCTGGCTGTCTGGTGCATGTGTGTGTATGTGTGTGTGTGTGTGTGTGGTGTGTGTGTGTGTGCGCGCCTATGTGTGTGTGTGTGTCTATGTGTGTGTGTGTGTGTGTGAGTGTGTTTTCTGAGTGATTTTGCTGAATGTTTCCAACCAAAGACAGGGCTAAAATTTAGAATACAAATGTCTGTGTATTTATGTCAGGGTATGTTTAATGTCAGGTTGAATGTGGTATATGATAAATTATTACTATCATTATTTGAAAAGTACTTTTACATCTTATCAAATAGATACCATAGATGTTTACGATCAGCAGCTACACATACAAAACTTTACAACAAATGAGCAAGAACAGCCAACAAAACACAAAACGCATGCTATAATTAAATGCTGCCACTGTATCCAAGTATACTAGCACTTTTCCTGCCCGTTTCAACCTCCTCCTCCATCTGTACCCTCCTGTCAAACAACAGCAACTAAAGATTAATGAATACACAATCATACCCAAGTGAAAACCACACAGCCAAACGACATAGAACATGAACAACATATAGCATATTTAGTCTGTCAAGTAGAAGGGAAAAGGACATATTTCAGATTTAGTTTGAGAGAGCAAGAAAACGGAGTATGTAAGTGGATATGGGAGTTGACATCCAAAGAAAGGACCTGATAGGCAAAAAAGCATAGACCAAAAGTTTAAGCACAAACAGTAAGAATTAGGAAAGGACAGGTATCAAACAAACAATGGAGTTCATGTGATGGGATGCACAGGTGCAACAGATCAGTCACATATTGAGATCAGGAGGACTCCATGGATTTACCCCTGCTTTGTTATTCATTCACCAATCACCATTCCCTCCTAAAAAAAAAAAAAAAAAAAAAAGGGGGGGGGGGGGGAGGAAAAGAATTAGAAAAATCTTACTTTCCTTTCCAAGGCTCTTCATGACAGTGGACCTTGCCCTACATGGGGACTCTTGCCCACACCCCAGTCATAGTATCAGATGAACTGAAGCTTCTTCTCGTTATTTACAAACGTGGGGCTTGATCTTACAAAAGTCTCAAACCAATCACAGAGTTCTACTGCACAACAGATCCAAGTTATTCGTCACACTGTGATACATTTTTTAAGTCCAGAGCTGATAAGTGCACCATTTTTGGCATAGCATGCTGCCATGACAAAATGCTGCACAAAGAAACAAATCAACAAATAAAAACATTTCACGGACTTAGCCATAGCTTAAATGGAACCAAGATATAGAGATCTTTAGACTGCAGATCTTTTCATTAAAAAAAATGGCGAAGTTCAGTCAGGTGAGGAAGAAAAAGCAAATGAAAATCCCTTGAGGTTATCACAATTTTGCTTCCTTATGGATTAGTTTAATTGTCTGCCATGTTGATTTTTATAGACTAAACCATATAATAACTTGTAAGGTTTCTGTCTTTCTAGCCTGCCATCATGTCATGTTCAAAGCAAAGTGGCTGAAAGTGCTGTTGAGTCAGACTTGTAATATCACATGAAAGTGCTGCACTTTAGATTTGGAATGCTACTTTTAAAATGTCAAAATGCGATTCTTTATACTATTGAGGCTTTGGTAGCTCTGGACATTCAAGTTTCAGAAACTGGCACTGCCTCACAACAAACTGAACTAAGCCCCATCTCCAGAGACCTGACATATCAATGGGAACAGTGGCTCACTTTTCAAAGTCTTACTTCACCATCCTGCAGCATCAAAATTTGAAGTCCTGACTTGCATGCAGCATCTTTATTTGTTCTGAAGCTTCAGGCTCCGGTTTGAAGTTAAATGTTAATCTGAACTGACCGTATTGCAGATCGCAGGCCACACTGCCTGCTTCACACAGCAGATCTTCTCGCACCTATGATATTAACTAAATGAAGCTCTGAGTAGTATACCTATGATATTAACTAAATGAAGCTCTGAGTAGTATACCTATGATATTAACCAAATGAAGCTCTGAGCAGTATACCTATAATATTAACTAAATGAAGCTCTGAGTTGTATACCTGTGATATTAACTAAATGAAGCTCTGAGTAGTATACCCTATGATATTAACTAAATGAAGCTCTGAGTTGTATACCTATGATATTAACTAAATGAAGCTCTGAGTAGTGTACCTATGATATTAACTAAATGAAGCTCTGAGTAGTATACCATAACACTTTATCTTACTAAACCACTTCTTTGTTACTTCAGTTTTATTTTAGCTAAGCAAAATACTCATTAAGTTATTCTAGACAGATGTGTTTAATCAATTCAAATTTTTTTTAATGAAAATATCCAGCTGACATGGTGACCTAGCCCTCACAGAAAGGCACAACAAACTTCAGTTTCCTTGCTGGACATAGAGGCCACATGGAAAAAAAAAGGGAAGGACTCAGGTGGGCCAAAGGAAAGCGAACCTGCCCAGTCCAGAACCTGATAATATGTGCACATGTATATGGAATATGTGTAGTTTAGCATGTGCTTGATAGCTGGAGAGGGAGGGTGAGGATACTGGAGTTTGCTCAAGTGATAGCTACAGTAGAACTGGGGATGCGCAATAAGACTCATTCACATCTGGAGTGGGGAACACAACGTCCGATAAACCAAGCTCTGGGACATTTCTTTGGTCAGAGGACCTACTGTCACTGATGTTCTGGCATAAGGCTGCAAGGACTTCAGTTTTAAATCAGACAGACATCACAGGTAATGAGAATCCATGTGTGGCATGTGAATGGGTGCTGAACAATGACACCTCACTGACCATGCAACTGACCCTCTCTGTGATGGTGTATTGTGTTCTCACAGGACAGGACCTGCAGCAAGCTGTCAGTGACGTGTACCAAGACCTGGGGCACCTGCCGGTGTATGTGCAGGGTGTGGCTGTAGGACAGGAGGTGCCCGGGGGCATGCACACTTTGATGCTCTGATGCTTCAGTCTCTGCCCGCTCACCCAGACCGCAGTGTGCGAGAGGGAATGACGGCAGATTCCATCATGACTTACATTTACACATCCGGCACCACAGGTATGCTTTACTTGTTGGGACAGACCTCGTCTTAAGCTGCATCGAGGGATGGGCTCATTGAGGAAGGGGGCTGGTTGGAAGGTTGATGAAATGAGGACAGGGTACAGTATTCATGATGGAATGGACACAACTCATAGCATGTAGATCTAACTGGTTTATTCTCTAATCCTCCAAGCAAAGCTGTCGTATAATTGTGGGAGCAGTTTTGTATACCATAGTTTCGTACCATGTGTAACATGCCCCTTCTTTCAGCAGAGGATCCAATTTTAATAACATTGAAACAATCAAACTCAAAATCAAATAACTGTGTTCTTGAACACGAAAATTGTTACTGAACTAGCACATAAAAGAGTTTCCTTGTTTTGGAACTGCAGTGTGAGTGTGTTTGTTTGAACAGTCTGTGTCACTCTTCCCTGTATCCCAGGGGCTTTCTCACTTCCCTGCCAGATCACGTGGTACTGCATGAGGGAGGGCTGTCTGCCACAATTATCTGATTGTCCAGGGGCACTTGGGGAATGGGGGAGCTCTGGCTGCCTGCCAACTTTGATTTGTCCGGAACCGGTATCTCCTTTGGTCCGCTGGCCTGCTGCTGTGTCGTGCATCTCGTGCCTCAGACGTGCCGGTACTTCCTCTCCCCTGACGCGCTCACGCAGGTCGATCCTGTTCCGGCAGAGCATGCTGCCCATGTACGTTCTGACGTTGTACGACCTAGGAGTGGGGCCCTTGTTCACCACCTGTCCTGGCCCCCATCTCTTCGTCTCCTTGTTCAAGATGCGAATGTCCTGTCCTGGGTAGAGTGGGGGGGCAGATCACTGGAGGCAGGTTTGTCATAATTGATTTTCATAGTCTGTTGCCTCTCATCCAGCTGTAGCTTGTACTGTTGATACTCAGCGCGCAGCTCTGCCCATGAGGGCAGGAGAGTGGCTAGGGGGCAGCATAGAAGCATTTCAGCGGGGGATGGGAGTTTGGAGTCCACAGGAGTGGCTCAGAGGTTGAGCATGGTGAGCTGGAAACCTTTTCCTTCCTTGTCACATTTCTTGATGGTCTTCTTGACCAATGTCCTGCCTTGGCGTCCATCTTGCTGAATACTGACGATCCAGCAAACTTTGGGTTGATCTCCTCCAGCATAGGAATTTTGTGGGGACATCGCTTCAAGGCTTCGTTGAGCTTCAATACAGATGCGGAGAGAGCCATCTTTTTCCACTGAGTAGGCTAGGCTTGAGCACCAGTCTGTGTGATCTTTGACCGTACAGATGACTCCCTGCTTAACCATTTTCTCCAGCTCTGCTTTTAGCTGTTCTTCAAGGTGCACAGAGCATTTTCTTGCGGGATTGATGGAGGGTTCTGCTCCTGGTTTGGTGTATAGCTGGGCTGGATCCTGGAAGTCACCAAGGTGTCAAACTGGCCTGGGTAAGCCTACTTTAGGCTTTCAACTGATGAAATGTCTGTTGTGCTGATTTCGCTGCAGTTGATAGTCACCAACTTCAACTTTTCACAGGTAGGCAGACCAGTGATGCATGGGCCTTCTACGTCAACCACGTAGAACTTGGCCTTGGTGAGCTTGCCCTTGAGACTGAGCTCAAGCTCGAAGATACCGTGGCAGGGAATCTTCTGCCCATTGTATGCAGTCAGCTTTGTGTTCTTGACAGGTGTGATAACTTTGGACGGATCACGCTTTCCATATAGATTACTGTATTCTGTAGAGTGAAGGTGTCGCCAGATGCTCCGGTGTCAATTTTCAGCTTAAGCGGTATCTTGCCTATCTTTCCTGGGGCCACAACATCCATCGTTGTGAACGCTTCGCTGTGGATGCTGGAAATGTTGATTGTGTCGTGCTTGATGTCATCATCGTCACTCGTGTCCTCGCTCTCCGATGCCATGTCATGAATTTTCTTTCTTCCTTTTGTTTTCCTTTTGCTACCACTGCTTGGTGTGCAAGCCAGGTCTTTGCTCTTTCTCTGTCTGCATGCCCTTTGCCAATGTCCTTTCTTTCCACAGTGGTGACAGATGCTGTCAAATTCTGGGCATTTACGTGGCTCATGGGAAGTGGTTGCAATTCCCACATGACTTGCTTTCCGAGCCTGTTAGTCGCTAAGCAGGTCAAGCTTGTGTTCCCCTGTGCTAGGGTTGAGTTGCTGAAGCTTGCTGCGACCGGCAGCTATGCTTGGTATCGTCTGCCTTCAGTCAGAGCGCCCGCCATCTTGTATCCTTTCGCCTTTCCCAGCAAGTCGCGCTGGAAGTCCTCAAGCAGAGTGGATGCTATGATCAGTTCTATCAGCCTCTCTTCCATCTCTGTTTGGCCAAACTTGCACTTCATTGCCAGAGTGCGCACCCGCAAGATGAAATCATCTAGAGTTTCATCCTCACGTTGCCACACACCATCAGATGCAAGCGGTGGACTCTAAAGTTGATCTTGGGCTTGAGTTGGGATTCGAAGAATTCCCACAGCTTGTCTGGTTTGCGTTTGTCCTCCTCTGATAGGCCGTACGCTTGTAGTTGTCTGATGCCCTCATCATCTATGCCACGCATGATCTTGAGTGCTTTTTTTTTATCATCCATGACCTCTTCATCTTCACAGTACACGCAGATATTGCTTTTGAACAATTGTAGAGCTTCCTCATGATTGTCAGTAGCCTAATTCATTTGAGGTATGCGTGCAGCAGCCATAATTGTGTATGTGTATGACTGCAAAAGATATATTTATAGTCAGTAGTGTCTAATATCAAATGTCCTTAGGATATAGCTTGATAATGAAGGAACACAAGTAGGCCTGTTTCACAGAGGGAAATGGCAAGAAATGTAGATAGTGTTCTTGTATGCTGTGATGATTCTGCAAAGTTATGGGCTTTCAACAATGTTTGTATGGTTGGTACTTCCTTGGGGAGCAAGCAATGCCTTTTTTCTGTGTCCATCTGCGCTGTATCACTTCTTGGCAAATCAAGTATGTTTGTCGTGTCCCTGAGTCTCTCTGGTACTGTGGTGGGTTAGGCCTAATCCTTGGCAACGGGAGACATAGCGGCGCCGTCTTGCGTCATCGTTACGTCAAGATATGGCATCACACACCAGTCTTGTTTTGCACATTGATCGAAAATAATGGCAATTTAACGTCTTTTTTGAGTGTTTATAGGTTTACTTGCGGTTAGATACCTTGAACCATCCCACCGCTGCCACCATGAAATGAGGATAGAGTACAATATTCATGATAGAATGGACACAACTCAGAGCGTGTAGATCTAGCTGGTTTATTTTCTAATCCTCCAAGCAAAGCTGTCGCATAATTGTGGGAGTAGTTTCATATAACACAGTTTCCTACCATGTATAACAGTTGAAAGGAAAGAGTTAATTTCAGTGGCCTGTGTATATTTACAAACTGTAAAGAACACAAACCTGCTTTCATAACAAACAAAGTGTTGTTTCACTGGCTTTTTATCTTTACAGGATGTAAAGAGCACAAGCCTCTATTCATGCACACACATATCTGGATGATATTTATGAAGACGCATTGAGTGTGGAGGTAACTGCAGTTTTCCAGAATCATTTTCATTAAAAAGTTTTGAAAACAAACAGGAAACAGTGACTGTGAATGGGAATTAGTTGCAAAGAGAAATTTAACTAGCTTGAAAAGGCTGCAGCAATTCCGAGAATAAAATGCACTTCAGTTAGAGCATTTTTGGTTTGTTTCTTTCTTTCTTTTTTTGTTATGAGGGGAGGGAGGCGGGGAACTTGTTTTGTTTTATTTGATTTTCTTGTTTATGATCTGGCTAAACCGCAGTTTGAAGCACCTGCTTGATAAATATGCTCCTGTGTATGTGTGTGTCAGGTCTGCCGAAGCCTGCTTTCATCAGCCAGCGGAAGGCCTACCTCATGGGACTGGGACTGATTGTTGCTGGTGCAGACAAGGATGACATCCTGTACACGTGTCTTCCACTGTACCACAGTGCTGGAGGGGGAATTGGGCTGTCCAACCTCTTGCAAAAAGGTCCCTGGTTTTGTTATAATATATATAGATAAAAACACTACATTCAGTGTGACCCCTTCATGCTTTTAACACCCAGTGATATGACTCTGAATAGGCCTGTTAACCTGTATGATGTGTCCGTATTTAGCGTGGAAAAATCTCCAAACAGAGAAATACAATATTGCTGTATAAGGTAGGAAAAGGAATGAGGCAAAATAGGAGGGAATGTAGGGGGAGGAGGGGGGGGGTGATATTTGTTCCATTTGTGAATTGATCTTGATTCAGTATCTTGTCGGCCCACAGATCGGAACTCGGTTAGGTCAGTTGTTTATCATCAAAGACAATTGCAGACATTTATTGTTTCAAACATCTGTGCTACAATCTTGATTTGCTGTGGCAATTCAGTGGAACTCTGCAGTCACGTTTATCGCTGTGCAAAGTGTTTCACAAGAACAAAAAATACCGAATTTTGGTACTGCATTGACCAGTGCAGTACTTTTGCCTCCTTAAATCAAAACAAATCTTTGGTCAGAAGTTTTTGCATCCTTTTCTTTCTTTCTTTCTTTCTGCGTTCGCAGACTGATACTCCTGGAGTTTTGTGTGCATGACTGTTGTTTATCCCGCCATTAAGGCAGCCATACTCCATCTTCGGGGAAGGTGCATGCTATGTGTAACGTGTCATCCATACCAATGGCCAAACTGGCCTTCTCTTCCGAAAGTTGGTGATGGGATTTTACGTGTGTGCATGATGTTGTGCATGCATTCACACACGGAACCTTGGTTTATAGTTTCATGCAAAGGACTGTATGGGGAATGGAGTCAGAACCAATGTTAACTCCGAGGGAAAAATCCCCCTGTACCGAAATTCGAACCCGCAACCCCAGGATCACGAGTCCGGCACTCTACCAACCGAGCTATTCCGGCCACCGTCTTCGCATCCAAATTGGTAAGGTTTTGTCACAAACTTCAGAAGTAAGGGAATCACAAAATCACAAGTTTTTCAACTTGAAAAATTGGCTTCATTGATTTCGATCTTTAAACTTTATATGCACAAAATAAATTTGTTCCTGTACAGAAGTTGTGGTGAAACAGATCTTTGTTGTCCCTTTATTCATATTCTAAAAATGAATGGTTGTTTGCATAAAATTCATGCCAAAACTGCTTTTTTTTTCTCGACAAAACTAAGCATACGCCATTCAGCCTGACTGATCAATGCAATTTGTGCCAATTTCAGTGACGTACACAGGTAAAACGTGTGCTGTTTACACAGCCTGTGCCTCTCAGTTACACAAATATAATGATCCAGAGTGGTATGTGGTGTGAGCAAAGTGACTGGTCATGTTCCCTACATATGCTTGAGTGTTCTGTCGGGTTCCCGTTATTGTTATCATCATATCTTTAAATACATATGCATTTTCATATGTTTTTTCTAACATCTTCAGCCTCACGGTTACATATTTGTTTTCAAATGGCTTCAGCCTCACTTCTCCCCTCCCCCATCTTCCTTCCCCCATAGCTCCCATTATTGCAGTTTAGACTTGGGCCCATTTTTGAAGGAAAATGTAACAACTCTTGTAAACATATTTGAAAATAATAACAACAATAATGACAAGAATTATGATTTTTCTTTTAATCACACTGTCTTCAAAGTAATGTCACTGAATGGGACATGGACAAGTAAAAGGTAGACCAGAAAAATGTTGAAACTTTGTGAAACAAAACTTTCATGACACCCCATCCTCCTCCATTCTCTCAACACCCCATCTCTCTCTCTCTCTCTCTCTGTCTCTCTCTCTCTCTCTCTAATGCTTTGAAATTATGTTTACTGTTTGCAGATGTAAAGCGTCAACTACATTTGAAGATCAAGGTGCTTAGTTTAGCTCTGAACGGACAAGCCTCATTGGCTGAAACGCTGATGTGGTCTTTCTAGTCAGCTGTGTAGTCTTAACTCTTCATGAAGTTGCAGACTATCAATACGAAGAGGGTAATGAAAAATGAAAGCTGGTAACTGAAGTAATGTCTTGACAAAGTTTTTCTGCCCACTTTTCTCTACATTGAAAACCGTTTGCCAGCCAAACAATGCTGTAATCAATGACCTTTGAACCATGATCTGTTACAGGGAACACAATGGTTCTACGAAGCAAATTTTCAGCCTCCCACTTCTGGTCTGACTGTCGGAAGTACAATGTAACGGTCATTCAGTATATCGGGGAAATCTTCAGATACATTCTCGCTCAGCCTCCGGTCAGTGTTTTGTTTGGTCCTGTTTGTCACAGTGCATGATGAGGTGCTTATTTTGAGAAAGACGGAGATATTCCATCAATTTTTATATAGCATCATTTTTGGACATGAAGGTGCTTTCAGGTGTATGGTGGTCACCGTGGGGAATGCCTGTGGCTCTTTCAGTACAGATAGTTCTCCTGCCTTCTGGAATGTTCTGTGCTTGTAACTTTCTCTTTATTGTCATTTTCTGTGGCTCTGCCTTTACTTCTTTTTGCTTTGTCTTTCTTTGCTGTCATTTGCTGTTTTCTTCTACTATCTTTGTTCTGGACACTCTTTTAAACGCTTGCCTTATGATTTTTGATGTGCCAGCTTTTTTTGTGTTGTTGTTGCAATCTGGCTACTATAGTATCCTAGATCTTCGCAGACGGCTTGTTGTTTGGAGTGAATGCCCTTGTTTATTGCGCACATGCGCACTTCCTATTATTTATGTTTTGAACCTGTTGGTAAACGTTTAGTTGTGGAACTTCCAGTTCATATATGTATTTCTCGTCTACGAAAATGTTGATATGAAGAATGGTCTGATATTGTACATTGTCAATGAGGATTGAAAGCTGATATCACTGAAAACATCAACAGTGGAAATGAGAGTAAATCCCATAGAAAAGTTTGATAGGGCAAGCAGTTTTGTCAACATTTGCTGCAAACTGGCATTGTCAGAAACACAGTCACAAAATTTATCTAGCTGCAAGAGGTGAACTTCCTGATCCACAAAAACATGCTTCACTGCTGCATTGTGCAGATACAGATGTACAGGATGTTTTTAAATTTTCCATGTTTGAGTCATGCATTATTCGAGTGCTGCATGTACTTGATCAATGCAATCGACAGTTTTGCTATGACCATCCATGACTAAAGAGCATGTGATGGTTGTGTAACAGACATGTTTCTGAAAGCAGTGTCACTAACAGATAACTTGAACTGTGATGAAGGTGCCAAGCTAATGAAGTGATATAAAACTCAGTCGGCAGTGTAGGTAGTACATAGTGTGAATGTCTGTGCAGTAGGCGCCAGACAGTCATTGTGAATCGCACATATTGCCGAGTTGAAAATCCACTGTTGATCTAGGTGCTCTTTCATGATGATGACTATGTTTGAAGGATAGAAGAAGACTTTTCCATGTTCATTAGCCTTGTCCTTTGGTGCTAAGTCTTACTTTGAGGCTACTTCAGTGTCTGTACCTTAGCATATCAAACTAATTCCTGATTTGCTTGTTTTTGTTGGTGTTGCAGTTCATTTGAAGCTGATTTGTTGTTCAGTCGTTTGCTGTTACTTTTCAAAATGATCAGTAGTAGTTTTCCCAAAATAATCAGTGGTAAGGATCTTTTAATAGAAAAACACAAGCAAAAAAGGAAGAAAGAAAGGCTCATGTGAAAGAAACTCATATGAGTGTTATATAAAAACATGAGGCCAAAAGCTTCTCCAAACCATCACCCTTTGTAAATAATCCTTTTACTTGGGTAAGCAAATGGCAGAGTATGGACTGTTTTTAGTGTCTAAAGGTAAGAATTTGTTTGCTGTCATTAGCATAAACTGGACAGCTGCACAACGTGCGAGGCGCCTTGGGCAATGGACTCCGCAGAGACATCTTTGAACAAGTTCAGAAGCGTTTCCAGATTCCCCAGCTGTGTGAGTTCTTTGGCGCCACAGAGGGTGTGACTTCCCTCCTGAACATTGCCAACAGGCCTGGCGCCATTGGCCGTGTCTCACCTTTCATGGTTAGTCTTTTCAATGTGTTCGTCTTGGACAGTGAGACTGACCAACTGTTTTGTTCATTTTCTGTGCTGTCTCCATGTTAGTTCTCACAACACTGGTCATTCTAGTTCATCCTAGTTCCTCACACTTGAAATCATCCTCTCACAGAATCACAGTCCACAGAGAACAGTCATTATCAGGCCGCCATGAGGCATCCCACCAGAGGAGACACTGCACTGCTGGCAGGTTGCCTCAGATGTGTTCAGTGATGCCTGTGCTGATTCAGTATGTGCAGGACACAACTTTAATCCAGTCCCTCCTCCCACCTGTTACATTTACTCATAGGTAAACAAACTGTGTGCACAAATATGAACTAAAACAAAGCATGTGCATTGCCAGAAAACTATATTCTTTTGATGTGTTTCAGTTAGATTTACATAGTGGCTTGTTTTTCCGTTACCAATGGTCTCTGTGCATGATCAAAATGCTTAGCCAACTAAGATTGTTACAGTACATTAAGGGCTTTTATTCAGTTTTGCAGTTAGGTTTATAGATAAGATCAGTGCAGCATTCTTCCCCACATTTGGAGAGGGGGGGAGTCAAAATCCGAATTACCCTTGTAGCTAGGTACTAATAGTACATTTCTTGGTCACCCGTCATAGACAATATATTTTGTCCATGAGTTATCTTCCCCCTTACCTCCCTTGGTTGAATCTGATTTTATTGTGTAAAGTCTTTAAATTATTAATACCTCAGAACCTACATAGCTGTATATACGTCGCTGAAGTCACAGAAATTAATGTATTCTATTCATTACAACCTCGCACAATTAATCTTGGCGCCATTTTGAATTGTCCTGCGAACAAACCATAAATGATCTTGTTTTGCTAAAAGTATGACAGAATCCAAAGAATCTGAGAACGCGCATTCAAAGTAAAGTCCGTAAGCTCTCATTTCATATATCGCATGCCTATGATCTTTTCTGCACAGGCTTGCGACTATACAAAATGACTGACGGTGCCGGCTCCCTTGAGCAAGTCGCCTTCTTTGTTGATTGTCAGTTTTGATCTAAATTGTCGTTTTACAAAATTCAGACTTCCCGATCAGAATCTTTTTAATGACTCGATTTCTAACATAGAAGCAACTAAAAATGTGTATAAATTATCATTCGATGGACCATTTCAACAGAATGACATTTTATAAAAAATCGGGTCAAAAGCACATGTTGACGGCCATGTGGCGACGAAAGCATGTTGTGTTTCCGATCAAATTTCAAACACAAAGTTCTCCGCTCAGACGGTATCTTGGATAATGAAATTTATATGTATAAAAAGAGCGAAATGCCAACTATTCATTCATTACAAAATTATTTCATGCTGTTTGGTATTTTTCATCGAAACAGAGGAAAATGTGACACAAACACATTAAAAGTGGGTTCATTCTCCAACTTTAATCATCAATAATTTTACACAGCCACAAAGTTGTCAAATGTGACTTGCTGCATTTTATTCCTTGGGTTCTGAGGTTTTCATCAATATCAAATATGTTTGAATACTTTGAACGGCGGCGAGCTAGACAACACAGAAGCTGCAACAGATAGCACAGACTTTGTCATTTCTTGTCTCGCGAGGCCCATTTTGGGTGGGCACTGCGTTGTGTGCTTTGCAGTCCGGTTTAACTGTAGGCCTATATATCTGGGGCGCTGCGTGAGTGTTCCCCAATGTGTCCTGTGAGTGCATTCCAAGTATGCAGAGAGAGTGCTCAGTGCGCTGAGTGCTGAGAGAGAGAGTGCTCCCAGGGCTGTGTTCCTGGTTTGAGCTTGTTATGGAAGAAAAATAAAAGGAGAAAAACTCCACGTCGTCCTCTGTGTCTTCTTGACTGGCTGCTGTCCCTTGGTCCCTTTACATGTCACTATCTGCCTGTCTTCACCTGCACACCCCTTACCCCTCCACACCATCACACCCTTAAAATTTTGGATTAGTTTCTTTCATATTTCTTGGTTGAACATGTATGTTTTCTCTGTTCATTTGTATTGTTTTGTTATGAATATGAAAACAGCATATTTCCAAGCATGATCAGAAAGCTAAGCCTGTTGGGAACATTAAATGATGCATTGTGGTTTACTTTCACTTGTAATTAGCATTATAGATATGATATACACACCACCTGCTCAGGAAGATGACTGGGTCAGAGTGAGTGTTTCCCCTCTTGCGGAGAGCACCACTATGTCCATGTAACTACAGTCACCATGAATTTACCAACACAGGAGGATTTTTACACTAGTTCGCCTGAGGCATGAATATGGAACTGGAATCCAACCAGTGTCACCAAGACAGTAGGGTGTGAAGGGCCACAGAATGCAAGGTTTTAGGGGTACTGTTTTTTTTTTTTTAAGTTATGGTCAGTGAGGAGGAGGAGTAGGATGCTGTGGAGCATTTGGTCTGAGACTATATGACAGGGCTGTGTTCTGTCTGCACTCTGCTTCATTTGCACTCTGCTTCATAACATGTGGTCAACCAGATATTGCCACCTGTAGCGCCGGTCAGAAACCTGTAGCAACACTTTCAGAGAACCATCCAGTTGGCAGTTGGAACTGATCAGTGTGGTTCTAGTCTTCTCATTTGAGTTACAGTTTACTCGGCAGAAACGCAAGAAGAAGCCATCCTGGGCTGATCATTTGTTCAAGTATTTGCCTTCGATGAACTCAGGGAGCAGGCATAATCAGGTCATCATGCAGAGTCTACAGGAAGCAGTCATTATCAGGTCATCATGTGGAGGCCACAGCGAGCAGTCATTATCAGGTCATCAGGTGGAGTCCACAGGGAGCAGTCATTATCAGGTCATCACATGGAGTCCACAGGGAGCAGTTAACATCAGGTCTAGTGGAGTCCATAGGGAGCAGTCATTATCAGGTCATCAGGTGGAGTCCACAGGGAGCAGTCATTATCAGGTCATCATGCAGAGTCCACAGGGAGCAGCCATTATCAGGTCATCAGGCAGAGTCCACAGGGAACAGTCATAATCAAGTCATCATGTGGAGTCCACAGGGAGCAGTCATTATCAGGTCATCTGGTGGAGTCCACAGGGAACAGTCATTATCAGGTCATCAGGTGAAGTCCACAGGGAGCAGTCATTATCAGGTCATCACATGAAGCCCTCAGGGAGCAGTCATTATTAGATGATCAGGCAGAGTCCACAGGGAGCAGTCATTGTCAGGTCATCAGGTGGAGTCCACAGGGAACAGTCATTATCAGGTCAACATTTGGAGTCCACAGGGAACAGTCATTATCAGGACATCACATGAAGCCCACAGGGAGCAGTCATTATCAGGTCATCAGATGGAGTCCATAGGGAGCAGTCATTATCAGGTCATCACATGAAGCCCACAGGGAGCAGTCATTATCAGATCATCAGGTGAAGTCCACAGGGAGCAGTCATTATCAGGTCATCAGGCAGAGTCCACAGGGAGCAGTCATTATCACGTCATCAGGTGGAGTCCACAGCGAGCAGTCATTATCAGGTCATCAGGTGGAGTCCACAGGGAGCAGTCATTATCAGGTCATCACATGAAGTCCACAGGGAGCAGTCATTATCAGGTCATCAGGTGGAGTCCACAGGGAGCAGTCAGTGTCAGGTCAACATGTGAGTCCACAGGGAGCAGTCATTATCAGGTCATCACATGGAGTCCACAGGGAGCAGTCATCAAGTACTGTGGAGTCCATAGGGAGCAGTCATTATCAGGTCATCATGTGGAGTCCACAAGGAGCAGTCATTATCAGGTCATCATGTGGAGTCCACAGGGAGCAGTCATTATCAGGTCATCATGTGGAGTCCACAGGGAACAGTCATTATTAGGTCAGCATGTGGTACCCCCCAGATTTCATGTTTGTGACTGACCATTGCTAAGTGCTGTTTGTGTGTGGTATCAG
This sequence comes from Conus canariensis, assembly GCA_033310375.1. Classification (NCBI taxonomy): domain Eukaryota; kingdom Metazoa; phylum Mollusca; class Gastropoda; order Neogastropoda; family Conidae; genus Conus; species Conus canariensis. The sequence goes on from CM065729.1 coordinate 60,432,610, forward strand.
TGTTTGTCAGAAATGTACCCAAAGCACTATTTTTCAATTAAACCACCAAAGCGCAGTACGTTCCATTGCCTTACTTTCTGCTGTGATTGTAGATCTGATCCCTTTTTTTGTTTTGTTTTTGTTTTATCAGGAAATGATTGATCCAGACCCTAAGATGCTAGTCAAATATGACTTGGCAACGGCCATGCCCATCAGAGACAGCAATGGCCGTTGTATCAAGATCAAACCAGGTCAGTCACTGTTATTTGGTGCAACAGTGTTTATGTATATTTTGCAATGTAAATGTGGGTGTGTGCCAGAGCATAGGGGGGATGTGTGTGTTGGATGTAGGTGGACGTGCATCTGTTTAAATGAGACTTGTGGCATATGTGTTTGAATGGAAAGTGTGCATTTGTGAGGTGTGTATATCCGCATGGCAAAGTTTCATGTGGTTGTTTATAGGCAACAATAATTAACATAGGTACCATAGTTGGATGATGGTGTGTTTATCAGTATTGCGCAGGTATGCCACTTATAAAAACACTGTACTACAGTTGAGGATGTGAAACATCAAAACCTTTTTGATGAATTTGAAAGTCGGATTCATTTCAATCATTATCATCATTCATACACACATATGCTGGTACTCATACACAGACGCATGTGCATACACACATACACATGCACAAATAAACACACACACATGCCACACACAACACACACACACAACACATACACACACACACACAACACACACCACACACACATACACACACACACCACACACACACACACACACACACAGCACTACACTCTGTCTCTTGTCATGAGAACAGCGACTGACACTGGGGTAACATTTCCCAGTTTTTGTCAGCACATCTTTTGCCTTGGCACAGTGGATATTCTACTCGATACAACACAACCCTTTTTTTTTCGTTTGTTTGCTCTCATTCCTCCCTGCCTTTTCTGTGGCATTACATCCAGAACGTTCATCTAGGATCTCTCCTGACACAGCCACATCCTCATCTTCCTGACCCAATCCCAGGACTGGCAATCCACAGAGAGCCATAGGTATCAGTTTGTCATAAGACAACATACAGATAAATGTGAAAAATTATTGCTAAAGCTCGGCCCAAAATACTGTTGTCAAATGAATCTCAAGACAAAACATAATGCATTTCGACCTCTAAGATCTTTTTCAGGCGAGATACGCAACACTCAGGACAACGAAAATGAACAAGCAATCATTTATTTTCATCCAATCTGGCACAAGTTGGACGTTCAACGCTCATTCATTTTTGTTGTCCTGAGTGTTGTGTATCTTGCCTGAAGAAGACCTAAGAGGTCGAAATGCATTGTGTTCTGTCTTGTGATTCGTTTGTCAACGTTTTTTTTTGGCGGAGCTTTAGCAGCAATTTTTCAAATTTGTTTCGATTTCTGCCTGCAGTCGCCTCACATTGCAACTAGATCTGACATACAGATAGTTTTGTAGTTTTGGTCAATTTATGTGAGCAGTGAATGTAACATTCGCTCAGAACATCAGTAATTGAAACATGGATCCTAAAATATGTTGTTAGGCTATTCTCTTTTCTTTTTTTTAAACTGTTTTGACAAGAAGTATTTTGATAGAATTAAAAAAAGTAAACTGCTGTTCTGTGTTTTAGGCGAGGCAGGCCTCTTCATAGCAAAAGTGCCTGACATGGTTGTGAAGAACGGAACTCTGTCAGTGTACAAATCATCACAGGAAGCCAATGAGAAGAAACTGATTCACAATGCCTTCAAAGATGGAGACCTGTACTTCAATTTTGGGGATGTCTTTTATTTGGACAAGGATTATTTTGTCTACTTCCATGACAGAATAGGGGACACGTTCAGGTATGGGTGAGGCCTGATGGCTTTGTGTTGACTTCTTTTGTGACATTCCTTTCCATGTTTTGCTACTTTGTTGTAAAGGCCCTTCTGTTTCTGTCTGTCTGTCTGCCCATCTGTCCGTCTCACTCTCTGTCTCACTTTCTCTCTCTCTCTCTCTCTCTCTCTCTCTCTCTCTCTCTCTCTCTCTTGTTCTTCATTTTCTTCTTCTTTTCCAAATGACAATGGTCAGTGGATTGACTTGTAAAAAATATTAATAAAAGAAGCTAAAACAAACCGGCAAGGCACTGAATCTGTTCTGAGACAGTGTCCCATTCCCTTGTGGTACATGTAAAAGAGAAGTTGAGAGACTAATCAGGTTTACTGTCACATCAGCTATGTCATCTGGGTGATCTAATTCTTACACTTCACTTCACGATCAGGCCAATGTGTTTCATGGATGTCATTGTTGCTGTCTAGTGACTACGCTAGGTGTACAGCTACGAGCTAGTAGTCATGTTTGCGCTGTACAGAGGATAATGGGCTTGTGTGGATAGAACCACCTGTCCCATACTTAATCCAGTGTCACAGATTTCTGGAGGTGCACCTTAAGAGCATCACAGTGGCTTGAGGCTGCTGTAAGGATGGCGGAGTGTTCAGCAGAAAGACTTGTTTTGGATCATATTCTTAATGCCTGGTGATTTGTTTAGACCAGGAAGAGGCATCTTCCAGTGCTGACTCACAAGAGAACTCCTGATCTTATCGGCATTTGGCAAGAACTATCCTTGACAACAGGTTTGTCTCCTGTGATAAAGCCGACAGCTTTCCTGATACTGTAGTGATGGAGCTTGTGGCCCAGCAGGAGTTGCTTCACCTTGTTGAAGGCCTTTGTATTATCCACCACCACTACCACCTCAATCTGGCTGTTGTCCACGTTGGATGTTGGCTCATCTTGGAACACTGACAACTGTGTTTCATGGGAGTGACACTTTTAGAATCTGTGTTAGCTCATCACGCAGAGTGTGGTTCTTCTCCAGGTGGACTATCAGCGGGCTCATGATGACGTGCTCAAGGATTAAACTAGGCACACTGATCAGGAAAGCTGTGCAGTAATTTGATGAGTTGTACTGCTAACCCATGCTGACTACTGAAGAGCCTGTAGCTTCTAGCCAGTCGTTTGGGACATTTCCTGTGTTCAGTGACCTCTGGCAGAGCTGGGTCAAGATGGGCTCTGTCTCTACAACGGTAGTATCACAGCTTGTTCACTCCATGGCAAGCGATGTATGCATCAGTAGCTTTTCTTTTGCAAATTCACAGCCTGTCTGAAAGCTGGGACACTGTTGACTTTCACAAATTCCTGTTCTAATCTGATTGCTTGCCATTTTCACTCAGAACTTGGTTGGCAAGCCCTGGATTAAAGGTACAAAAATCATTGGCGTTTTAGGTCTTATGTACAGATTTTTTTTAAGGTGAGAGATCCAAGCCACCACATAAACAGCTTCACAGAGGTAATTAACTTGTTCTTGTGAAATAACCAAGAACAGCAGTGATGTTATATAAATACCCAATATAACAATATATATGTTACAGGGTGAGAACCTCTCAGTATTGCACAAAAATCAGGTTTACAAGCAATCACTGGTGTACCTAAGTGAAATTACCATCTTGTTTATTCCAGCTGCAAGAATTACCATCTTGTTTATTACAGCTGCAAGCATATTATTTTGTGAATCATTATGTTCCCATCGTCTTGTTATATGAAACTATTATCAAGTATGAAAAAAAATCAAAAGAGCAAGATTTGAACTTCATATGAGCTTTTTAACCTGGTGTGTCGCTATGGATGCACCTGTTCAAACAATGGGTGAGCTGAGGGCATTCTGTGATCGTCTTGCCATGTTGGCTTCCTCACAGTCGCACGTCATTGGTTCCAACTTTGACACTTTTCTCAGAGACATTATTTGTTTTACCATGATCTTTGGTTACACAGACAAATTTCTCATGCCGTTTGAAAAATGATGTTCAGCAAACTCTATTGTACGTGCAGGTGGAAAGGAGAGAACGTGTCCACCAACGATGTGGCCAATGCACTGACCTCACTGGATTTCATTCTGGATGCCAATGTGTATGGGGTGACCATACCAGGTGGGGAGGCTTACATATCTTCTGAACATTTTCCTGTTTTAATTCTTCTTTTTTCTTTTTTTTTTCTTTTTATCTTCAGAGTCCCTTGTTCAAATTTTCAGTTTAATTGTGTGCCATTTCTACCTATAAATTTTACATACTAATCATGAAGAGGGCAGCAAAACTTAACTCGCAAGTTGAAGTCATGTTGGAAACTCATGACAAGTTTCTTGATGGAAATCAGAACGGAGTGGACATGAGACTGCACCACTAGCCAGCCGTCAGTCTTTAACCCTCTTGCATTTGTTTCGCCCATATCTGGCCGCTCTGTTTGTCTCCCCTGGTGTTTGTTACGGCTGCAACTGGCCACACATGCTGCGTTACTTTCCCTCACACACTGAAACCTTGTTTTAAGTCAAGGCTGGCCAAAATAAATGGGCATTCCTGAGACGTGTCCAATGAAATCTTAGCAGTAGTAGGGGTGTGGGAAACGATTCATTCACGTAGATTAGGGACATGAACTGACTGCATTCCATTGATTTATCAAAAAATATGAATACAATGAGCAGTTTGGGGTTAGAAAATGCAAATGCAAGAGGGTTAAAGCAGTGAGGACACACAGTTATGATTTCAATGGATAGGATGCAGCTGTTTCTGTTTTTAGATCACTTTTGTCGGTTGTAAATTAGTCTTATTCAGTTATATCTGTCCATGAATCAATAGATACAGGGGTGGGTTCCAGAGTGGGTATGCATGTCCACTCTGTTCTGGTTTCCACCGAGAAATTCATCAGAATTTCCAACCTCAATTCAACTTCTGAGGTAAAGTCTGGCCGAGTTGTTTATGGTTGTAACTCCCCGTCAGAGTCAGCTTACACCACAAAGTCCAGCTGTGTTGTTTATGATTGTAACTCCCTGTCAGAGTCAGCTTACACCACAAAGTGTGAATACTCTTCCCTGTCCCCCCAGCTGTTTAAGTTCCAGTGACTGAGATGTGTTTTATTTAACATCTGAGATGTGTTTTCTTTAACATCAAAAAAATGTCATTACTGAAAGAAATTATGGCTTGTCTGAAGTCATGCAAATGAGCTGGGATAGATTTTTAAGTTCTGTTAATACTTGGTGCCATACTCTAGGGGTCATACACACACACGCACATCTGCCCAAAGTACACTCCGCTCGCATGCGCAATCACTCCACTCACCCAAGGAGCACCAAATAATAAACACTCCCGAAAGGTTTGTTTCCCCTCCTTCTATGGGAGTACAAATATTATTAATAACATCAACACTTAAATAAATTTGTTCATACCTCCACTCACAAAGGAGGAAAAAGAAACAACTGCTTCCCCTTCAGTTAAGGAGTTCATAAATATATGGGGGATGCATCAACATCAGATACCAACATAAAGGGGAGATGCATCAAATTCATTCATAAGCATCAGGGAGAATACACCAACATCCTTCATAATCATCAGGGGGAATGCACCAACATCCTTCATAATCATCAAGGGGGGAATGCACCAAAGTCATTCACCATCCAGTCAAAACTAAAGTGCATCACTGTCTCTAGGATACAAGTCCTGGAGGTATCTTTCTCCACTTTTGACTAATCAATTATTATCCCCTTCTAGGGAAAAAAATCGGAACTTCAGTTCCACTCTGTCACGCCCTTACAGATTCCTCATCAAATGCTTCCACATTCAAAATTCATTTCCAGGAAGACAAATATAATTTTTACTCTCTGGTCACCCTCTTAACCTTGGGGAAGACACACAGGGGACAGCCATCTCCGGGCTGAATAGGGCATCACCTTGTACAAACTCTCCAGAAGTGGCCCGCTACCCAACCTGGGCTGGGGACTTGGTCCAGCACCTCTGGGACCACCCCAAGGCCCTAGGTCCATGGCCCGTGTGAGACAGCCAATCTGTCAACACACTTGGAACCATGCACAGTTTCTATAATTACTAAAGAAGAAAAAGGGGAACTCAACAAGAAGATGTAAAACAGTAACCTTTCCCCTATGCATAAGCTTTTATTTTGAATGTTTTCTTTTCCCATTCTTTAATAAAAGAATTGTTACAACTTTAACCACACTTGTTCTTATTATTTTCTTTTCTTTTAAATACAAACGTCTTCCTTTTTTTTTGCTCATATATTTCACTTCTCCCTAATTAAACATGGATAATTAAATACTTCTAATGCGATGCAGCCTCACTCTGGCCTCAGTCCAAACAAACCATCAGGCCCTCCGACTTCTCCGGCTGACATGGAGCAAGTGATTATCAAATCCTAAAGGTGAATTCAATAGCATGCTCAGAGCACCTAACCAGTACTCTCACAGGCCACAGCCAACAGAATAGCGATGTGCATTCACATGACACTTTTCACTTAAAACCACAAGGCCAGCCAACCTATCTCAAAAAAAAAAATATACACAAAACATGTGCACATTACAATCAACATAACATGTGCACATAACACTTGGTATAGGTCCCTGACCCATAGCTACTGCTTGAAAACCACAAAGCTTTCCTGTACATGAATTTACAGTCTTTCTGTGTTCTTCTGCAAAAGACATGGTGATAGGCAACATGAAGATCAGTACATGCAAAGATGCCCTCTTTAATGAAGAGGGTGAAGGCAGTTTGTATACCGTCCATTTTAAACTTTTTATGTTCCACAGCTTTATTAAGTGCCTTCAGCTTCAGAATAATTCTGTATTAACTGCCATTTTTTGCCCCTACAAATAATGGAAGAACATCAAGTCCTGGCTCAAAATTAGATTCTTTATTCACTTTTAACTGGAACGAGGTTTCAATTTCAAAATCAATTGCCGGGGGTCGGAATAGCTTAGTGGTAGAGCGTCGGACTCATAATCTTGGGGTTGCGGGTTCGAATCTCTGCTGGGCCGTTTTGGTACACGGGGATTTTTCCCTTTGGAGTTAACATTGGTTCTAACTCCATTTCCCATACAGTCCTTTGAATGAGACTATAAACTGAGGTTCCATGTGTGAACGCACGTATAACATCTTGCACACACATAAAATCCCATCACCAACTTTTGGAAGAGAAGGCCAGCTTGGCTGTTGGTATGGATGACATGTTACACATGGCATGCACTTTCCCCGAAGTTGGAGTATGGCTGCCTTAATAGCAGGATAAAAAATGGTCATACACACAAAACTCCACTCCCTTTGTTAGGTAGATGGGATTAATCCTTGCCTGTCTATACAGGGAGTGTCGGCAGGAGTATCAGCCTGCATACGCGAAAAAAGAAAAAAAAAATCAATTGCCTTGTTTTTTCTACTTTGAAATATTTCTGACCATGATGACTGGTCTCAATGGGGTTTACATCAAACATGATGTTTGCCCTTTGCCTGTTCTCAAAATATTTGTCAATTCTTTCCAATTATGTTTTTTTAGTTAAAGTCTGCTTAGCAATAAAAGATTCCTGTTTTCTTTACAAGTACTGTTTTAAGTCAGATAAACAGAGATACAAATCACTGACTTGATCAAGGGGAGGGGCGTCATTACTGGCAGTGAGCGTTCACTCTTCCAGGGCTTCATGTTCTGTCCCTGTGCCTTCCGTAGTTCGCCTTGCCAACACCCTGAAAAAATGTCTGTAAATGCTGTCAGCAGTACCAGCGATACCAGACCATGAACAGCCGTGACTTTGAACAATTCCTGTTTTTGCGGTCAGTGTATAGTTTCTAGACTTCCCTGGCCACTTCCAGTGAGCGATGGAACTCTAACCCCTGGGACATAACCACTCAGGCATAAAAGGTGCATACTGGAAGCAGATCACGCCCTGTCTCATGTGAGGCAAGGACTGTACATGACTGGTCGCTTCAGGATGAGGTCATGGTTGGCGTGACCTGTCAGTGTTAGGGCATCCGAAACAGTAGCTATGCGCTCAGCTAACAACTTTCTAGTTTCTGTCTGCTGTGGGGGTGGGTTTCGGGGTCAAAATTTTGCTCAACTTTATGAGTTGGTTGCCACCCTGGGTCATGGCAACCAATTCTTTTAATAGTGTGTCACTCTGCTTTGCTGACATGTAGCTTTAGCACTAAAAAGACTTGCTGGTTTGTGCAGGTCACAATGCTGTTTTCTGAAATCAAGTATTAGGCAAGTTTTGCTTTTAATTTGACGTCTTCAAGATTCTTGCCAAATTTCCCTTTCATTACACTTGCAGATTCATCTGAGACTTGGGGACCCTTTTCCTCCAATGAGTCAAATGCTGATGCAATGTCAGCAAAACTGTTGTTGTCTCATTATCATTGTTGTCATACCCCCTTGTACTTTGCATGAGGCTTCTATCTGTTTTGTCGCCATTGTCATTGATGTAAATTTCCATGTTGTCTTTTTCGTCAGGCGGCAGTGCAACTTTATGACAAGGGGTAGTATCAGTTGGATTTTGCTGCTCTGCAGCTTTCTATTTTTTCCTTTTCTTTTTATTAAAGGTCAGCAGCTTCCTCTTTTATTAGTCAACAGTTAGCGTCTGTCTGTCTGTGGTGCCGCAGTCAGGTCCGACAGAGAACCCTGTGCCAGGGGCATACAAGTTCCCCTGTCAGTAAATTCTCCAGCTCCTCAGTGGAGGGGGACAGGTTACTGGTAGTACCGTGCAACTCAGTATCAAGCATTGTTGATCGGAGATCTAACACAATTTACAGTAAGTACACACAATGATGAATTTAATTCTGGGTTAGGATGACACGCTGGCAGGCAGGTTGGAGCTTGAAAATTCTGTGCATGTTCACAGGGAGTCAGGATGCTGAGTGCAGCGAGAGACAGAGTCAGCATGTGACTGATTCCATGGCTGAGTCTGAACTGATGGCTGGGTAGTGGTGCTTATCTCAGGGCCACTCCAAGAAGAAGTCAGACTTTGTTTTCAACAAGATTACTTCCATATGTACTGTTGCACACATTTGCTAGATATGCAACTTAGAAAGAGTTTCTTGAAATTCAAAAACATATTTTGTGATTCTTGTTTGTATTTACACTCGACAAAAATATCATGGACTTGGTCATGAAACTGATTTTATGTGAAAGAGGTAAATGCTTTGTAAAATCACTGTGATGAAAAGCAGTTATTTATGTCATTGAACATGGATGACAAGACCAAATAAAGTAACCCATATTTACCAGACTCAACATGGCTTATGTTTGTGCGCCCCAAGCAAACAGCACAGTTTTTTTTTTTCATTGTCAGAACAATACAACTCCCCTTGACAAAGAAAATTGACAGTCACAGGCTCAAAACTACAGAAATTGATGTCCAGATTAAGGTTAAAGCAATGAAGTTGGGCATGGTTAAGGTCATAACTGATGTTCCTGCACGTTTGTGGAAATTGTACTCAGCACATAAATGTGTAGCCAAATCTTTAATCCCATTACGCACAAAATTTGTATCCAGTTCAACATGAATGAAGAATGTTTGTGTCTGTGTTCAGGTCATGATGGACGTGCAGGGATGGCTGCCCTGAGCCTCACCAATGCAGGCAGACTGAGCCCAGAGCAGCTGAGGAAGATCTTCACCCTGTGTCAGCAAGACCTGCCGGTGTACGCGCGGCCCTTGTTTTTGCGTGTGCTGGCGGAGGAGGTTCTGACAGGCACGTACAAACAGCGCAAGGTGCAGCTACGTGAGGAGGGCTACAACCTCAGCAAGGTCAAGGACGACCTGTATTACTTGGACACCAAAGCAGCGACCTACTCCCCGCTGACGCCTGAGGGGCTTACGACGTTTTTGTATTCCAGATTGTGAAGGGGAGAAGCTGGAGAGAAAGATGGGTAGGAAAGATGGGAGATTTTCTGACCTTCTGCATGCCAATCTTGAGACAGACCTCAAGCAAAAAGGGGAGGTGAAAGGTCCTCTGACTTCCTGCATTCCAAGTTGTCAAGAGGGAGACTGAATAGACAGCAGATGTCTTTATCCTTTTTTTTTCCAGTTGCAAAGAGAGAAGAACAAAAGCAAAATTACCGCTCCGCCAAATGAAGGAAAAAAGCAGATTAGAAAACAAACAAACATGATGCGTTTCGACCTACTGGGTATTCTTTAGGCAGGACAAAAACATTCAAAACAATAAAAAAAAAAGGTCAGAGAGTGAGTCATTTATCTCCTCAGTCAGGATGCAAAATTTGGTCTTAGGTGAACAAGCCATGGAACTGAGGTTAAAGGGGAGAAGATACTGGTGAAAAGAAAAGACTGATAAGAAAATTATGATAATAGTAATAATAATGATGATAATAATAATGATGGTATTATAATCACATAAGAATAACACTAACGATAATGATAATAGTAATTGTAGTAACAATACCGATCATGATAGAAGAATGAAAAGGGTAAGGAGAAGAATAAGAAGAACAGTTGTAATAATATAGTTATGATGGTGGTATTATTTTGATTACAATAACAACATAGAAAATGGAAAAGATAATAATAATAAGCAGCAATATTCAAGTTATCGTTATGGATATCGTATTGTCTTTATTTATACTATACAATGAACTATTTGTATTTTATGCATTTCTATGCATTTGTATGTATTTCAGGGATTTTCTGTATCATTATTATTGTTATTTTGATGATGATGATAACTGTTTGTACATGTTGTATTCTTGTAACTGTTCTTCTCATTCTCATCCTTTCTCTTCTTTAGTTATTATTATTATCATTTACTACAGTCACTATTATCATTATTGTTAGGATTATATGATTATAACACCATTATTATTATTATCGTGATTTTCTTATCATTTTTTCAGATTTAAACTGGTATCTTCTTCCCTTCAACCTCAGTTTCATTCCATAATTTTAGTTGTTCACCCAAGACCAAAATGTTGCACCCAGATCAAAGAGATAAGTGACTGTCTATTCATCCTTTGTATTCACTGTTATGAAGGTTGTTTTTTCCTGCCTAAAGAAGACCCAATAGGTCAAAATGCATTGTGTTTGTTTTGTAATTTGTTTATTTCTTCGTTTGGCTGCCCAGTAATTCTGTTTTTGCTCTTGTTTCAATTTCCGCCTGCAATATCCCACTCTGAAACCCATACAGAGATGCTTGTAAAGAAGGGGAGGTGAGAAGTTATCCGACCTCTTTACATTCCAATTTCTGAGGAGCAAAGTGAATGTGAAAAGAAAGGGAAGGTGGAGAGAGAAGTGCTTTCTTCTGTGTGTACCAAGTCTTATTATGTGAATGCTCATATCTTCTATGACATAAGGTGTTAAACAACTTACGATTTGAATTTTGTTTTCTCTTAATTGTTTCTTTGTTTGCTTATAATTTAAATTTGTTTTCTCTTAAATTGTTGATTTTGTTTGCTTTTTTAAACAGATGCAGAGCTCAGATTTATGATACATTTTGTTGTGAACAAAGCTGGGGAGTGTGAATACCGTAAAAAGTTGCCTTTGGCAATGTCTGATAATAATGATTGTTGTCATGTATTAAGAAGCTAAGAATTTGGTAGACTCGGCCCTAATTTTCAGAGAAATATTTCATATGCTTTGTTGTTGTTATTTTTTCAGTGTACACAATTATCAGGCTGCCATTACAAAAAATTACTGGCATTGTTTCTTTTGCTTTCTTGTTTATGTGTAAGCATGCATGCCTAGCCAATTTTTCTTACACCTCAAACTCCAAAATCAGGAATACTTTGCAACTTTCAAGAAGACAATAAAAGAGATGTCTGAAATTATCTTTATGACATTGTTGATATGCAGGAAATATCATGTTGTAAATAAAAAGTGCAAACACACCTTAATTGCACTTGTACTAGTACCTTTAAGTAGACTGTGTTTACTGAGACTGAAAAGACTTGTAGCAAATGCTGTACAGGTCCAAAAGCTCTGCCTCAGAGTATTTTCTGCTTTGCAGTATTGGAGCCCTTAGGGTGTTGTTTCGAATGCTTTGTTGAATGGTTCAAAAAGCTTTTGGTAAATTCAGTTTTATCGCATCCACCTTTGCAACTTCATCTTCAACAGATCAAAATTCAAACGACTGTTTTATGTCAGGGCTGTTCTAAAAAAAAAATCTGGTGAATTTAAACAATGCTGAAATTTTCATGTAATTGTCAGTCTGTCTGTATTGCTGACAGTCATGTCTCCCACCAGTCCTGATGCAGATGGGGGTGTCACAGACATTAATTTCATACTAAACAATAGTGGATAAGTCCCAGTGCTTTCTTGTATTATGTCAAAAGGCCAGTTTACATGCTCCTTTCAAAAGGTGTGGGATTGTTTCACTTGTGTTTCTTCCTCAAAAGAGAAAGATCTCACACTAAATCATCTTATACAGCTCTTTTTTATGTTGTTTTGGTGTTAAAAAAGAACAAACAAATAAACAAACAAAAAACCTCTTATGTGCATGGAAAGACGTGTAGCTGGCAGCAGCCAAGTAGTGTTTGCTGTGCTGTATCTGCATTATTTAGTTTTGTGTAAGCAAACCTAGTGGGCCTCTTTGGTCTCATTATCTGTCTTTCATTTTTTACAGATATTTGTTTGAGGAGGCAGAAGCCCTCAAGTGAATTACTTATCTTTCTGTTTATGTAGTATCTGGATAACATTACTTACATCAGTTGTTCTCCAAGTGAATCCCTTGTGCGACATGAGTCCATAACAGTGGTGACCCCTAGTTTTTATGCATGAGAGTGGTCAGAACATGTGCCCATATCCTTACTTCAAAACAAGTTGAATTTAGTTAACCCATTCCATTCAGTCATGTAAAATGAGCATTGTTGACGATATCTGGATATTATTTTTGCTTGATCCTTCAAACATCAGCACCAAATGATCGAGCAAACATAAACAAAGCCTATGATGTGGATTTCAAATTGAAGGTTATCAATCTGGATCTGTACAAGGGCAGCCATTCAGCAGCTCAAGTCAGTGGCCTGACGATGCCGTATTCGTTGTAACGAACTCTTCCGTCGCAAAAAAAAAGACAGCAGTACATGATAATTAATGTTTGGAAAAAAAGCAGGTATAGCGTTTGTCTCAACAGCAGAGGACACAGAAGATACAGCAATCATAAGCGCGGATGCGAAAGTACCTATAGTCCGTTAACAACGTAGCTGACATTGATGAAGAGTTCTTGAAACCTTTTGTGTGTGACACTGAAGACAAGTATTTCAGTGGTTTTAATGCCTCTAAGAATGGCGATGAAAATGGTTCTGATTTTTTTGCTTTATTAAATGTATTGCTCTTTCCTGTCTGCATGCCAGTTCACAATAGTCATACCTCAGAATAGACAGGTTTTGGTTCGCCTTTTTCATTGTTGGTTTTCACTGCTATTTTGCTGTGGCTTATCGATCAGTTTCAGCTTATTTGAGTTTTTTGTTCTGATTTTTTTTTATTTGGTGGGTGCAGCTTATATAACAGTACAGTTTATAGCCCGGAAATAATGGTAGTCCTTTACTTGTTTGAACCCCCATGTCTTTGAAGTCACACTTTTGACATTTTTATTTTTCTGCCACCTGTGATCTCGCAAGACAGTGACATTTTTTCTTGTGTCGTACCTGGTCACAGTGAGAAGTGGAGTTGTTTACACACACACACACACACACACACACACACACTACACACTCCCCTTCATATAGGGGCTATGGCCTATGTATATGAATAAACCATTTTTCATTTCATTTCGTTTCTCCGTATCTGTCTCTTTCTGTCTTCTCTCTCTCTCTCTCTCTGCTCTCTCTCTCTCTGCTCTCTCTCTCTCTCTCTCTCTCTCTCTCATCCTCCACCCCTCCCCCCCCCCCCCCCCCCCCCCAAGTCTGCCTGCTCACATGCAGACCTTCCATGCACGTGTTTATGGCCCCAGTCTGCCTATACTAAAGGTCTATCTGTACCAGTTCATCATTACATTATTCATGGTTGTTGTGCAGGGTTCCACTCTATTACTATAGTAACAGTGGTTCCACTCTATTACTATAGTAACAGTGAAGATACAAGCATCATGTGAAAGTTATTCATAAAATTTATTGTAAGAGCAGTACTACTCAGGTTCTTGTATGTACTACTCAGGTTCTATGTAGGTACTACTCAGTTCTATGGAATTATTGTAAATGTTTTTTATTGCTGAAAGTTCATTGTTTGATTTTTTTTTTAATCATCATTCTCCAAAACAAGGAATTGCATTTTAGTATGTACAGTGTTGTGTTAAAAGAAAGTAATGTAATAAAGTTCAAAGAAAGAAAAAAAACCTTTTTTTCAAGTTACTGGTGGTCAGTATAAATGGTATTTCTACTGTGTTTTTATGTTAACATCTTTTAATAACGCTCATAAATTATACACAAAACAATAATTACTTGGAAATGATTGTGAGTGCATTTATGATATTCTGCCATTGTATATCAAATACTTTGTTGGGAAGAAGAATATGATTATTGGAGCAATAAAAAGATTGATGGGTACATGTCTTCTTGTTTGGGTTTTGATGAGATGCAAGAGTTCAAGCAAACTTTAGATTTGAGAGAGAGCCTCCTAATCTTTTCACTGATATGTCAGGCCTTGATTCTGATGTTTTATGATGCCTACATACGATTATTTAACTGAACATGATATGTTCAACTTTAAACTTTGGCACCACACTGACAAAGTGTGACATGCAGAAGTTCAGCAAGACGCAAAATGTTTAGTATGCACATGTAATCTTCAGTCCAGTGGAAACCACACAGACCACTAGCTTGAGAGTTTAACTATATGAGTGATTTACCATAGACTAAAACTTGCTAGTTTTTTTCCCGGATAATTTTGATTTGAAAGAGATCAGAAGTCACTCGTTAAAACAAAGGCAATTCAATGTCTGCATCTCTGTTGAGGCTTTGGGCATCTCCACTTGGACATTACAGCACCATGCTAACGTGCCTATAACTGATGAAACATGAGACACATGTCCTTCAGGTCAAAAGGTATCTCAACCAGATGTGGGAACCCCCCAAACTTCTGCAACTGTCCTATGTTGATCTAAAAGAGGAGATGTGTATAAGCATGTGTGTTGGAAAGACTTGTCAACGTGCTCTGACATCACAAAATGAAGATTTATATAAAATTATCAAAATATCTTGAGATCCAAACTGACCTGTATTAAAGACAGAAGAGATTGCAGAAAGTAATGTGGTGGACGTCTTGGCTGGACACTCGGCTAGAACAGTGCTGCTTTTAACAAGGCAGATCAGTGCAGGAATTGTAGTGTTTAACACAACAGTCACATCTGATGTGGTGTCTGATCTCTTGGAGTTGCTGTTTTCCTTCCTTAGAGACTGCATCTTCTGCTGTGTTCAACAGCCTCTTAGGCTCGAGCAGTTTGCTGCAAGTCCCTCCCGAGACCTGTTGTAATTGCCAATAGTTTTCATATCTCTCCTTCATACATCTTTGTATCACAGCTGGGACATGGCCAGTGGTTTGCTGCTAAGATGTTAGTTCTCCACAGAGAACATCATTTGGAATGTGTCTACCCCGTGTACAGTCAGTGGAGTCTGCAATGCCTGAGCAGACTGCACATGCTGGGAAGGTCAGCGCAAGACAGGACATCAATATTGGGCACTGCGTCTTGCCAGGATATGCCCAAAATGCAGAGGAAGCATCTCGGGTGGAGCGCGCTGAGTGTTCTCTTTTATCTGGCTTTCTATGTCTCCCTACCACAGAGCAGTGTGCTAATAATGCAGGTGTTGCACACTCCCATCTTTGTCCTCAGTATCAACTTTAACCAATCGAGTTGTGAGGCGAGCAAAGGCAATCTTCTCGTTGATATCTGTATACATGGAGAGGTGACTGGTTATGGTGGAGTCAAGATACAGGAACTGATGGATAACATAGAGATCATAAGTCATCAATAGTGATGACCGATGGTCCTGCCTGACCCAGGACATTAGTATCTTCAGATAGATGGTAGGTAGCCTGGGAGAAGCAGTGCACTAGTGCTTGGAGTTCCTGTTCAGTGTGGGATGCCACTGTTGTGTCGTCAGCAAACAACAGGCCGCTGGTGAGAGCTTCATGACTGTGGTTTTGGCTGGAGGTTGGTGAAACTAAAGAGCCTGCCGTCTGATCTTGTGCACATCTAACTCTCCTCTGTTGTTTCAAAGGTGTGCTTCAGGAGCAGAGCAAATAAGATGAAGAGTATGGGGATGAAGACCTAGCCTTGTCTGCATATGGGGAAGGGCTCTGAGGACATGCTGTTGAACTCTACTGTCCCCATCATGTCAATATGGATGGAATCATTCAGGCTCTACAGTTTTAGTGGGCAGTCAATCTAACGGATGATCTGGAAAAGCCTCTCCCTGCTGACCGAGCTGAACGACTTGCTGAGTTCATATCTGGTGACACGCAGGGGCATTAAGGCATATGCTGTTCTCTAAATTCCTGAAGGTGATGACAGGAGGAGTCTGTGTCCACACTTTCAGCATGGAAGCTACACTGTGAGTCTGACTAGACGCGTTCTGCCAGCTCCTGCGGGGACAATTCGAAAACCAGAGCAAAGGCTTTGCTACCAATGTTAAGGAGGATGCCTCTGTAATTGTTTCTTTCACCATTCATCTCTCATGTCTCTCATGTCCTGCAGTACAGTTGCTTCCTGCCAGTACTGACAGAGGACTTTCTGCAGTGGAAGCAGCAGGGCTGTTGTGCAGTGCTTGATCAGGTCAGGGAGAATCCCATCATTGCGGGGGCTTTGTCTGAGGCCAAGCTGTCACTGACCACGCTTAGCTCCTCCATCATCACCCCAGTGTTTGGCTCACCCATGGTTGTCTGGCACTCTATGATGTCAGTGGCGGAGAGGGATACAGTTTTCTCTGTACAGCAATGATCAGAGTAGTGTTCTACATATCTCTTAGTTCGCTTGTTTCTGTTTATGGTTACTTCCCTGGTACCTCTTGAGCAAGGTTGTCTTACTTTGAAGGCCCCCAGTGATTTCTTTTAAATACCCCCCTACACCCCCTGATGTTGCTGTTATGGCGGCTGTACGGAACTTCTCACAAAGTGCTGTTCAGTGATCATTGGCGCTGTAGACCTGATAATGATTTGAGCCTTGTTCTTTGCAGCCCTGGGGACCTGTTTAATCTTTTTGGTGGGTGGCCACATGGGACGAGCATTTGGCTTCAATGACAGAAGGACTCTAGAAACTGCTCTATGAGGTCTGTTTCATCCATTTTGCTGACATCAGTGTGAGGGGAAACTGTTTCTTGGTGCAGTGGAACTTCGGTTTTGGGTGGATCTTGTACACCAAGGAATGGTCTGTTTCACGGTCTGCTCTGTGGGAGTAGCATGTATGCTGAACTTTCTACAGGATACATGGATGCCTCATCAGAATCGGACCCAGCTGATGCATGTACTTTGAATGTGAGTGCCGGGAAGCCTTCTTAGATTCTAACCAGAAACTGGTAAAGTTGGTGCCAGTACTCTGAATGTAAGAGCTTACAGGATTCTTGTGTTGGGGCTTGGCCTGTATGTACAAGTTTCCAGCTCACAGGTCATGAAAAATACACGGCTCGAGCAATCGCCTTTTTTTTTTTCATTTACTGTGCTCACATTGAACTATCCGAGACAGGAAGGCCCTGAGTCAGTTTTGTGGCCTTCCAACCACAGTACACACATTGTGAGTTAAATACTAGTGCATTAAAACAGGCAAGGTCATTGAAAGATTCTCTTGCATGCAAAAGTGGAATGGGTGAGTCACAAGTGCTACAACGTGTGTGAGCGTCTCCAGCATCAAAAGGGTATGGTTACCACAGAAGACCTGAGGCCAGCTTTTTTTTAAACAATGTACTTGGAGCCGTCTGAAAGCTTACGCCTCACAAGGCAGCATGAGTCATTCCAAGTGTCCGTAAGTTCATCTGAGTCAATGGACCGGTAGAACAGAATTTACCACGAGATAGAGAAAATTTAAATCGTGCACAAAATGAAAACAAAAAAAATCGGATCAAAGGTCCTGCAGACACAACTCTAGAAGTTCAGGTGCACTGTCCAACGTCGAAGTCGCTGAAATTATTGGAACAGTGTCAACACGTTCTGCGTCAAGGAAGGTATATTGAACTGACTTTGCTGAAATAGATTGTTCTACACATCCTACGAAGCAAGAAGATATTGCCATTTAACTAGACTTCTTGCCCAAAAGATGAAAGTGTTGAACAATTATTTCAGTCAGTCTTTGGAGATGATGGACAGTGCACAGAGATAGCTGTGTTGATAAACGAAGGCTTTCATGACATAGACGTTAACAGCAAGGGGTGTGGAAGCTTATAAGGGACTGTCACTTCACAAAACTAAAGGATATGACAAAATTAGCCCACGAACGCTGAAGGAACATAAACTTATATATATATATATATATATATATATATATATATAGCGCCAGCTATGAAACTACAGGTTCTGAGCATATCAGTGGCAATCTCTGGAAAATACGCACGCACACACGCGCGCACGCACACACACACACACACACACACACACACACACACACACACACACACACACACACACACACACACACACACACACACACACACACACACACACACACACCTTGCGTCGATTCTTTTCAGTACAAATTCTGAAACTGGGTCAACTCCTGTCCCATACCCAATCATAAAGAAGAGAGAACCATCCAAACAATTAGCGTGGTTCCCACGGTCAGCAGTTGACCTACACGTGGACGAGAGCCATCGTCGTCTTCTTTTTCCGCTAATATCCTGTTGACATTTGAGGGATTTAGAATATGCGCAGAGGAGGGAGGGGATAAGAACTATCGGGACTAGAACTCCCTTCTCAGTGATGTGGTAGAGGCAACAACAGTTGACACTGTGTGTCACGTTCCTCCCGATAACCAGTCACTGAGTAGCAGTTACCGCTGAATTTTATGGAAGGCCCTGAAGTCAAGTATTATGGAATACCGATTAGCTCAGCGAAATTTGCAGTCAAACGCTGCGAGTTCAACCCCCTTGGTACCTGACATTAAAACTGGCACCTTCGTTTCCCATATTAACGTATTGTTATTCTAGTGGTAGGCCTACCTCCCTACCCCCTACCACCACCTCTCCCCCCGCAGTCCTGGAAATTGTTATCCCCATTTGCCTCATATTTGTCAGGGGTGTGGACACTTAGATTTTTTTAGAATCTAAAATAACGAAAGCAAAGTAGTATCTTCTTTCCATTTAATACGATTCCTGTAAAATGTTCATTTTGTTTCACATCAAAGATCACAAAAAAGTTACGTCTGTGATCACATGAGATGTTCATAAATGAATTTAAGACTTTGATCAACAGGATGCGATGTGTGACAGTGGTAAAACTTTTCAAAAAGTGGCATCCCTTCTCGGAAGTATCCTCGCTGGGCCTTGTCTTCTTTACACTCATGACCAGCATTTTAATCTGGCTTTGCACAGTCACTCGCCCCCCATCCCCCACACCTACTGCATCCCTCCTTTCTACCCCCACCTCTTCTGTCTCTTTCTGTCTGTCACTTACCATCCACAAAACTTTCAAAGGTTATACTGATATGATCAAAGAGAGGGAATAGGAGGGGTAGGGTGGGAGGGAGTAACAGATGGCAGGGACAAGGGGGGTGGGGGTGGGATTGGAATGAGGGCGATGAAGTGTCCAGGGAGAAGTGCCAGGTAATTCTCATTTGCACCCTGAAATGGACGAAGAGCTGGATAATGCTCCTAATCAGTCTAATGGTGAAGGTTCCCATTCCCCTCCCTGTGAAACTGGACTTGCTGTCTCAAACCAGGTCAAGGAAGTGACACTCAGGCCCTGTGTCATTATGTCTCCACGGCAGCTATGTATAAGGTGATACCTCTCTCTACACAGAGAGAGAGAGAGAGAAGAGAGAGAGAAGAGAGAGAGAGAGAGAGAGAGAGAGAGACGTTTCCGCCTTTCATGCATGGAAAAAATAATGGTTCAGAGACAGTCTACTTCTAAAGTGCATGACAACAAATGAAAAAAGTCTTCGCAAAATGTTGCAGTCAGACCGGGATTTTTCCGGCGGACACTGAGATTTAGGATGTGGCTCATTTTCTGGGGAGTCTTTCCTGAGAAGGGAAGAAAGAAGGTAAGCACTATTAAGGGGTTAGGTCAGCCATTGCTAAAACCTTCAGACATATGTGGAGAGACCTTGACATCAGCCATGATCTGTTCCTTTCAGAGTTAGTAGCACACTGCGTGTTAGGAACAGTTGTAACCACTAGGTGCCCCAGGTGAACTCTGCCACAAGTCCTGCAGAATCAGGCCTCCAGTGACTGAGCCACTGACTGAATGCTCATTGAAGAACCTCGCTCTTAAAGCCTTTTTTTTAGTTTTAGTTTTAGTTTGACTCAACCCTTAGTGTAAGTGCGGTTCATGCCTTCACCAGGGACCCATGGTCCTTGAAATGGCACGATGATTGGTCAGTCACCCTTTCCACGTGCACTTCTTTCCTAACCAAAACCTGCAAGCGTGAAGAGCGCCTCTTGACGGTCACCTTGCCTTTACTGGCCCTTGCACTGTCCACTCCCAGGCCCAGATGATCAAAGGTGGAGCAGGTTAACCGTCCCGTCAGAGCACTGAAGATGTACCTTCAGAGGACAGAGTCAGGCCCCTGGAGTTGCAGTCTATGGTGTACCTAGCCGTGGAAAGTCCTTTACTAAATCCCAGTTGGTAAGCTCATAGCTTACGCAGGTAAATCACTAGGCTTACGTCCATGACCAGAAATAATAATAAAATAACAACAACAATAAGAAGAATCATCATCATCATCGTCGTCGTCGTCGTCGTCATCATCATCATAATCATCATCATCATTATCATCACAAATTAAGAGTAAGGTTCTGTGTGTTGGGAACTGAAATAATCTGGTATAACTGATTGTATGCATGAGATGCGTATGATATAAATGCTTTGAAACTGGCGGGTTGCAAACATAAAAAGAAGGGGGAAAAATCTTTGAAGAAAAAAATCTTTTGACAAGTGTTTCTAAACATTAATAAACAAATTCTTTGTCATTATGAAACGTTCGTTTTCATAACAGAAATGAAGATCCTTCGTCATCATTAGGTGGTCATTATCATAAATACATTTCCCCTAATATCATACAATCTATGGTTCGACATCCTTTAGAAATACTTGTCTGATGTCAGTTGCGTGGGTCTTTTTTTTTTCTTTAAGAAATGGCAGTGGACAGAGTGCCGAGGATGGCCATCAAAACTTGTTATCGAACTAACTGACACACAGTGAACGGAGAGACTATTAAAGACACGTTTTTTGACTATATAAAGACACGTTTACTGACTTTCAAGTGCAGATTTATTTCATGGATATTTCTTGACGTCCTAAATACACTTATATTGATGAAGTAAGTCTTGGCAGTTCACTTTAATTAATAAGAGTCCTCTTGGCAGTGAGTCAAGGAAACAAGCAACTGATGTGAGACTTTGATAAGCTGCGCGGTTTCAGCTCCCCAAAGTTGTTACAAATCTGTCGGGGCATTGAAAGGAACTGCGGCCAATTTGGGCCTATGGGGTGGCTAAATCTCTGCTGGGTCAGTGGGGGGTTTCATTGGCTTCTTTCACCAAAACGCCGCTCTAACAGTAAACAGCAGCCTGGTCCTTTCACTTTCAATCCCTCCCCGCCTCCCCCAGTCCCTCACCCCACAAGAAAGGAAGAGGTGGTGAGAAGAAGAAGAAGAAGAAGAAGAAGAAGAAAGGCGGTGGGTGGTGAGTGGAGCTAGTACATCCATGCGAGATCTGACTCAGAATAGGCCGTTGCTGGCCAGACCACTTTCTTTTCCTTTTCTAAATTTACGATGTGGGGGGGGGGGGGGGGGGGGGGTAGGGGGGGGGATAGGGGGCAGGTAGGAAGGGGAGAGGGAAAGGAAGGGAGTGAACGAGTGGGTGGGGATATTTTTTGTTTGGTGCTTTCCCCTTCATTCCGGCGTCGATGTTTTTTAAGCCACAGTGTGGCCATGTCGACAAGATCAGCATCAGATCATACCTATGCCTGTAGGTGTACCTATATCTATGTAAAGTTGCACCGTAGAGGCGCTGAACTATCTGGTTTAGCCTGGGCTCGATTACCCGCGTCTTCGCTCGTTTAGTTGTGGTGCTGTGCGATGTGTCATAATTTGTGACTATTGCACTTGTTTTTAAACATTTCCTGCTATCAGACGTTTGTTTATAAACGGATATGACCTATGGTTTTGCGCACGTCTCTGAAAACACTACTGCAATCAGACGGCATTTGTTTCACTAAACAAAAATTAAGACCTCGCCTTTGGATTGTGCAAGCATTATTGCGCTTCCAGTTGCTGGATTACAAAGAGTAAGATCAAACACTGATAGGGGCTAACTGCTGTATACCGATGCACATTGGCTTCTGAACAGTGCATGCCTAGTGTTAGTAGTAGATGTTAGATGGAACCCGGCTTTGCCGCTTTGTTTTGATTCTTAATGTTGTTATCCGCCATTTTTGATTTTACTTCTGCAGTGCACCGCCAACAATTCCTTTGCATGTGCGAGATGCTCATGAGATAGATTCTACACCCCGTGTCACAATCAGAAAAATTTCTTACTACAACATCACTCATCCAGTGCTTCGCGGCCCCCACCCATCCCATCCACCACTCTCTTCCCTCTTCTATCGTCTTCCGCTCTTCCTTCCCCATCCCATCAACTCCCAGGCCTGCACAAACTTATACACAGTAGTTTATTAATAATTGAACCAGTCGAAATTGAGAAAGTACCTTTGTGGAGGGGAGGGGAGGAGGAATTTTAAAGATCTGCCCATTTTAGTGAGAAAAAAGTTACGCGAGATAATCAAGAGCTCGTTGTTTGATGAATGTAGAAAAGATGAACGGTTCAGATTTTTTGTTTTGTTTGTCATTATACATTCACAATGTAGTGACAGAACAATCGCCAACAAAGGAAACAGATTGCAGTACAAGGTAGTGTTTAAAAAATAATTCACTAGATCTAAAAACAAACACGCCGAGCAGAAGATAAAAAAGAAGAAAATTAAATGGAAGAGAAAGTATCTTGATCAAACATTTGAGAAGAAAGTTTTTTTTTTTTTTTAAACTATTGAATTCTGCTCTAAAATGCAAGTTGAAATGCGCCTAAGGTCTGTGTGTGTGAAGGTAAAACGGGATCACATGACACAAAAAAATGCAAGTCATGACAGATGACACAAGCAGGTCAGGTTACAATGGCATACTAGAGAACTTAAAATAATTACGTTAGCTCTGCGCAAATTCACCTGAAACAACCAGCATGCAGAAACCTATTTATACTTTGTCATACTGCAATATTTGGTTGGGCATTATGAGTTCATGAACAATAATTCGCCTTCAGGCCCTGCCTGCTGTCCAACATAGCAAATGCACACAGTAAGCTTGTGAGGAATGGTAACAACAGATCATGGTACAAGTGCACTGCTTGATTGCTTCCACCTGACAGTTTATTGTTTATGAAGTGAAAATGCTTTCCTCCATCAAATTTTGTTACAATGAAATATCATGCATGTGTACGACGTTGATTAGATAAAGATGACAAGAACAGGTCTGATTTTTTTTTTCTTCACATTCTCATGTTGATATTGCATGGATGCTGCCACTGGAGTGCCGAAAAATGTACATACATTGATATGGATGATAGATTGAATATCAGCTTTTCATAAACATGCATAGAACTTTTGCAATAAATGCAGAGCAATGCCAACTGTGTAATAACCAGGGGCTTAATGTTTGCAGTATAAAGTCGGTCAGACAAACTGGTAGTTCAGTTGAAAAGCAGGTCATCACCTCTTTGTGACACAATCAGTTTGTTCGTCCTTTACTAGGTGGACAGTTTGTTTTAGAGCCAACCATTACTTCCCATTCCCTCTTTTCCTCAATAGTTTCTTCATGATTGATGGAGACTGTTGCAGGGCTTGAAATACCTACCCGTTCGATTGTCCAGAACAAGCACACTTTATGACAAACAAGTGGAAATTCTCTCTTCACTTGTCCGATTGGTAACCAAGTTTTTGACTGTCGGAGAAAGCGTGACTGAGCAGTCAGCTTCAAGGCAGATTGATCACACTTCCCTCCTCCATTTTTCACTTTTTCAAGTTTTTCTCAGAACAAACACCTGAGACAAGAAGTGTTAAGAAAAGGCTTCATGAACATGCAGGCATTGTCCAAGGTCCATTTCTTTTTAATTGTATGGATTGGTTTTGGAATATGTATGTGATGATGAGAGAGGGAAAGAAAGGAAGAGCATAAAGAGACGGAACAACATGAAAATTATAAGTTAGATTAATACAGAAGTGCGTGACTGGGAGAAGCATGACACTTTCATTGACTTTCTTTTCTTACACTTGTATACAGAGAGAATTGTTTTTTTCATTCATGTTCTGTATGAATGCTGGAAGAAGAAATTTTTTTCTTAACATGTCATATGACCAATTTCTTGTTCTCAAGTCTTTATCTTATGTGTGCTGGCAATGCCATGCTGAATTATATCTGCTTTGCAAATAGAAATTTGAGAGGAAAAAAAGAGTTTGTTTTACCTACTTACTCCCAGGACAACTAAAAATTATCTGGGAATTTGTGGCCCTGCTGTTGTGAAGGAAAAAATAGGTGAGGCCATAAAATAAGGCTTTACTGGAGGAGGGGGGGGGGGGGGGGTTAATAGTTTTCAGTAGAACTGCACAACTTTGTATCATTGGTCTATATTATCTGGTTGGACAACGAACTTGTATTATGCATTCACTCCTGTATTCCTGCTTGAATTGGAGTTCAGAAGCAAATGTCTAAAGCTAGGATTGTACATTAGTGCGAACAGAAGAGTACACAGAGGGAGAAAATGTCACCAGTGATACACAGAGAATGGACAGTGGTAGTACAGATTATCCTGAACCAGAAAAATCAGAAAGTCCTGGCACATTCACAAACTATACAACAGACAGACACAAGACGGGCATTATACAGTGCATATTATTCTATCAAAGTCCTTCAGGAGGTATGGTCAGTGAATTTTATGTTGTAAAGTGTTCTTCATGGTTTCAGATTGCCAGTGTGCCCACGATATTTTTGTGTAAAATTTTGAAATGGCGACGAATTATACTCAAGTGCCAGGCTGTCTTGCCCCTGTTGCAGCTGCAATAAGGAGAGGATTGGTCCTCTCCCGCTTGATATTGTGAGACACAGAAGTGTACAAATTGTGCCAGCCCATACCACTACAATTGATTCAGAGATGTGACTTTTAGCTTTCAGTCGATTAAGAATCAAAGCAAACAAGTGACAAGACTTATCTCCAGGACTTCAGGAAGCTTTCTGAAAATTTGAAAATCACCTTTCAGGACTAGCAAAATTTTGTGCTGCTCAAAACAAGGTAGGAGGAATATCCCTCTTGGTTTTCTGGTCCAAGTGGTATCATTTCTCAGGTTTAGGTTGGAAATCCGCCCAATGAAAAATTAGAAAATCACCTGGAGTGGAGTTGCAGATAGTGGGCAGTCTGCTATCAACAGGATCTTTTTCAAGACCCAGTTGGTCAGACTCTGATTTTAGCGTCATCAGGACCATCTTTCCTCTCACAGTTTCTGCCTTGTGTGCTGCTGTTTGTTTTGTTATGAAAACTTTAGTGGCTGAAAGAAGAGGAAGTGCTCTTGGCTTAATGAGTGAAATTATCAAGCCTGGAAAGTTTTGAGAATCGGTTTTCCAGCTTGGAACATTTTAAAAACCAGTTTCCATCAGTTTTCTGGCCTGGTCACTTCGGTCGTCAGGTATGCCTGTATGTGCTACACACTATCCCATTAAGCTTTGAGGCCACAATGCTCAGTAGATAACAGCTGAGTAAGTAAAAAAAATTCTGCTGCCACATTGAGGCTAGCAAGAAAATATGGCATAGGTAAGAAACTGAGAGAATGTATGATAGTTCTAATTAGCTTTGAATGAAGTCAGACATGGATTTTATTTCAATTTCAGAGTGAAAGCCGATGGCACATTTTGTGTATCCAGTGCCAG
The DNA here is from genome assembly GCA_033310375.1 of Conus canariensis. NCBI lineage: Eukaryota > Metazoa > Mollusca > Gastropoda > Neogastropoda > Conidae > Conus > Conus canariensis. The sequence continues at coordinate 60,458,533 of CM065729.1, forward strand.
CCAGTGCTCAGCCAACGACAGCCTATCCAGCCCAGACTGCATATGTTGCAGCAGCGCCAGCCCAACCAGCATATGGCACTGCAACAGCTCGAACTGGCCAAGCCTATGAAAGTTATCCTGCTGCTCACGCCGCTACACAGTATGCCTATACAACTCGCGCCCAGGTGGCTGTGACTGTAAGTGTAATCTTGTTCGTGTGTAAAAAAAAAAAAAAAGTTATCTTTGCTCATTGTTACTCTTTTTACACAATGTGCAAGAGTTCTGTTAACACACGTTTATTGTATATCTGACATTCTAAAAACTGAAAGGAAGCACAGAAAGTTCGGTTCAGAAATTCATGGGATGCAGTAAACTATGTAGCTGATGTTGATTGAATCTAAGCAAAGGTTAGATTATGATAGACTTTTTCCAACAGGGCAAATAGTTTGCACTTTGAACCCAATCTTCCTTTTGAGGTAAACAAGAAATTTATATAAAAATAAAAAAAATTTTAAAAAAAAGGGGGGGGAGGGGGGGGTGGTAATTACCTGGTAGGCAGTGTTAAGTGGCTTGAAAAAAGGGGGGGGGGGGGGGGGAGGTTCCTCCCAAAGAATTTTTAAATGTTGCTGATAACAAAGCAAAATTTTCCAAAGCCTGTGTGTATCGACACATGAAGACTTGGTCATTTAGTTTTCATAGAAATTAAGAAGAGAGAACTCAAATGACTACAGTACAAAGGCTACACATGCATTGTAAATGTGCAGAACCTGTATGAAGTACAGCTTGAAATCCTATTGTAATTCAAGAAGAAAAATGCATGTTTATGATAAATCTGTAATTTCTCAAAGATCTATAAGTACAATAATTCTACAGATTCCATATAGGATTTCTACAGAAGTTGAAGTGATGAGCATGTGTTATTCAAAACAGCAGCAGCTGTCAGACTCTCTCTCTCTCTTTCTTTCTTTCTCTCTCTCTCTCTCTCTCTCTCTCTCTCTCTTGCTCACTCACTCACTGAAACAGGTGTAAGTGTGTTAATAACATGGTAAATTTACTTACTTTCTTTTGCTTCATATGTGCTTTGAGCCAGTGGGACTGTCTCACAATGTCTCGCTTAAATCCAAATAAAGGACCCATGAGCTACCTACATAAACCAGTTACAACCAGGAACTTTGAATTTATGAAGATTATTAATTAAGTAATAGACACATGGGAAAAAAATAAAAGTGAAGACCATTTATGCTTTACAGGAAGCATTCTCCAGATCTACCTGAGATACTTTGACCAACTGTTTACAAATTTTATGAACAAAAACAGCGTTATAAATGAAAGCAGCACTGGTGGAGGACTACCAAGGTTGCAAGGCAGTTACTGCATTATCATCAACAGATCAAATTAGAAATGTAATCTCAGCTGTATAGGGGATTTCTGTTATTGTCCTTTGTCATGAAGAAATCTTGAGTTGTCAGCCACTTGGAAATAAACTGAAGGCAAACTGTGGATTGTTGCTTTGCATCCTTTCCAGAGCCACATACACTACTGCTGGCATTGAACAGAAATTGTGGTGAAAAAGAAAAGAAGAAAGAAAGAAAAAGAAAGTAAAAGTGAATTTTTGGAGTTTTGTGTTGTCAGTTCTCATAGCAGAATGTGTTTTGTTCAGAACAGTATTTTATATTTCTCTCTTTTGGACATCCCTTTCTTTTTAACACAGATTTTAGCAGGACGACTGCCTGTTGTTTCTTTTAGTTTCGGCTCTGTGTGAAAATAGTGTCACTGTGTCAGGTAACTGGATGTTGATTTTTCTCCATTCTGTGGGCAGCCTGCTGTGAATTATGGCCAACCCAAAGCGTACTACCAGCCAGCCCCAGCTGCTGCAGCTTACCCAGCAACAGAAACTCATTATCAAGGAGGTAAGTGGTTGCCTGTCATAAAAGTGTAAGTTCAAACTGTTGGCCAAGGCTGGATTGTAGATGCAGGAATAAGGAATTAGAGAACAGGTTTGTTGCTGTTGCAACTAGAAGCAGATCAGCCATTTGTTTAAAAAAGGGAACACTGGATGTCTAAACAGAATTCAGTAAAGCAAGTAGAAAATTTTCGTGGTGCAATTTCATTTTTACTTGTTGGAGTGACACTTTTTCTGTGTGAATGCTGATTTAACTAGCACTTACTTTATGGGCATTAAGCTGTCCGTAAGCCCTTCTAAAAATCTACATTTATATCTGGACCACACGGTACTTTCCGCCTTTCTGACAGAAAGCCCTGATTATTCCTGTTCCTAAGCCTAGAAAAGACTAGCTGTCTCTGCAAACTTATGGAAGGTCAGGTCTGCTATCACTGAGATTTTTAGATAAAAAAAAAAGTGGGGAGAGATATTAACATCAGCCATGACCCATTCCTGTTGGAGCTTGTGGCACATTGCTCTTTAGGAACTGTCAGAACCAATCAGTGTCCCAAGTGGCATCTACCTACCACTTGTCTTGGAATACCTGGTCTCCTGGGACTTTGAGGCACTTAACGAATGCTCTATTGAGAATCTCCTTTAATTGTGTAGAGCCATAAGTGGCTGTTGACACCCAGTTCTGGGCTTGGGGAACTGTGCAGAGACATTCTCACATGAGATCATTTTCTCCCTGTTCAGTTGTGCATGTCCAAATAGGACACCCTCCCCCTTTCCAGTTTGGCTGGAGAAAAGATGCAAAAATTGAACTATGTTTGAATAAGGCGCATTGAAGTGAACTCACATGGAGCAATCGCAAGTATAGCCTACCTGGGTATGGAGTCGAAGTTAGCTCCAACCTCTCTAAAAAAAAATTTTTTTTTTTTTTTTTTTGTGGGAGAGAGAAGGGGATGGGATGGGAGGATCCTGATAATACAGCGATGTTCCATGTCAAGTAGGGAAGATAAGGCATCTGTTTGGACAGGTAACTATACCATTTCAGTGGTAAAACTCATTTTGTTTCGTGACCACAATTCTGTGACTTGACCACATTATACCCCATTTCATACTGATTTCTTTCTCTTTTTTCTTTTGTTTTACATCTGAAGAAATATGTTTTACGAGATTGCGTTATTGATTTTGTTGTTGTCCCATTTTTCACATCTTGATTGTGAGATAACCATTGTTGAAGTGTCACAACGAAGGTCAAGATCCTTTCTGAACTCTCAGAATTATATTCAGAGCTTTTTCTCAGTGTTGTCAGATTTGTTACTAACAGTAATAGGCCAGTTAGTAAAACGCCACACTTGTGACCCTGGGAGGCTGGGTTCAAGTCTTTTCCAGGCTGTTTCGGTACAGGGAGATTATTTTCCACCGAGTTATTTAAAACTCCATTAAGTAAAGGTTCCCCCCTCTCCCATCCCCCTTTAAAAGGGATTTGAAGCAGGTCTAAGACAAAGACAGTGGGGATGGAGGGTGAGGATTGGGGTCCAAAAGTGGGAGGGAAGGGGGGGGGGGGTGGAAGAAGGGGAATGGAGGGGGAAGGGAAAGGAGGGGGTAGTGAAAGAGGGTGGGGAAGGAGGGTGGAACTGCTTTTATAATAAATTAGCTAAGAATAGTAAATTTGTAATGTAAAAAAAAATGCTATACATTTGCAGCCAAACCAGTGCTCACAACAGGTGCTGCAGGGTTCACAGCTCAGAGGCCAGCATCCCAACCTAAAGGGCAGGTAGTACAAGTCACTTCAGCTGCCCACAGCTATGCTTACTCAGCGCCATCAGCTGCTGCCAGCTCATACTCCTCTGCCTACGTTCCCTCCACAACACAGACGGCTGTTTCAGGTGTGCAGTTTGAGAGTACCTTTGCTTGGTCAAGCTTGGGTTGCTGTTTTGGTTTCCTGTTCATCACAGCCTTCTTTATTTGTGGTGAAAATTGCAGTTTTATCCTCTGGGTTTTGGTATGCAGATTTGTGTAATTTTCTTTTATATAAGTGTATATTGTTTAGGAGTAGATATTTTAGTTTGTTTTAGTTTAGTTCAGTTATTTTGATATACACATGTATTGCTTATTGTGCAAAAGAGATAAAGCAGGATAGTTTTCTTTTCCATGGTTTGTAAATTGATCCTTATATGTTACTTGAAATTTATCTCCAGATGTTATTTGGCAAACATTATACATAAATAATAAAAGTCGGCTACAAATATTGAGTCAGTGTACAATACTGAGATTCACGGTCAGTATTTTGGTACTTTGTTTATTGAATTAGTATTGTCACACACACACACACACACACACACACACATGTATGGGTGTGTGTTGCAGTACTGCTTTTTAGGTAAGGTCGGCCTAATGAAAAATTTGAAAACCGCCTTTCAGACCTAACAAAATATTGTACTGTTCATTTCAGGCCTGGGAAATATTCCACCTGACCTTCCTACCTCCAAGGATGACCATAGGCAGGAAACCTAGCCAAGTGAAAATCGGAAAATAACCTTTAAGTGGATTTGCTGGTTGTCAGCGAACTGTTTTCAACATTATCTTTTAGAAAGTCCCGTTTTTCTCACCTTAACTCATTGCCGTCTCGTTGATCACCTGGCGGGCGATGGGTTGAGTGCTTGGCACTGACTCGTCGCCCGCCAGGTGATCGACGGTTTACTCAAATTTTCACATGCAACTGCGGTCTAAGGAAACAATCGTATCTACAGAAAGCTGAGGGTTTCCTCTATTGGGTGGTACTCTCCCTTAGTGTAAATCTCGCGTTTAATTCTACTTTTTCGGTCATATTATGGGATTGCTAGAGATAATTCTAGCCGCCCGTCTTCGTCATGGTGTCAGCACTGAAGCATCAGCGAGTCGTAGCGAACAGAAACATCTTATTTCAAGAAGTTATTGAAAGAATAATGGAAGAAAGATCAGATAAAGAGCTGGAACTGTTTTCCGAACTTGCCAAACTTTTCCAAACTGTTTTCCGAACTTGCCGAATCAGACAGAGAGGATATGAGTGACGATGGTGAGTTGTACATGCCGAATGACGATGAAGTTTTTGCATTTTTTCTTCAATTATGTGACAGCAGCACTCTGTTCGAAGTCTGGACCATGCACACAGCTGTGTGTGTGAAAGATAGATTGTTTTTATGTGTTTACAACACATTGTGCTTACTACAGTTATGATCATATTGATTTTTCATCCATACCTACGTGGAGAAAAAATTTTTGCTGATAGCTGTTTTGCTACATTTTTCAAACCAGTGGCGAGTGAAATGTGTACTGAGCACAGGATTGTAGATTTGTTTTTCTAAAAGAACATGGTTTGAAGTTTTCAAAAACATATAATTATTTTTGTATTCGGTTTGGTTCTGTTTGTATATTTTTTGTAAAAATGTCCAAAATAGTGCGTCTCAGCGTGTCGCGGTTGTGGCAGAAATCTGCGTCTGCATTGAGTTAAGAGCACAAAAACTGATTGACTTGCGCACCAGATGGGTCAAACATAATTTCCTCAATCATCAGGACCATCTTCTCTTTCGTGACTTCTATATTAACTTTATAAGTCAGTGGATTCCCACTTTGTGGTTTTTGGTTTGTTACGTTGGCTAATAAGGGTGTTGTGAAGAAAAGTAGTGAAGGAGACTGCAGATGTTTCAGCTCTCTTGTCGAACATGAAAACAAAGCAGAAGTGGTCTGGATCTGACGAGTGTAATCATCAAGGAGTCATGAACAAGTTTCGATTAAGAAGATGGCACATTGTCATTTGGGTGACACCTCTCCTCCCCCCAGTTTCTACAAACATTTGGAAGATCTAACCTATACCACTTCCCCCTCCTCCCCCCTGTCATACTCTCCGGCCTAAAAATTGTAGACAGTTTTCGGGCATGGAAAATTAAGAATACCAGTTATCATAATTTTTTGTTGTTGCCTGGTCATCAGGGTTTCATAGCACCTCTAATGTTTGACATAAGAATTTGCCTTAACTTTCTTCCATTCAAAGACAAATTGTTTTCAGTTTACTGTATTTATAGGGATTAATTTCAAAGGCTTTTTTTTTTTCCAATTTGTTGAGATTTTGTAAATGACCAAGTTATGAGGCATGTAGAAGAGAACCCAGTGTCTTGTGCTTTGTGTCTGATAAATAGGATTGTCACTTTTGCAGGCTATGATGCAGCAGTGTACTCAGCAGCATCGTCTTACTATCAGCAGCAGCAGCAACAACAACAGCAGGCAGCCAAGGTGATAGGTACCTGGGCGGCCAAGAAACCGGCTCAGCCCTTCAAGGCCAAGGCCAAAGGGCCCAGCAGACCTCCCAGGTTCACTACTGTGATGTGTGCAAGATCAGCTGTGTTGGGCCACAGGTAAGTGAGCTTTGATATTGATTTGTGCTGCAGTGTGCTTCAGTTGTATTGTTCAGTGTGGGACCGATTTGTATTTTGACCATATGAAATCGTGGCATCATGGGTTAACAGGCACTTGGGTGTTCGTTCTGTCTTGAATGAAACTCATCAGCAGAATTTGTTCACTACAAATATCTTTCATAACAAGCTGGAGAACTGACAAAGTTGCCCGCAAAAATAGGCCAAAACTTCCAGCGCATTCAGCATGGAGAACATGCCACTCCAATCTTGGTTTTGATTTCCTTTGCCTCTGTAACAGAGGTCAGTTGTTCAGTGCCTACACTCATCAAAGATCATAGTACTTACTGCTTGCATAGCTTTTCCACGTTCCTTTTCTTTATTGCTTCAAGAAAAAAAAAGAGGCTGAATTAGATCTGTATATATGTTTCTATATTGAACAGTAACACTTTCAAGTCAGTTTGTTGGTCAGTACAACTGTAAAAGATCAGTTGAATGAGTTGATCTTAATGCATCAACTTAAGAGAGAAGGGGGATTGCTGTGCAGATTATCTGTTATTCGGTTGGCAATGTAACGGTTGGTACAAAACTGCAAGTTATTTCTTTGGCAGTATTTGTGTGATTGATTTATCAAAGAAGGTTGACAGCTATGTTGTTTTACTGGGATGGATGGGGAGGTTTGTGAAGGGGGATTTGAGGTTGGGGGTGGGGGGGGGGGGGGGAACAAATGTTACCTTCCTTGTTTACTTTTTTTGTCTCCAAGTAAGATTTCCTTTTGTTATAAACATAGCTGTCAAAATGTTGAGCTGTCTTCTTTCTTTTGTATTTCATAACAAAATTTGACATTATGACAAACCTGCCAAATAATTACTTACACAGAAAGTATCTTGGCAGATGGTCAAGCACTGTGAAAAAGTCAACAAGTTTTCTTTTGGACAGGCTCAGAATCAGATTTAGGGAAACCATATTAGGATTGTCCTCCATTGACAGACATACAGAGAGCACCTGGAGGGGCAGAAGCACAGGAAGAAAGAGGCTGCAGCTAAGAGCCCTGCAGTTCCTCCATCTCGAGGCAGTATGCACCAGCTGAAGTGTGACCTCTGTGATGTCATGTGCACAGGGGCTGACGCTTACGCTGCACACATCCGTGGAGCCAAGCATGAGAAAGTGAGCTTTTGTTTGTTCAAGTAAAAGTTTGTAAATCTTTATAGAATACCTGGTGACAAAGAATAACTTGTCTGTTTTTGTGTTTTGTTTAAGAAGTCGGTATGTTGTGCAAGTCAGATATAGTCTGTTTTTGTGTTTTGTTTGAAGAAGTCAGTATGTTGTGTAAGTCAGATATATATATTATATATTCATTCTGTACATATATATATATATTCATTCTGTATTTTGAGCCTTCGTTCTTGTTCTTTAAATGGTAATACTTTGACATGAAAAATGAAGTAGTTCAAAAGCGCCATTGTATAGTTTCTCTGTCACATTGCTCTGTTTTGGGAAAAGAGCTGCTGAAAACCAGTGACTGCAACAAGGGGGGTGGGAGAGAAGAAATAAAACAGTGGCTGTTTCTCTGTATTGTATGAAAGTGTGGCAGTCTGTGTGTTAACAGGTGGTGAAGCTGCATACCAAACTGGGCAAACCTATCCCGTCCAGCAACCCTGTCCTTGTCACATCGTCTACGTCCTCCACTGTCGCGGTGACCAAGACCACCACCAACTGTGTGGCTGCAGGCTCAGGAAACAAAGTCACACCCAAGACCTCCACTGGGAGTGCTGGCATTGTCAAGAAAGTGGTGGCCACTCCAGAAACGTCTGTTGGTAAGCAGAAACGGAGCGACTGTGTGTTTGAAGTTTTGTGGTTTTGCTGATGTGTTTGCTTATCTTGTCCTCCCAGGGGGATTTTGGATAGGTTGTCATCAAATTGCTTAAAAAGGTCTTATCATTGAAGGTTTCTCCCTTTATTCTCTTCTTCGAAACCTGTCAGGAATTTTGATGGGTCAGTGGTGCTATGTTATGGTTCAAACAAAAAACTTAACAAGCAAACAAAAAGTACAATTTAGAATTATGTGAACATGGTACTGAATAAATAGATAGTTCCACTGGTAAAAAAAGAAAAAAAAGTGATGTCCTTTCAGACTGATTGCAGTTCCACAGGCCTGTCATTCATATTGCTAGTGATCAGTATTTTACAGCTTACCAGAAATTTCTCTCTGGGTCAAAGGAAGAAGTAATGATGGCAAGTGTGATCTTAAAGAAGGGGAGGAAACAGAAAGAAAAAATAATTGCATTCTGAATACAGGAATCTGAATACAGGAAGAAATGCCAGTCTTTTGTGCGATTTTTATATGACATGCTTGATGCTGAGTGTGCTTGGTTATTTCAAAATATCACAAGGGACAGCCCAGATGCTTGAGGTCCAAAGAAATAACACTGATCGGAATGGCCAGACTTCTTACTTGGTTGCCAGTTTGTCTTGCAAGCTACTTCATGGAGAGTCAGAACAGACATTATTTTCCAAGTTTCAGGTAGACTGTAAAATCTACACGAATGCTGCAAACTTGCACAGTGGATTTCGTGTAGGAGTCAAGTTCTCGTTTCTCAGTTTCTCACTCTTACTGTCTGACTACCCATGTCTTTCGAATCTGCTCCTTTCAAGCTCTCTCTCTTTCTCTCTCTCTCTCTCTCTCTCTCTCTCTCTCTCTCTCCGTTCTCTCTCTCTCTCTCTCTCTCTTTGTCTGTCAAAAATTCTTCAGTTATCTAGTCATCAAATGATAGTATTTTAGCTTATTAATTACACCCCTGCCTTTTAAACCCCTCTCCTCTCAATGTAAAACTCTCTCTCTCTCTCTCAAAACTACTTCATTTGTCTGTTGATCACATGTTCTTACTTTAGCTTTTTGGTTCCTTTTAACTACTTTCTAAGGCAAAGGTGAGGTGATTAAGAGCATATACTTGGTGTTTTGTTATCCTCAGAATGATAATATTATATTGGAGAATTAATTGCACCCTATTTCTGCTGAGCTCAGTGCGCTTACAACAACAAAGTCAACATTGAATCACCTTCATACAAGCATGTGCACATTGTCAACCCGGCAATCCAAAGTCCTGCCCCAGCCTCATGTTCCTCATTAACTTTCTGGAAATATTCCTCTGAAGTGTCTTGAGGGGATGGCACAGCTATGATTTTAATGATAATTGTTTGCAGGTGGTAGCGCACTGAAAACTACTGGTGGAAAGACAGAAGAAGCCAAAGTGAACAGCAGTGGAGACACTACAACAAAAACTGCTCAGCCAGTGCAGACATCGACAAATGACAGTCAGTAAACTGTTCACTGCGTTACCATCGTCTTGTGTTTCTGTCTCACTCGCTGTCTCATCTCATCTGTTGCTGTCCAGTCAGCACTCTGCATTTTCTTTTTTTGTTTTTGTAATACTTACCTCATGATTCTGTGACAGACATGGGTTAATTACTTTGCTCAAAAGTTAGGGAAAAACTGTGACTAATATTGTAACAAACCCTAATGGTGAGAGGCCTAATGAGAGCGATACATCATGCTTGTAAAGATCAAGTAGTTGTGAATATTTATGTCGGTTTTTTGTTTGTGTTAGCTTTTCTTTCAGTGGCCTAAACTTTTTTCACAACTGTGTCTTGTCTTTCTGGTAACATTTTGTTTATTTTGCTTTTCCCTCCTAACAGTGAACAATGGAGAGCTGTTGAACATTTTGGGGGAGAAGGATGTTGCTCCTGTGGGTAAGTGCAAGGAGATAGAGAACAAGATTCCCTGTCTTTGCTTCTCTCTGTTCCGTTTGATATGCTTGACTAGATGGAAATATGGAAATGATCAGCTCCAGGTCATCAAGAGGTCATCCATTTGACGAACATATTGTTATTGAATCCCTTTTGGATGGGATCTGTGGTGGTGGTTCTGAGAAATATATGCACACACACTGTCACCCCCCCCCCACCACCACCACCACCACCACCTCCTTCCTTGTTCCCCATTTGCTGCTGTCCCCATGCAGTGGTGGAGCTAAAATGACCATTTCCTGTGGAGAGGAAACTATGAACATGGGCCCATGGATGCCACAGAATTTAAGTGTTAAACTGTATATCGATGATTAGTGAGGATGATAATGATGCTTTGGAACATGGTGATGATGATGGTTTGGAATTCCATTTTGGCAAATCAGATAATGACAGCTTAACGTCTGTTTAGTTTGATTTTTAAACAGTAACAGCAGGGATCCTTCTCCTTTGTGATTGTTTATTTGTTGCTCATATAATGTTTGATCTATGAAAAGGTATACTCACTTCAGTGTTGATGCATGTAATTGTTTTCAGTTAAGAGATATCTTAGTATTTTACTGTTTTGTGGATGTTTCGTTAAGATTACATGATTTGGGTATTAAAGAAAAACAAACATTGTAAACGCGGAGTAGCACCACTTGCAGGAATTTTACTTTTATTCAAGCTGATGAAAAATGTTTACGTTGTTCAGGTTATGAGTACATAGAGGAGACTCGCAATGAATGTGGCAAAGCTGTCAGCTTCAGTTGCAAGCTATGTGAATGCAAGTTCAATGACCCAAATGCAAAAGAAATGCATCTTAAAGGGCGCCGTCATCGACTCCAATACAAGGTACAGTGACTGTATCAAGTCAGCCCATTGTTTTTTTCGTTCGTTTGTTTTTTTGCTTTGGTTTAGAAAGAGTGAATAAAGAAGATACTTGAAAGTAAAGGAACGGTATATGTGGCCACGGAATTCCAAATATACATGTATGGGTAGTTAGAGTACTGTAACCACAGTTGACATTCTACAGACAAAAAGAGATGAATTGTATGAGAGTAAGTCATTTTGTCAAGTAAGTGCACATACTTCCTTTTCTTTTCTTCTACTTTCCACAGCTGAAAGTCTGAAGTTTGCCAGGCATTGTCAGGATTGTTTCCTGTGCGACCATTTTTATCCCGTCATTAAGTTAGTCACATTTTGTCTTTGATGATTAAGTGTTAACGCCATTGGCTTGTGTTCTATCTTTGTGTCCTCCTTTCTGTCAGCACATGACGGAGTACTCTTCTTCGAAAGGTTGGACTGGATTTAAAGCACATGCATGATTTTCAATGCTTGTGTTCATACTCAGGACCTCTGTTTTAACCCACTGCCTACCGCATCGACCAAGATTGACCGCAAGATTTCCTCTTTCTGAATACCGGATCGACCAAGATCAACCACTGAATACTAGGTCAATGGCTTTCACTTTCACCATCGCATATCCCAGAATGCAATTGCGACACGGAATGGTACGAAGTTTCTGAACGCCATTTTGTTTTTTGTTGCAAGAGTTTTGGTGGAGTAGTTTTACTGCTGTGAATTTTCAAAGTTCGGCTTTTTTTCTCGAAGATTTTCTGGGAAAATGGTGGATCAAGTAACTTTGCAACTTGTAGAAATCATTTTTGGATGTGATAGGGATGGAGTGTATTTGCGGGCTACACTCTTGAAGAAGATTTGAAGTGAGACGATTCGGACGTCGACCTTGACCTAGTTATAAATAAAGATTGACTGCTGACTGATTTTGAGGCCGGAATCGATAATGATTCGGGCGATGACAGTGACGATGTTGAATTGCCCATTGCTGCTGGGCCCAGCTCCCCAAAAAAAGAAAATTCAAAAAACAAAAGTTGCTAGAGATTCTTTAATTGTTGACTGGAGTGGTAGACCACAAGAAGTGAAGCCCCAAAAAAGTTCGGCGTGTTTCGACAGTGAGGAAACCAGGTCAGTCAGTGGGTGTGTCCCATGATTTGCCTGTGGGAGCATCACCTTTAGCCTTTCGATTTCAGAGGAATTTTGGCAGTCTTTAGTGAGAAACAAATTTATTTGCTGAACAAAAGCAAGCAGAAAAGGATGAACATAAACTTTGGCCTAAATTTTAAAAAAAGCTGCCTCGTTTATCATAAAGCAAAGAGGTGACGGACAAGAGGTACATCATCACCACAGAGTGTGTGTTGGGAGGTGAGGAGGGGGTGCAATTGTTCAGTGCACTCGTGCAAAAGCACATTTTTGCTGAATTCCATCACAATCTAAAGTCCAGTATTCAGTAATCTGTTCTTGTTATTGTTTTCCCCTCAGTAGTTAGAAGACAAATCTTCTTGTATGTGATGCCTTCAGTTTAACAAATTGTTGAAGTTTGGGGTTTTTCTTTCTCTTCTTCACAACAAAAGTTGATTATTTAGTGTGCAGACCATGCAGAATGACTTGATTTTGTTCCTGAAGGATTCAGTACTTTGTTTAGACTTGGAAAATCACTATGTGCTCCTAATAACTATGTGCTCCTAATCCATGACATTCTGTGGGTACAGTGAATTTAGGGAAAATTACTTTAGCACCGAGAACACTGAATTAGAGTTAGTCTGTTCGTTTTTTGTTTTTTTCCTCGTGTACCAGTTCACTGTATATGGGAAAAAAATGGCTGTTTTGGATGGAGTGATGTCTTTGAATTTTTTTCATTACATTTATAGAATAGATGAGTTGAAAGCAAATTTTTTTTATTGAGGTTTCTTTATGGCAAGTGTGTATGTGTTGCGGAGTTACCTCACTTGGCATGGTATTCTCGTAGTCATGCAGCACAAAGTCATGCAGTAGGCAGAGAGTTCAGTTTTATTCAGAGGGCTAGGAGGGGATTTGACAGTGCATAAATGTTAAATCTGAAGAGAAAATGTCTTTCAACCTGGGTGTCTGTACTGGGGATAGAACCCCAGACACCGGAAAAAGAATCTTGACACCTTACCTACTCAGCCAGCCTGGCCCCAGAGTACACATGCATAGTTACACAGCCAACGTTTGAAGTCTGTTGAGATATACCACTATCTTGATGTTTCTTTGTAGACATGTTTATCTTTGAGATGGGTCATTGTAGTTTAGCTTCACATCTTCCTCCATTTTTGCTGCACATGAGTTCTTCATGAGCAGTATGGTGATGATTTTTTTTTTTCTCACAACCTAAACTGAATGAATAGAGTAGGAAATGGCAAAGGTGATTTTTTTTCTCACAACCTAAACTGAATGAATAGAGTAGGAAATGGCAAAGGTGATTTTTTTTCTCAGAACTTAAACTGAATGAATAGAGTAGGAAATGGCAAAGGTGAAGCAGTGTGGGTGGTGTATGGGTGTGCAGAAAAAGGTGGATCCCAACCTACAGGTGGAAATAAAGACCAGTACCCGACAGCGCAAGGCGCAGGATGACAAACGCCTGGCTCAAAAGGAAGAGTTCTGGCGTCGGAGGGACCTAGAGGATCAGTGGAGAGATGAAATAAGGTCAGTGAAGTTGGTCTCTGTGGTTTCACAATATTTGTTTAAGACTTGGAGAACAAAGCAAGCATTTCAGGCATAGTAAATTTCTGTGTCCTACTCCCTGCCCCTCTCCTCTTCTCCCTTTCCGTGTCTTCATTTGAAATTCTTTAACGATTATTTGTGCAAAAGTCTGCCTTGTGCTCTGAAAGCCTAGGGGAAGAGAAACTATTCTCAAATCTGAAAGTGTGTTGTTATAGAATGGAGGAGGGCATGTACTGGGAACATCAACATCGCCAAGGGATGGAGCGTTTCCCTCCCAGCCATATGGGGATGATGGGACCCTGCGCTTCTTTTATGGGACATGGATCTGAACCTGTGGTATGTTGATGAATGGGGACATGATATATATATAGAGAGAGAGAGAGAGGGTGAGAAAAATGCCCAAAAAGAACAAGTAGTTGGCTCTTCGTTATCCCAAATTTTCGGCGAGCACACCTCACCTTCCTCAGGGGACTTTAATTGTCTTATGCTCACACAGTTATTACAAATTATGCTGACAGTCACTCGGTTAAACAAGAAAGAGGAAGTAGGAAAGTGAAAAGCATGGAAAACAATCTACAGAATTGGTACACCATGTGTGGGTGTGTGGGTGTGTACACGCATGTATAGATGTAGTGATACATTACTATAATATTGGTCTCTAACTATTATGCCCTCATTAGGACACAATTAGTGCAGTTCTCTCACCCGGTCACCTCAGAGATGTCCCCAAGCAACTGAATGAGTGCATTTGGGGTATCTCCTCTTTCCCATAAAATTTTACCTGGAAGCCATGCAGGACATGCAGTAGCAGTTGACAGCTTCAGGAGAAGATCTGCTTTTCGATCGACGTTTCTTTGATGACATTAGCTGTACAGGAGGGAGTGAAGGAGAAGGGCATAAACTCGCAACTGGAGTGGAGAAATTAAAAAATGAATAGATTGCAAGTCAGCATAGAGAAAAATAAAATCCTAGCAATTCCAGGCAACCAGCAGCAGCCTACATAGAAAGACAGTTATTTGGGTGGACTGCAGTTCAACACGAGTCGAAACAAGGCGGCCATGCTATATCTGCTGTAATTAGAATGAACATCATCTGGAAGACCAGCTTTATCTGCTTCCCAGTAAAGATAAAACTACTGTGTAATATTCTCAGATCTGAACAGTGAATGGAAAGACAAGTCAGTATCAGAATAGATGTTTCTACTGGCTTTTTCGCATCTCCCACAGGTACCTAGGACAAAGGATAAACAGACTGATTAGGCTTGCCTGGTATGTGCATGACCATCAGTCTCTGTCCAAGAGCATCCTGCAGGATATAGAGCAGCGTAGGGTGTCCCAAGGTGAGACACTTTACTGAATGGTCATGTGAAGTATTAGATTAGTTACACCAACTGTACACTGTGATGTCTTACTGAAGGCAGAGTAAGCAAAATTCCTTACTGCTAGAGTGTCTGTAATGACACGCCAAGGATCAAGGTTGATGGGGGGGTGGGGGGTACCGCATTTTTTTTCTAAAACACAAAAGCACTTTGTTGTTGTAAGAAATACTTGATTGAGTTTGTGTATGTATCAGTCTTTCAAAAGAGTACAGGTGATGCTAATTCATTGTTTCATTCTGGTTTAGGGTAGGATGTCACTTTTTTAGATTGCTGTGAGCTGACTTGGACTGTTTAGATTTTAGGTGATGAAAAAGCTGGCCATTTAGCCATAGTGGATAAAAAATGTTAAGGCATTTGTACCTTTTTGTTTTGTAATCTGAATTTGAGCGTTGCTTTCTTCTGCTGTTGGCCACTATTTGCAGATGAGAAAACCAAAGTCCTCGGATGATCGCCATGTGAATGCTAAGCATGCAGCCATTTACCCCACAGAGGTGGAGCTGAACGCTGTGCAGGGCATTGTGTCTGCCTGTGAGGGTGCACTGAAACGCGTGTCAGACTTCCTGTCGAAAAGGTGCGATCAACTTATTGTTATGGCAAAATGAAAAGGCAGTATGTATTGGAATAATCTTTCATTTTTCTTTTATTTGTAAACACAACAAGTGGTTTGTTCATTTGTGTGGAGAATGATCTTCAGTGGATGATCTTCAGCTGTGTGTGTGTCTGCTAGGTATGTTGTGTTGTATGGAAAGTCATCGCCCAGGGTATGTAGTAGGTAGACTGTACATTATGTGAAAATACAACTTACTAGTGTCAGTGATGTATCTTGCAGTATTGTCTTTTAATCATTAAATTTCAGGACAATGACTGTCCTTCATTCTTGTTTCAGTGTTCCCACATTTTTGGCTAGTTTTTTCTTTCTGCTTCCATTTATAACGATTAAAAGAAGAAGAAAACTGTCGTCGTCAGAGTTTGAAATATGAACTGTCCATGACTTTTCTTTTCCACATGTAATTACTCTAGTGTCCGTTGTTTAATGTTAGCTGTATAAAAGTTCCGGAAGTAAGGAAAAAAAAATGCTTACTATGTGGCAGTGTTAGATGCTTTATTAAAGACAAAAGGTTGGTATTGTGTTAGTGATGGACCAAAGCCCGACACCAAGAAAGAAGCCAAAAAAGAGGAAGAAGCAGCGGGTGCTGAGAACAAATCGCAGTAAGTATTTTGTGATTTTTTTTATTTGCATCTGTATATATGTGTGCAGATTAAGATAGTATTCTTCTGCCTATTTCTGTCTCATACTCAATAAACAGCTGTTATGATTTCTTTATTTTGTTGACAGTAATGGGAGTAAAAAACAACAAAATATCTGCTTTTGTAACTTGTCTCCTTCCCCTGGTTTAATGTGACGTCACAAAGACTGCTCTGTGTGAAAGTGGTGCTTTTCAGAGTGGTTGTCTTCATGCTTTAGCATCAGTTTTTGTTTTTCTGTTGTGTTCGTACTTACCTGTGTCCATGGATTTTTCTATAGCATGTTGCCAAAAATACCTCTTTTTTTTTAAATTTTGCATTATATGCAACCTGTATGTAGGACTTGAATATGTAATCTTATCTAGAAGTCAGACCACTACTGGGGCGGTTTTTAAGAGAGAAGAAGGAAAACATGCTACAGGAAAATACCACAGAGACGGAAGAAGCTTGTTGCGTTCTAGGCAGACGCTTTGTTCACGTAAGTACCCTTTTCCTCTTTCCTACCCGACCCCACCCCACCTTCCACATCCCTCTATCCACACACCCACACCCTCCACACATGCTCACATTTGCCTGTCATGTGATAAACTGGCTCTCTGAACCCTGTTTGTTCAGTTGAGAACCAGCTGTTCCTATCAGTTGCCTTATCCCTCCCGCAGCCCACCTTATTGCCTCGGATGGTTGGGGATAGGTGGGGTGCATGGCATGTGTTTGTTATTTATGTTTGACAGGGAGAAGGAGGAGACGCCCCAGTCGGAGCGTGTACTAAAGGGTGTGATGCGTGTGGGGGTGCTTGCCAAGGGTCTGCTGCTGCACGGAGACCTCAGCATGAGCCTGGTGGTGCTGTGCTCAGAGAAACCCACTCACACCCTGCTGGAGCGGGTGGCTGACAACCTGCCCAGACAGCTGGCGGTGAGTGTTCCCTGGTGAAAGTGAGCTTGTGGGAATGACTGATGGCAGAGGTTTGGTCACTTGTGCCACTCAACTTTGGTCTTAATTCAGTGCAATGTTTGGTCATTCATGGCTGTCTGTTGTTAAACGTGCCTCATGTCTCATGACAAGAGTTGTCAGTATGAAGGCCTAAACTTCTCGGACTGTAATGAAAGTTACTGACAGCACTGTTCAGTCAGCACAGCTTTGTTTCTGACTCTTGTGATGGAATAAACAATCCCTTCCCTGCGCTCTGAACGTACACTGTAGATCCGTCTTTGGCCTGGTACAATGCTATGTGATGTACACATTATACATTTTAAACACACTCTGTTTCACTCGGCATCACAGAGGGGATTTGGAGGCCACTGAAGGCAATTTGTTACGTCCCTTTCATTTCCTATATTCTGTGACTAAAATGGACAATGGGGGGGTTGACCTGAGTGGGGGGAGGGGGGTTTGATTCACATGCTGGATATCACATCTGTCTTACTGTCGGTCTTCGCAAAGATTTGTCAGTTTTCTGTTCACTTCAGCCTTCACATGGGGGAAATGTATTTTGTTTTATAAGTGTTTCTTGGCACTAATTTGTACTTTTATTAAATTACTTTCATTAGCAATGCAATTAGTTGGAAAAGGAAAAACTAGGTTTGTTGCTGTTTTCATGTAAATTTGTCAAATTCCATTAGCAGCAAAAGGGGTTCATTTGTGAGGGGGGATGGTTACTGGAGTAATTGCCTGCCTTTGCGTAATGCTAGTCTTGTGTTAATGGGGTCTGACAATTTGCCAGCTTTGGACTGCGATTTGTGTAGGTGTTTTTAAAGGGTTGCTAAATCAAGATGTTTACCTGCTGACCCTGCCTGTTCATTCCTTTAAGGTGGTCTGTGGGTTTGCCTCCCTGGGGATGCAGATGGGTGTTTTGAGGCTTCAGTATAGATAGTGTCCACTGTCTGGACATAGTGTCCCAGACATTACCCCAAAACCTGTCACCCTCCTTGAATGTCAGCATTCAGTTATGATTGATACTCGTATCAATACGTTCAGTTGATCATATCTAGCACATGAAGTACGTTCTATCTGTCGGTAGGTCTGTCTTTTCACTTATAATACATATCCACAGCTTGTATTGTGTTTACCTTTGATACAATTTTGATGTATTTGGCTGAATGCTTTATGTGAATATATTGATTTTTTTTTGGTGGTGTTCATAATGTAAAGTGTTTCAAGTGGAAATAAAATATTTATTGGGGGGAGGTGGGGTTGGGGGGGGGGGGGGGGGGGACTCATTGGGGTTATGAGCATCTGTTTACAAACTCTCCTGGTAATATACATAGACTAATCTGTGTGCATTCTAGTTTCACAACCTTTCCCAGACCCTGAAGTCCAGTGGAAAAATCTGAAATTCCAGATGTTGAAGATAAGAATTCTTGGATAACCTTCATCAAAAATTAAACTTCCACAACCATATGCACAACTTAACTGCCAGATGCCATGAACATCCTCTGTGTAGTTGTAAGCATGGACTGGGATGCTGACTATTCAACACTGGTCCGGCTGTACAGAGCCTTGATCCGCTTGAAGTTAGACTACGTTTGTGTGGTTTATGGATCTGCAGGACCTTCATAGGTGAAAGTGCTGGATCCTATCCATCACCATGTACTCACCTTTGGGCATTGTATGCTCTGTCGGGAGGCTCGAGAACCCTCCCTCTCAAATGGTAGACATAAATTGACACTGTACTGCTACCAGAAGCTATATTCTGAACCAGAACACCCAGTTTATGATTGAGTTTTTGGGCGCAAATGTACACAAAAAAAATTCAAGAAAATCCTGGTCCCTTATCTCTTTCGGGAATTGGCATTCTCCCCCAGCTTTAATATTAGGACATAGGGATTATTTTGGATATGTCCAAGTTTCTTGGTAGTCACTTGAAACTGATTTTGTGTGTTTTGATCTTGCCTTTTGTAAAAAAAGATGTCACCACTTCATTGGGTTTCAGAACCGTAACACAGAACTTTGTGAGAAGTTTCTAAACTTCCAAAAGATTTTCACTGACACCTCTAAATAAAATGAAAGTGCTGCACTGCCTTCTATCCTCCTCTTAAACCAATCATTGCTACACACATTCTTCCTGACAGGTCTGTCTACATTGCTGAACTGAACGCTGTGGTTTTAGCTCTAAAAATGGTTTCTCAGTCCCAACATGCAAATGGGTTGGGTTTTTTTTTTGTCTTCTCTGATTTCCATTCTTCTGTAAATGCCAAGGCTGTACATAAATAAACCATCCCATACTCATGGAGTATTGCTAACGGTAAACTTCTCCCAAAAATGACGGCATTGTTGTTCTTGTTTGATTCCTGGTCATGTCAGTATTTGGGATGATGTAGCTGCTGATCAGTTTGCCAAGAATGCCTTCAGAGATGATCTGTCAGACCCATCTGCTCCTTGCACGGACCTCAAACCCTATAAGCAAAGAGCTGTGGCCAGAGGAATTCGATGCACAAACAGATTAAACCCATTGATTCAACCAGACCTTAAAAGAATTCCTTCAGTCTGTCTCCAAAAACAGCAGTTTCATGCATTCTGGTCACATGTGTTTTACTCAGATCTGGCCTCCTTGGTCGGCTGGGCTATAATCATTATGACTTGACTGATCATACATACACACAGTATGTGAAGTTCCCCATGATTTCTTGAATGTGACATCTCCTCAAGGGTGCACTTTATATTTGAGTGGTATTTGTTGTTGCAGACAGTAACAAAGGACAAATATGAAGTCAGACGATGTGTTGAGCAGGCAGCCATCATAGTCACCGCAGAAAAGGACCCTAAGCCTTCCTGCACCATCACCTTCACATCCCCCGTCATGCGAGACACGAACTTATCTGATGGAGGTATGGTCATGGCACATAAGGTGTGGTGGTTACGTGATGTATTCAGACATGTACATGGGAGAATGACCTCAGTCAGTAAAGGAGGGCATGTGGGGAATCTAGCACTATAGTGCTGTAGAGTTGTTTTGCTGTGGGAAGTGATCCGCTTTCTGACTGTATTTTTGATGCTGGATTTTGTGCATCAAGCGATTCAAGATCAAGATGCTGTCTTTTCAGTGCACACCTAAGATAAATTGAAGTTTGATGTTAGAGTAGCTTCCGATGAGGCATACAGGTGATCTTTCTTGAATTTGTGTTGTTTTACTGGAGCTTCAGCTAACCATTTGACAAATGGGTTGTTTTTTTTTGAGAAGGGATATTCAGTTACAATTGGTTGTTCACAGTGTATCTGAAGATGTAGAAAATGGGCCACAAAATAGCTTGATGTAGAGTTTTCTTTGTTGCTGTTTTTGTTGTTTTAAATTAACAATTGTTCTTTGAAAGCGCTGTTGTGTCTGCTTTGGGTTATTGAAAAATGGAGCTCTGAGTTGATTGTTGACACTGAAAGTATTCAGCAACATCACCTTGCCTGAAAGGTGAAGCTGAATATTCAGTTTATACATGTCACCGATTAAAACTTGATCCCTCATAAATGAGACATGGCTTTATGCTTTGGGCAGTAAATCATGTCAAGGCTGGTGTTCCATTAATGTCAGAGGATATGGTGGAATTGGAGCTTTTATATGTTGTTTTTTTTAAGCATGCTTGTTGACTTTTTTTTCCTTTTTTTTTCTATCTTTTACAATATGTGGCTGTTCTTCATACTGTCATTCTTTCTCAAGTTTGGCATGGATGTTGCCAAGATTCAACCAGATTTGAGAACATTGAGTGTGTTTCTCCAATTTCATTATTTTGCATGCAGATTTGATAATCAGGGTGGCTTGTAAAAGAGTGAATCATACGTAGGGCTATCAGTTCTGTGGATTTACCCCTGGCCCATGTTCTACAGTTATCTGTAGTATGATTGGGGCATTCTCCTGTTGCATGTGTGAACATCACTGGTATGCCAATCACATTTCTCTTTTGATGTAGAGTGGTCATGTCAGATTCTGTGTAACTGTAGCATCAGCTTATGCTGGGTCAGATTGAATTTTATGACGAACAAATGTTTGTATATGTGAAAAAATAATTTGTAATTGGAAATGTTTGGTAAAGAAGCATGATCATTCTACACTTGGGAAAAACAAGCACTGGCTGTCAACATGTATTATAAAAGTCAAGTGTCAGCAAGTAAAGGAATTGAATGGAGGCTTGCTAGACATCCATGTTCATTGAGTCAGATTCTGTTGTTTTCTTTTGTAATTGAATTGACTGGACAGTGTTGTAAAGGAGAAAGAGAAACTAGTTTGTTGTGGTTATTTTTCATGATGTTGTGACATGTGTGCTACACCAAGCCTTCTAGTACACAGGTGATTTGCTGCTAGAGGGAAAGCCTTGACTGGTGGAAGGATTTTTGATCATGGCGGGCCGGCTTGGGGGCAGAGGAACTCTATTCAGTTCTTTCTGTTTTTTTGTTTTTTTTAAAGTAAGTGATAGAAGAGCATAATTCAAATAAAAGTAGTAGAAATATATTTGAAATGTAACACTCCATTTATGTAGATGAATGTGTGGGTGTATGTTATTTGTAAGATTGGAGTTAAGAAAGGACGTTTTTGAGGTTAGTTTTACAGTATATCGAGAGAAAGATAAAGATTATCAAAAAGAAAAAAAGGCAAATATACTAACTAGCAAAACATGCAACTCATTTCACTTGGTTATAGTGTGTATGGATCTGAATGCAGGTGTAATTTATACATCCTATGGATAATTCATTGCAATTTCTTTTTGTTGGTTTGCTCATGTATGGAAACAAAATAGTTAAAGCATTTTAATTCTTTGCCATTTTCTTTTTGTGGATCAGCACAAGTAAGTGGAAGCTTTTGGAGGAAAAGGAGGAGGGGGGAGGGGTATATGTGAAATTGTTTTTTCATAATATATCCTTTTTTTTTCGTTTTGTTTTGTTTAGTTTGTTTTACTGTCGTCAATAAGTAGAAGAAAGTGTTGAGATTTGAACTAGAGGAGAAAAGAATAGGTAGGTGGGTCATGTACCTCTTGCCCCCTTGCACGCCTGGTTTCTCCTGGCTGGTGTTGCTACGCTACCAGTTAGCATCCGGCCATAGGGGTCCAGGGTTCGGCCCTGCTCATGGTCAAACACCCATTCCGTGGTACGCCACCCACGCAGTGTGTGATAACTCTTCCTTGGCACCCTTCTTATAGAGACTGTATCCGTCAAAGACCCACCTGATGTTCTGGATAGGCAGAAATGCCTGGCCGCTCTAGCCGCCCTCCGTCATGCTAAGTGGTTCCAGGTTTGACCCTTTTCTTCCTACTTTTCAGCCTTATGGTAGTGTGTGCTGACTGTTGGTGTTCACTTTGTTTGTTTGTTTGTTTGGTCAGCAAAGTCCTTAGTGTGTACAGCCAGCCATCATAAACTTGACATTTTCAGCTTGATTCCGTACTGGACAATTCTGTGAAAAGCAAAACTGTGTGAAATGAGATGTTGGGTGTCTTTAGGATGTGGCAACACAGCAGTTTTGTGTTGAGGAACATTGGGCTACAGCTTCTGGTAGTTTTCTGACCGAATGTTCATAGAAAATCGGTGGAGGAGCCTGAGCCAGTAATATGAATTGGCAGCAGTCTTTCCACTTTCTTTCTGGTATCAACTCCAGCAGGTTGTTATCTCTGTTCTCATTTGTAAATATTTCTGTATTACAGATATTTGTGAATAGGAACAGTAATTAAGGAAAACTTTTGACAGATTTTCATTTTACTGAAGAATATGATTTGTAACATGTCTTCTTAATTGACCAAGTCCTCAGGACTGGTTTTGATAGTCTACCTGTACAATGAATTTATCACTTTGAAGAAGATGAAGGGTAAGACGTGGCGTGGGAGGAGTGCAGGGAGTTTGAAGGTGAAGGTGATTATTTTGATGCCTTTCAGCCCATAAATGTAGGATGGGTTCTAAGGGCAAGACTGGTGTCCTATGTCCTAATATTCCAGTGAAAATACCAGAGATGAAGTGGAAACCCTACAGAGTTCTGATGTGTGTTGTCTGGTCACAGGAACGTCCATTCCCCTCCTTCCCCTCGCCCAGTGGATTTATATGCCAAATTTCTCTGATATCGTGTGTGTTCACAGACAGTTCACTTGATTCCAAGATCAAACCATGGCCCGATAATGCAGTCATGTGCCTTTATTCCAGTAAGATTAAGTAACTAGAAGGCACTTGAGAGAGCAGAGACCTTCATCAAGCTTGAATAGTACTCCAGATTTCAATCGGACCGTACCCAAATCCTCTGTTAGTGCATTTCCAAAACTATCAGAGATGCTTCAAAACTGCATCTTTATTGTCTTAGCTACACTTTGGTGGTAGTTGCAGGTCTTATGTTCAGTTTGTTACGGTGCATTGACTGCATCAGTATACTACGCTTCCATCTACATCCCTTTTTGAATAATAATTTGTTCAGTAACCCAGGATTGTTCTGTTGATCTGCCCCAAATCATTCATGTTTATGGACATTAATGCATTTAATTGGGCTGACTGGAGGTTAAAAAATATCATCTGCCAGCTGTCTGAACTAAACCCAGCTGACAAAGGTCCAAGGAGACTGTAGAAAGCCTGTACCAGAGGAATACCACAGAACTTGGCAGAATACCATGCTCCTCTCTGATTTGGAAACCATTCTAGATCTGGCTATTGCCATACTCATTGCATTGTGTTGCCAATCCTTTTTGTCACACCCAACAGCAAAAAAAAAAAAAAGAAAGAAAAAAAGGATGGATGAAGAGAGACTGTGTCACAAGAGATTATAATGTTGTCAGAGTTCATTGAATATTTTTCATCAGTGCATTTCTGATGAGATAAATTGTAAACAATTGTCAGTGATGTGATAATGTTAAATGTGTACACAAAGGAATGTTTAAGCTTTCCAGTTTGTATGCATAGAGATAAATGAAATTAGCCTCGCATACAATTTTGCATGGAGAGTAAGATGGATTGTTCTATCCTTGCAGTGCATTTTGTTTTTAAATGAAGGGTTTGGGGGGGGGGGGGGGGGGGGGAGCAGAGGAAAGAAGTCATGCATTGTTGTTTTCTTACAGTTCACTTTGTTATTGAAGGGTGAAAGAGGACTGAGTAAAAGAGATCATGGAGACTTAATTTTGATTTCATGATTAGTGTTGCTTATTTTAAGCAGAACAAATCAATGCTGTTTTAAACTACTATGGGATCATAATGATACAGAACAGAAACAGAAAACCAGTCCTACAAAGTAGAAAAGAACGCAGACACCCATGCTGCAAGTACAGCTTCTGCAGTGAAGACATGCAGGCTGATACCTTTCATCCATCTTTTTAACAAACTCTGTGTGTGCTGGATGACATTGCATTGAGAGGTTATGATGGTGTGGAGAGGCCAGGGGCTTGACGGGGTTGTTCAGTCATGACATCACAGGCACACCAACCAACAGGATGGTGTAACATGGTGGGACTCTCCCTGTCAGGCCCCTGATCGATTGAGTGGCCCCTGATTGATTGGGTGAGATGGAAATACATGAGGCTGAAAAGTGATGTGCGCAACTGATAATAGTGATTTGACCTCTGAAGTGTGTTTCCTGAAGTTAGCAAATATGTGTCGATGACTGGTAAAGGTGTTCCACAGCTAACTCAGCTTACACCTGTGTTGGGAGTTGGCTAGGATTACATCTTCCAGAGAGAGATTGTTTTGCTTACAATCCAAAATTTTAAGTTATGAATCTCTAGTCTTTAATTTAGTATAAGATACTTATGAATATTTGAGCTGCTTTGGTCCGCAAAGATGTCCTGTTCTGATAATGTTTTCAGATGGTTGATTAATATAATTAACTCTATCATTTATTCTTTCTAGAGTGTGCATCTGCTCACTCTGCTGTTTACCTGGGGAGATTTGCTAGCTGTTCAGAAACACATTTCAGAATGTTGTGAAAGTGAAGAGACCAGAGCTTTGGTGTTCTTAATTGTTTTTGTGTGCATAAGAGACAACCACCACATTGACCTTCTCTTCCTATTATTTGGATTTTACAAGTATAACAATTTTATCTGTCATTTTGCCAGTTGCCATCTGCCTCGGTACACTGTTGAACAAAAAAATATATATATATTTGATCATCTTATCGATTAAATATGAAAATGTAAACATTGATAAGGTTCTTTCATGTTTCACTTACTTTCCATTTTGGACAACAACAGAAAATGGACTGGAGATTTTCGTGAAGTGTTTTACCCTGTTATTAAAAACATGAGTAGGTATCCATATTGCCTAGTGATATTAATCTTTAACCTGTGATGTTCTTGCACTGTGATGAACGTTACATGCCCCAGCTCAGGTCACTATGGGGTGCCAACATACAAGTGTACATGCTGCTCTCTTTGTCATCCTGCATGGCAGGAAATACAGCTGATTCATAATGAGAGCTGCTTACCTTTGAAACTGTCTTCTGTGTGAATCTAAGAAGCCATAACTTTTGCCATATGGGCATGAAATGGCAGGTTTGACAGTATGTTTTTCAGTTTGAGTTCAGCATTGAGATCCAGAAGTTTCAGTCATGGTGTGTCAAATTCCTGCTCAGTGTCTTTTCACTGATGTCTTTTCAGGCTTGATGAAGCTTTGCAAACTGTGCAAGAAGTACCGCATGATAAGACAGCTGGTGTGACAATGTCAGTGCGGCTGGTGACTTTGAATTGAGAGACGTGGATGCACTTGAACCCAAATTGGCAGGATCTGTACAGTTCAAATGAAGAGGGAGGACCTGTCTTCTGCAAGTTGATGTAGACAATGATAATTGTAAACGTCTCAGGATTTACCTATCTTCAACATAATGTACAATTATGGGGTCGAGCTTTGATAGACTGAAAACTATGGGCAAAAGAAAAAAAGTAAATATGAATTTTTGGATCAAGTGAAAATATTTATCAGCATGCAGATGGGAAATTTCATCAGAAGTCCGAGAGTTGAACATTTTGTGAGGAGGAGTTTCTTCGTCAATGACTTTAATTGAAATCATAGATTATGCTTCAAAATTGTTGTTCCAGCAGCATACTAGTATTGTTTGAAGTGAGAACATATATTCCCTTGTCAGAGTTTACTGCAAATTGGAAACCTGTTAGCATTAATGATTTTTTAAATAAATTTGTTGCATTGAAAATTTCTGAAAAGATCAGTTATTTTCAGTGGACGTTCAGTTGTTAAATTAATTGCTTGCTCACGCACACAGCCATACAAAATATGTTATTTGACATGACCACAAGCACATTGTTTTAAAATGCACCATATGAGAATCAGCCAAAGGTGTCTGATCGTCTTTCGCTTGTAAACACTGAAGCAGAAAAAAGCAAAAGGTACGTTTTGAAAGCTACTGTCAAAGTTATCTGGTCTTCTTCGATTTGGTCATGTAACACAAGATTCAAGGTTAGGACTTATGCTTTATAAAGAACACTGACGGATTGATTTGCAGGCTAGAGCCACAGGTCTGCCATCCTGTGTGATCGTTATTCGCATTCTGAGAGACATGTGCCAGCGTGTACCCGTTTGGGGCAGCCTCAGCCAATGGGTAAGTTGTTTAGGCTATCTAGCTTTGAAAGCAAAAGATGGGTGAGGATGGGAGCGTGTGAGTGCTGATGGTGGCTGCATTTTATTTTCTTAGAATGTATAATACAACAGACTATTTCACAAACATTTTGAGGTTTGTTTGGCATGATGAAAGAGTTACTGACTTCAGATTGACTAATCAGGGTCATCTTGGAGGAAAGTGCTTCAGCATTACTAAATTAAGGTGTTGGACTCGTGAGAATTTTTTCTCTGTTTGATATTATCCAGTTTGTGTTTGAAACTGGACAGGTTTTCTGTTACAATGACGCACAACCAAATTTTTATATTAAAGATAAAAACAAACTCAACAAATATGCGTAGATCCATAACTGGCTGATCAGCAGACGGAACATACTGTGCGCTACCAGTTTTTCTGCATCGCTCTAGCCTTGTTCCTTATCACAATGGTTCTGATTTGGCCAACCGATGCTGGCAGCTTAGCCACAGATTTTGACAACAGTTGGTTGTCGATACAAATGAGCTGGGAATGGGTTCATCTTGAATTGCTTTCTGAAATAGAATCGAGTTAGAAATAAAGGGATAGTGACAAGACAAGGAAAGCTTTGATGGCCAAATCTTGTAGCTGCATTGTTGGTGTTTGTGATGTTCAGCAGAACAGTTTAATTGCTTGTTGGTGCTATTTTCGCACACACACACACACACACAAGTCTGACAACAGACTGTCATCATGTAAAATGGATGCTCTCAACACACTGCTTTGCAAAATAAGGAGTTTATGACATGTGAGACGCTGTTGATTATAAAAATCAGAGAGAAGAGGAAAGGAACAGAGATCACGTCCGTCATATCGCTCTCATTCTCTCCCTCTCTCTCTCTCTCTCTCTCTCTCTCTCAGCGCACATGTGTATGTATGAGGGATGACCTGCCAGTATTCTGTTTGATATTTTGGAGTTTTTGCTACTCTTAGCATTAGTTTGCTATCTTGCCCGTTTTACAAAGATAATGCTCCCTTTTCATGGCTAGTATAAAGCAGCAGTTAATTCGTTTCAGCACAACCGTTGTATTTATTTTCAGGTTGATTGTTTTCTCCTAGAGATTTTTTTTCTTTTTTTTTTTTAAATGATAAATATCTGTCTGGATTTCCTATTGTAAATGTTAGTGGTGTTACCTTAGACACAGTTTTTTGCTCCTGTCAGAGAGTAAATGTACTCCAGACAATAGTGGGGGTTGGCAGAGGCATGTGTGTATGTGTGTGCATTTTATATGGTAAGTATATGGGACATCAAACATTTACCCAAATGACTTTTGGAGAAATGTATGTTTGTACTGCAGTGGATTCTATTGTCAGTATTATGCGACGTGCCAGGAAAAGCCCCTTTAGAGCTTATAAATAGCAAGAAGCCTGCATCCTTTAACACCCCATGAGGCCCTGCTCTTTGACGCATCCAAAGTGGCGATCCACTGGACCTCCATAGCCTCAGTAAGACCCCAGGATTGCCACACTTTCATGCCTGAATCCTGCATTTGTGTTTCTCTCTCTCTTTCTCTCACTGTCTCTCTCACACATACACACACAGCACGCACACACACACACACACGCACACACACAACGCACACACACCTCAAGGAAAAGCTGCTTTTGATGAAGATGAAATTTCCTGTTTCCGGTATGAAATATTGGATTTAGGTGAACCGAGATTCTGGACATATTGATATCCAAGATACACACTCCTGAATACAGCTAAGAAGGGGAGGGGGAATACTTTGTTCTTGTAGAGAGCAACTTGAATCTCAGTCTTAGAAACCAGTTTCAGTTAGAAATTGATACAGTTACATGGTATGCATTCAGATCAATTTGTGTACATTCTCTTACATGTACCTGTAAGGATGCCAGGGCTCTTCCTGTTCAAATAGCTCCCCTACCGTCTGGAATTTCAGCGCTAGTAACCTCTTTTCTGTCATTCTCGTTGCTGTTCTTTTCAATGTTTTAAATGTTGGTCTTTCATTACTGTTGCAGACCGTTCTCCTCACTTTGTTGCGGAAACTCTTTTACTTTTTTTTTCTTTACACAAGTTGACATGCCATGTGGTTTTCTTTTTTTCCTCCTCATATATAGGTGCACAATCTTTAGTGTCTAACCCCACGGCATTTTTGTTGATAACATCATAACTGTCCAAACAATGCCTTATCCCCACTTGGCATGGAATATTGCCAGACATTAGGATCTTCCTAAAGAAAAACCAAATTGGGACAGTGGAGAACTAACTTGCCTCTGACACCAAGCCTGCTGGAGTGATCGCATTTAGTGAGCTCACGACATTGTGCCCTGATCAAGTGAGCTCAGTTTTTTCCTTTCCTTGGTGAAGGAACATGCCTCTCTTGACTCTTAGTCTCGAGTATTCATTACGCTTGCATTATGGATTCCCAGAAGCAACTTTTCGAGTTGGCTGTTGCTTCAGAGGAAGAAAATACTCCGTATTGGTTCCACAGCAAGAGAATGCTGGAAAATTGCTGTAACAACAGTTGTCAACCTCACCAAGCACTTGGTGTCTGCCAGGTTGACCCCGAGTTCTGCGTCTCCAAGGACATCTCAGATTTGTTCCGCATATCAAAAATCCTACTCGATCCTTGATTCACATGAGACCTGCGTCATCTGTCAGGGGTGTTCTCCATTTGCACCTTGTAGCTTGTGCGGAAGCTGGTCAGGTGCTACGTGTCGTACAGTGTTTGAATTCGATTCTTGCATAACTACACTTCCAGTCTGATTTTGGCAACGGTTGATTAGATCTTCTTAATACCATGCCTAACTTATTATTTGTGTTCGAGGCGGCTGTAAAGTCGAAAGTCTTGTGCCGCTTGCACACAAGCCATTCATTTTATACCCATTCTTACCTTTTAAAAGGTGAAGAAGCTCCGTGGTGCATTCCATGTCATGTTCCACTCACAGTGAAACATATTCTTTTAGATTGTTGGGACTTGCACGATGTGAGACATAAACACTTTACAGCAGACTCCATGAAAACCCAGTTCAGAGGTGTCCCACCTGACATGATCTTTTGAGT
This sequence comes from Conus canariensis, assembly GCA_033310375.1. Classification (NCBI taxonomy): domain Eukaryota; kingdom Metazoa; phylum Mollusca; class Gastropoda; order Neogastropoda; family Conidae; genus Conus; species Conus canariensis. Next base: position 60,488,293 of record CM065729.1, read on the forward strand.
TTCTGAAAGAGATTAACATTTTTCATCTGATCTAAGATTTTACGGAAGAAAGATGTTAATGAAGTTTCTGGTATGTTTTTAGAAGGTGTATTTTAAACAGATGCGTGAAAGGCTTTTTTTTTTTTTTTTTTGGATGACTTGTGAGTTGATTTTAACATAGTGACAGCCCTGATATGTCCCTTTGCGGTCAGCTGGGTTACAAGCAGCATTATCTTACCTTACTTTATGGCTCACTTTAGACATTTTTTTTTTGTAATGTGGGTTAAGGTAGTTGCTCAGATAGCTACATTTCCAGAGTAATGTAGAGGGTAGTTAACCACAGGTATTACAAGTAGCTTGTCTCAGTTGACATTTTTTTTGTGTTGTATTTCCCACTTTTGGGATTGTGACTTTCATGCAAGATGTGAGAATTGGTATGATAATCTTGTTGACATTATTGCTTTTGTGCCAGTGACATCATGCTTATGTTGCAATGGCATTATGGCTTATGTTTCAAAGTATATTGAAGGGTCTTTCCCTGAATCTGGGAATGCTTTATTTTCTGAATTGATTCTTGATTGATATGAACCTTGGAGAGAATGCTAGGACTATGCTTTAATCCTTCAGACTATTGAAGAGACCTTTAGGGCCATTTTGACTAATGGTGCCAAGCTCTTGGTTGGAAAATTGTGCAGAGACATTTCTCGCAAGCTTGTGCTAAGATGGGTAGTCTCAGGTTAACTTGATTCCACCATCCTTTTTGTTATTCAGGGCATTGGTGTGAACAGGTACATATGAAGAAAAAGGTTTTTACTGCCAAGAGTAGTTTTATGAGATAGTTACCTGTCCAAACACTAGGACACCATCTTTCCACCCACTTGGTTGGAAGAGGGCGAAAACTTAACTCATTCAATCAGGCTGCACGGGAGATCACACGAGTGAACTTGGTAGGACTGAGTAGAGTTTAGCTCCTTGCTTTCCTGATTTTTGTTGTTGTTGTTGAGATATACTTTTTATATGTACAGGCTTTGGAGCTTCTGGTAGAAAAGTGCATCAGCAGTGGTGGGCCCAACATGAATCCTGGGGATGCTTTGCGACGTGTGTTTGAATGCATTGCTTCTGGCCTCATTCTGCCAGGTAAAACATTGTCTTTTTCTGATGGTTATTCTTGAAAGTGTCGGCAAAAGAACAAAAAGATGATATGTAGATGACATGAAAATATTTTAGATTATTTTCTTGATTCGGTTTGTGGAAGGGGGAGGGTTAGATGGAGGGTATTTTATTTGATGTGGAGAATTTTATGACAAGTATCAATGCGAGTAATGGGTTTGTTCATCACTAGATTATTCTTTGGTTGTTGAATAGGATGCTTCTCAATGCAAATATTGATGGGTTTGTTCATCGTTAGATAATTGGTTGGTTGTTGAATCGTATGCTTCAAGATTGCGAGTTTAAGTGAAGACTACAAGGTTGCAAGAGAGGTGGGGACTACAAGATGGCATGTGAGGTGGGGACTACAAGATGGCATGTGAGGTGGGGACTACAAGATGGCATGTGAGGTGGGGACTACAAGATGGCAAGTGACTACAAGATGGCATGTGAGGTGGGGACTACAAGATGGCATGTGAGGTGGGGACTACAAGATGGCAAGTGAGGTGGGGACTACAAGATGGCATGTGAGGTGGGGACTACAAGATGGCATGTGAGGTGGGGACTACAAGATGACAAGTTAGGAAAGGACTACAAGATGGCATGTGAGGTGGGGACCACAAGATTGCAAGTGAGGTGGGGACCACAAGATTGCAAGTGAGGAGGGGACTGCAAGATTGCAAGTTAGGTATGAAATGTCAGTTGGGGAAAAAAAAGGACAATTCTCTTGTTTTCTTTTGTTTTATTTGTGTGTGTGTGTTGGAAGTATTAACTTTTAAAGCAGACCAGAGGCATGTAAACATGAACTGTAGGATCTATAATTAGAGGAAAATATCAGTATCTGGACATCTTCTTATAAGTGTGATTTGTGTACACCTGCCACGAGATAAACTTGTGCAGTATTTTCCAAAGGGTAAATGTTGTTTAGGTGGTCCTGACCTCTACGATCCATGTGAAAAGGAACCCACCAATACATTGGCATCCCTGACCAATCAGATGCGAGAGGATCTTACTGTTTCCGCCCAGGTACATTACAAGCTGGCTGGGGGGGGGGGGGGGGGGGGGGGTTGGTTATTAGTTTTTTTTGGGTTTTTTTGGTCTGTTTTTAAGTTTGCTAAAAAAGTAAGGGGGGGGGGGGGGGGGGTTGGTTATTAGTTTTTGTTTTTTTGGTCTGTTTTTAAGTTTGCTAAAAAGTAAAGTGAGTCAGGAAGAATATTCTGATACTTGAATTGGTGCACTCTATTACTGTTTTGTGGTGGACCTAGGATGAAGTAGTGCACATGGGATTGCCTGGTCAGCATTTACCAGACCAGTTTACCCTCTCAAATTTGGCTTTATTTCGTTACTTTATCATGCCTTATTGTGCTGTGACATAAACAGGCTTACCAAAAATTTTCAATATCATGGACCTAAATTTGATTAATTTGCATCCATTAGTTGGTATTTGTAGTAAAGAGACTTTTTTTTCCCCTAAACTAGGGCCATTTTCCAGTCTATTTAATATTTGTCATGCAAACATTTCCTAAGATCTCTCTGAATTCATTTGAGTGGGAAAAAAGCTACCTCAGAACTTTGAAGTCCATCGAAACAAAATTTTTAACAGACAGCACATACACATGGCATCAGATTCCTATGATAAAGCAGTAATAGGTATTTTGTGTAAATGAAATGGAGCAACATGATTTTATTCTAAGTTTTGAGACATCACCAGGAAGAAAAAAAAAAGGGGGGGGGGGGGGGGGGGCTGTTATTCATTGGATGTTGGTATTATTAATTTTCATTTCAAAAGAAACTTTTAGTGGTAAAAAGGTCTGGTTTGCATTTCATTGAACAAAGGCTGACAGTCTTATACTATTTAGCTTGCAGCTTCACACTACATGCTGGTAGCATGCCTCAGATTTTCAGCTTGCTAGGACAGGAACATAACAGTATTCAAAGCGTGCAGTGGCAGACTTCTATAGTATCCACAGAGAGTTGAAAGTATTAAATCATACTATGTTTTTACTCACTTGTTCAGCTAACTGAAAAGACAGATTGAATTAATGGCTGATTTCCGCATTCCTGGCTTCTTATGGAAATACTAAGCTGTACATGGCTTTGGTCCTGACTCCCCCCCCCCCCCCCCCCCCTCCCCCTCCTCCCCCACCAGTCCTTTGTTTTTTGCTTTGTAACAGACTTGCCATATTTAGGGAGAAAAATGATAAACTGACAAAATGATGCATTCTCTGTAATAATTTGACTGCTAAATTAAAGGTTTCAGTGCTGTGATGTTGTTGTTTTTGGATTTTACCTGTTGTAACCTGTATTTCAGCATGCTCTGCGGCTGCTGGCTTTCCGTCAGATTCATAAGGTGTTGGCTATGGAACCCCTTGCTCCACCCCGCTTCAGTCGTCAGAGCTTCAATAACCCTCGTAAACGAAAACATACCAGTTCAAGTGAAAATGTGGAAGAAGGTAATTCTGTGTATGTACGACGTTTGTGTTGTGTTGTTTTGAAACAAAAGGAATTTTTACTACTAAAAGTAGTTTTATGAAACATTTAACCAGTCAACGTAAATGCCTTCTCCCTACGTAGCATGGTCAGATGCCGTTAACCAGGTTCTCACAGGAAAATTGAAGAGAATGGAGGAGCTCATACAGCTCCAAGCTTGCTAACGTCCAAGAATGATGGTCCTTGACTGTAAATACCATACCTGTTTGTGAACATAAAATCGGTTGTTGAATCTTTGGACAAATGCGGAAAGGTGGGAGGGTGTTCTGATGTTTGCACTGGAAATATTTTGTAGAGCTACTTTCAGTGTAAACTTTATTTTCCTTTTACTTAGCTATCCAGATAATTGCCAGATTGATGAAAATGTGATGGGTAGATCCTGCTCACCTGAAGATGAGAGGTCATGAATCCACAGACATTTACAATCCTTTGAGCTAGCAGTTCAATAAATGGCCAAATGCCCAGTACAGCTTGTCTCCCTTGATCAACTTGGAGGTGATTGAATAGTTCCTGCTCTCCTTCACAAAGCCATTTAAAGTTGCTATTAGCCAATGTTAAAACAGAAATTCAGGCAATATATACGAAGCTAGGAAAGGAGGGAGCTTGAGTCACCAAAGCTTAATGCATTAGGATGCTAACAAGAAAAACAGTTATCGAAGGCCAGACCAAAAAACATGTTTCAAGAAGAACACCAGCATATGGGTTTGAATAATAAATATACACATGTCAGAAGAGAATTATGAAATTGTAAAAAGAAAAAAAAAAACATAACTCAAGGGGACAATAAACAAGACTTCACATATGGGTTATAACCTGTGCAAAAATCCATGATGCTCAGTGAATAAATCATTAAACAAGAAAATGTGCTTCAATCAAGACAGCGTTGAAACTCTCTGTGGGCGGAGTGGGGAGGTGGTAGTTTGACAGTGCCTGCAGGGTGGGGAATCCTTATGGTGTCGCAGGTGGTGTTGCCGCTCTCTCCATATCCATCTAAACATTTTCTTTATAGTTCCATATTTTATTTACAGGCTAGGCACAACCTCACAAGGGGTGAACTAGATACCTCTAATAATAAATAGAACCATTTTTAAAAAAGGGGAAAAAAAAAAAAAGAATGACAGTCGGTTAAATGTGCAGAAATTTATACAAAACCAACTACTGACTGAACAAGCACAAAGTAACTACTAGTAAAACTGATCAGTCACATGGGGGGGGGGGGGGGGGGGGGGGCAAGTCAAGGTAGAGGAGAGAGAGAGAAAGTACAGGCAAGATATATGACTGGGCCTACTCAGCTCTTATTACATCTGCAGGCAGTTAGTCCCTACAGTGTTCACATCCTAGAGTAACATGATCAGACTCTTCAAGCCACTATCCAGATCAGCCATTCCAGCACAAGCACAGCATGTGGCTCATCACGAATACATCTTTTCATAACACAGCACCAGGGTTCTTGCTTGCAAAGTACTCGCTCCTTACTGATGATTAAGTTTCTCACAGACTGTCATACAGAAACAAGGATCATCTGGTGCTCCCTTTTCCTTCTCCTAAGCAACAGAAAAAATATATCTTTATCATTATAGTCTAACTTCTTTATGACTGTAAACATTCTAAGTGACTTGCGCAGTTACAGCCTCTGCATACGGAAATCCATGTTCATAGATCTGTCATGATCTGTACTTATCAGCTGATCAATATGCATTTGCACTTGTGATTTATGATAAATATTTCTGGCGATAGCCATCCTAGGAGAACGAGCTAAAGTCATAGACACAAGCGACATAAACCACTACAATGATGCTCATAATGCATGACACATGATTCAGTCGGTGAACTATTACATTTTTGAAACCATTTAACATCAAATCTAACATTCCAGTAATAGCAGAACTTGACAGAAATAGAATAAGTCATCAGACTGAATAATGGGGAATAATGTAATCAGATATGAAATGCAATGAAAGAAGGTTCAAAAGCATGAATAGCAATCGATGCCAAAAAAGCACAAAGAAGAGGAGGGGTTTAAGATTATGTGCCTTCATTCTTGGTCATCAATAGGCCTTAATTAGCTCTTGCACTCCCTTAAATTTTTACAAGTGAAAATCCTGGTTAACAGCATCTGAACACGCCAAGAAAAGACAAGGCACTAGTGGTAGACACAGAACTTCATATTATTGATATGTCTTGCCGGTATTTGATTCGTTCTCAAAATAGAGCTGAAAAATATACAAACTTTTTACAGGGTGTGAAGGTTCAATTGGACTAAATTTCCAAACTCAAAATATACCAGAGACCGCTTATCATAGTAAAAACAGACACTTGCACGTAACTGTGCCTTTGTTGACAGGATATGGCTTACTAGCTTCGATCCATAAAAGCTGTGGTTCAGACAAGTTTCCTGTGTATCTCCAAGTGTCTGGCATGTTCCAGTAGTCAGTCTTAGAATTCTTATGGGAAACAGAATTCACTTCCAACAACCACCAAATCCTTTTTTCCCCCTTCTGGAGAGGACAGAATCAGATTTCCACCCTTTTTTTTTTCTTTTTTTTTTTTTAATAAATGGGACTGCATGATCGTCAAACTTGCACCCTTCTACTAGCCAAAAGTAGTTTTTACAGATTTGTTTTTTAACTTTGAGATCTTGAAAAGAGTATTTCGAGTTCCCCAAATGATCACAGATGTTCAATAACCTTAAGGACCCTGCATTAGTGCAAAAACAATTAAATGATGCATGAAATGATACATGATCCTAAGACCAGATATGCCAGGTAGAGCACCCATTGATGAGCTAGACCATTGTGGTGTATCACTGTCAGTGTTTAAACTAGTCAGAAGTTGCTGCCAAGAAATTAGCCTATTATCATTGAATTGTTAACAAATAATGGTACAAGTCATATCATGCTTCCACAGAAGAAGTGAAGAAATTGCATCAGCCTGAATTAGCTTCTCAATCAATAAAGAGGTTACCAGTGTTTTCTTAAAGTTCATTCTTTTGGTTATTTCAATTATGTATGCATCTTACTTCATCTTTTGAAAACTACAATGATTCCTTCTGGAAAAAATAGTGTCCTTTTCTGTTTTGTACCATTGTTATTTTCAGCAAAGGTGGAGTTAAGCTGCCACCCGCATCCACCCCCACCTGCTTTTGAGATAATTATGTACTATGCAACTGTCACTTTGGGCAGTGGTTGAACTGCAGCGGCAGGTATCTCACTTTTCCAGTCGGTTGTCCGTCAGCTCATGAGATAAAGATGATCCTGCATTTTCACCAGCAGATGGGCTATTTGACCCCCTAATACTTGAAATCTGAAGCTCTGTGATCAGTACATTGGGTGATAGAGATGTAGGAAACAAGATGACAATTGAATGTTGAATCGGTGTGTGTGCTAAAGTTTTGATGTAAAACATGTCAACGTTGAGATTGTGTTTCAGGTACAGAGAAGAAGGAAAAGAAAGAGGGAGAGGAAGCAGCAGAGGCAGGTGCTACGCAGAAATAGATCTTTGCCCCAGTGTGGACTGGACAGATGATTCTTAGTAAAAGATACAGACCAAGCACATCTTCACCATTGTGTTCCTGATCTTTGTATTGTGACAGCTCTTGTTCAGACTGTGTCTCTTCAATATTGGTGATGTCTCCATTGCTTTTTGTGAATACTTGCCAAACACGAACAGATTCTTTCACCAGTTTGAACACTTCTGAAAGAGACTGTTGAGGGTGGCCATGAACTTGCCTCTTGGAACAGTGATATGCAAGCTCACTCTTTTGATGGGGGGACCATTACTGCTACAGTCAGTGTTATACTGATGTATATATTTGGAGGAGAAAAAAAGAAAGAAACAAGAAAGACTGAATAAAACCAGTTTGTTGTCAGATTAATTTTATTTGCACTGGTATAGTTGCAATGAGAATAAACAGAAGAATGTAAACAAAAAAAATAAAAGAAACAAGAAGTACTGACTGAATAAAACCAGTTTGTTGTCAGATTAATTTTATATTGCACTGGTATAGTTGCAATGAGAATAAACTGAACAATATTTCAGGTCATAGAAACTGAATTAACTGTAATGCTAGATCAAAAAGCGAAATGTTTTGAATTCTGTAAAATTATGACTTAATGTATATATCACAAGACCTGCAAATTAAAATTCTACATAAGGGTAAGGGGGTGGTTTCCTTATTTCATTAAAACTAGTCTGCTTCTTGTCCTTGAGGACATGCATTTCCACAACCAAAATGGACTTGAGATTTTAAAAAAATCATTCATTCCAGTGTCTTGAGAGAGAAATTAATTGACAAAAAAAAAAGACAAAGAAAGTCTAATGTTATATCACATAAATAGTAGGTTTTTTTTTTAACTGACATCTTGTATTATCTTTGAAATCTCAGAATTTTTTAAATCTCAGGTGTGTGGTATGTGTGGTGGGCAGTTGTTTGGTATTGTTGCAGTTTGTTTTTGTTACTTTGTTTTTTTTTCCCCTGTAGCTTTACTCTTTTTCTCTTTATTTAGCACTGCCAGTAGCGATTGGGAGGGGTAGCAGGGGGAGTATGAAGATATGCTTATCATTTCTTATGTTTGTGTTGCCAGTGTTTAGTATTTAACTTCAATTCAGGCATACATGATTTTAAGAACTGATCTATGGCCTCTGCAGTTTGCCGGGCAATAAACAACGGGAATTGAATTACATTTTGTTAGTTGTATAGTCAATGAGTTGCTGATTTTAGTTGTGGTCCATGCTCTTTTTTCCGCTTAAAGATACTTTGTTTGGATGAGCAATGTTGAACCAGGAATGCTTTGAAGTGGACAGAAAGGAGGCAGTCATATCTCCAGGCTGTCAAGTTTGGTTATGTATGCATGAGACAAAAAGGAATCTTATATTTACAAATACACTCCAGGGCAGAATGATACAATACTGAGGATACAGTTTCAAAATGAGTGGAATTTAAGTTTGGTATATTTGTAGGTGTGGGCAAGCGAAAATTATATTGAAAATGTCCACTTAGATGTGAAGACCTGGAAAGGTGACAGTCGAGGAAAGGACAGTCATGAACTATGAATAACTTTTTATTTCTCTGCAATGCACAGTTTGAAGCTTGTTGGATGCACATTGAATTTGTTTGTCACAAAGTTGACTTTTGTCTATTTTACTTATGTTATTTTCACATTTATTATGATGTTTAAAGCCTACTTGAGTGGAGGTAAATCTCAGAGCACAAATGATCTGAAGAAATATTTATATTATCTGTCGTGTTCGTCAAGTCATTAAATACTGAAGATTGCTACCTGTGTTTATGATTGTGTTTTGTAGACTGCTACCTTGGGAGCTTTTAACTTGATGACAAAACTCTGAAAATAGATTGGTCATATAAATTAGTCATAATGTAACATTTTGGTAGCATATACAGAACTATGCCAAGCTGAATGCAAGTTATAGCAAGTTTGCTAGCTTTGGTGAAAATTTGTAGCTAAAGTATTGCGAAGATGTGCTACAGACCATCTTCACACTTCCAGTCTAATGTGCCCTCTACTCGTTCTTTCATTCTGTGGCCAGACTCGGAGCAAGAAGTTTCTGTCAGGTTATTTGCTTTGTTTCACTGTGACACTTTACTGCTCTAAGAGTGCTCAGTTGGTTCCTTCTTTATCCTTTTGAACAGGACATGTGGAATTCGATTGTTTCTTTCCTAGTTCATCTTGACTATCTTTTTCTATTGACATTCATCAACCCCTTTCCCTCCACTTTCACACAATGACATGGTCATCCTTGTTCCCTCATGGAAGATGCAGGGTCCACAGAGAGTTGGGTTGATGCTATTCTTCACAACATTTGCTCGTCCTCTGGCTCCCCCACCTGACAACAGTAGTGGGAATTTGACAATTCCCAACCCAGGACCGGGTAGTGTGGCGAGACGTCGTGTGGGCTGTTCCAGATCACCAGTAGATTTTTCTTCTTTAGCCATGAAGGTGGAGGATAATGTCAGATTGAAAGTCAAGGGGATTGAGGTGAATCCAACTCCAATCAAACCGAGTCCATCTTGGTTGACAGGGAAAATCTTCTGTGGAGTGAATCCAAACTCAACCCAAACTGAGTCCATTAGTTGTTTGCTGTCTCAAACATAATACGGAACAAACTTTTTGTAAAATGGGATTGTATGTATCTTTGATCCGGGAGTACAGATGCTTGCCTGAGGACAGTTCATGCTAGTCTCGACACTTGGAGGTGACCACCAGAGCTGGCTCAGGAGTTGCCTTGCCACAATGTTACATCTCAAGTTCGACAGCTTGCATTGGGCAAAATAAGGAAGTAACATATAGCTGTCTCCTTGCATCCAACACACAAGGAGGCTGATCCACACTATGTTATGGCTTCTCTCTTTTGGGTTGAGAGCGCAGTTGTTCTGTCTTAATATGGAGCAGCACTTGATCGGCGCTGATGTTACTGCTCTCCAAGAGAGGAGGGGAGAGAGGTCTCCCACAGCAGTACATCACCCTATGGTACATTTTATGTATGGCCGACAGAAAAGGACTGTGTTGGAGGAAAACTTGTCGTACAAATTTACTATGAAGACCAGGTTCACCACAGATAATGAAGTGGTGAGAGAAAGGAAGGTGGTTAACGGTGGATCTGTTCTGAACCCAGTGGTAAAAGGGTTAAGTGAAAGCCGTGAAAAAAAATAAAAAGATTCTTCTCCACCTAACGCCCAAAACCATACACTATACATACCAACATAAAAATCACTCTATGATGGAGTAGAGAACAAATTGAATTCCTTGACACTCTGGTTAAGTTAGAGAATGGCCATGTCTACACGGATCTATTCAGGAAAGATACTGATAAACAGTTGTACCTCAGGCAGGATTCTTGTCATCCCCCACATACAAAAAAGTCTCTAGCTTATGGTTTGGGTGTTAGGTTGAGAAGACTGTGAAAAAGATGAGGACTATTTAAAACGCAGATCTGAACTTAACCCGTAGAGTGTCTTTAAGCCGTCAGCTGACACTGCATTTAAAATGCTTTCCCAGTGCCTATGGACCGTCCACTGACGTCATGCATTTTTCTTGAATTTTCATTCGTTACTATTTCTATCAACGGACTCAAATAGAGTGTGCGTAGAAAGCCTTATATGTCTGTAGTATTAAAATGATATGTAAATGACCACACGTGAGGGGAAAGCCCATTTATTCTCATCACTGACTGGATGACCAGCCAGCACTTCGTCTTGCTTGCAAAGATGGCGGCACAACCTTCGACAAGCGCAGTGACCAAATCAATGTATTTACACAGCTGAGCAGGCTCGGCTAATGATTTTTGACAAAGACAATAATCTTTTATTCAACGACTCACTCGAGCATGAAGGTGAGATGATGATAGTGATGGAATTGCCGACCATATTCGTCAGTTATTGAGTCGGGCTGTGTGACCTCAGTGTGTGTTCAGCTGACTGCGTCGAACGAGCTAGCCTAGTGTGTACTCTGCACTGTGTGCCAGTGGCCAGTGACGTGATAGCGCGAGAGGGGAGCGCGGCCTGCTCGCGGCGTGACATGGGGCAGAGGGAAAGGTAGGGGAAGAGGAGGAGTGAAAGAGAGGGTTGAAGTCCAGCAAGGGGGTGTGGTGGGGAGAGGGGGCGTGGTCGTGGACTGACCTGTCTGCTTAGAGTTTGAGCATCTTGATAGACTTCTAAACTTTTACTTTCATTTACAGGTGTAGTGTGACAATACAAACTTTATTTTCAACTTTTTTGCTTTGTGTTCTTGTTTGGATGTGAAGATGTAGTGGTAAATACATATGGTTTTGATCGTGCAAAAAAATCTATCCAAATCTAAGTGCCTAAATACTTCTTTATTATCAAAATTAAAACAAAAGCCCAGATTCAAAATCTTCATTCAATTTCGTTCAAAAATTATATGTATTTCATTTTTATATCTTTTGTAGTTTCTGAGCTAGAATTTTTTGTTAATTATTACCCCCAAATCATTAGATTTCCCTGGCACTGGGAAAGCCTTTGTTTGTAATATTTTCAGGCAGTGAACGGGTTAAGAATCGGTTGCGCAATCGTGGCTAAAGTAGCAAACTCATAGAAGGTCAGTTGAAAACAGTTGATAACATGGATAGGAACCAACTTCTTCACAAAAAAAAAAAAGAAAGAAACACTGAAAGAGTACCACTAGTGTTGACATTTTCAAGATTATGGCCAGATGTACAAACTGTACTAAAGAGACATGGTTAAATGCTTTTTAAGTCAGAACACATGCGCAAAGTATTCCATAAACTACCAATGCCTGCATACAGACGGGATAAAAACTTTTGTGATACCTTGGTTCACCAGAAAACAAAGAGCAGTGAAGGGAAAAACTTGTGATTGTGACACCTGTTCTTCACTAATAACTTCAACAGTGTTAGACAAAGCAGGAATCTTCACACAATGTTGTGAGTAATGTGACATGTGCAGATAGAAATTAGATATATGCTCTGTCGTGTAAACGGTGTGATAAGACAGTTTATGTTGGTGAAACTAGACGTTTGTTGAAAGAAAGAATAGCGGAACACAGACGTGACATCAAGTTCCAAAGAGAAAAGCCAATAATGCGACATTTCCTTCAACATTCAGTAGGAGACCTTGCTGTTGCAGTGTTGGCAAAAGCTTACCATGAAAGCAAAAGCTTCAGACTTATTACTGAAGAGAAATGGGTAAGGACATTAGATACAAGGATGCCAAATGGATTAATGTTAAGACAAATTTGTAACAACTCTATCCAAATTTACCTATGAACAACATTGATGATTTGCAGAAAATTTCAGATGACGGTTATTGTATGCCATGCACAGTCACAGACAGGACTATATTCACATTATTCTATGGTTTCATTTTCATTGTGATTTATGGAGCGTGTTGTTATGTTTTTGAAGTACATTTGTTACAGTATAACTACACACACACACACACACAGGCGCACACATACATACACACAACTTGCCCCTTTTTTTTTTCCTTGTTGATGACATCACATATTATGATGTCAGAACTTGCGTAACATATTTACCACATCAATTCTTTGCTCTGACCAGTAGTTGTATTGTTTTTGTTTTTTTCTCTTGAAAAACACCATGTGCCGAAAATTAGAAGAGTGGAATTGTGATCTTGTGTGTTGTCTTTTAGATCTGTAAAAATAAAATATTGATAAGCACCCATAGTGTAAACCAAGTTTCTGTCTCGTCCAAAAAACACAAAAGTGAAGCAACAGCAATGCATGGTAAGAGCATTTGAATTTCACAACAACAAAAAAGATTAAACACCCTTCTCCTCACAAACCATTTTGAAACGCCCACAAAGTATGGAAAGTTTCTGTCTCAAAATAAAAATAGGATAAAGAAGTACTCACAATGTAGGCAAGTCATCAACTTGTCACAAAAAATTATCACCCACAAAGTGTGGCAAGTCTTGAATCTCGTCACAAAAAAAGTAAGTCGCCCCACAATGAACGTCAAGTCTTCACCTCGCCACAACACAATCAGGACTGACATCCTGAAGTAGACTGTACCTTCACTTTCTTTCTTTCTGCGTACGCAGTTTTGTGTGTATGACCGTTTTCTATCCTGCCATTAAGGCAGCCATACTCCATCTTCAGGGAAGGTGCATGCTATGTGTAACGTGTCATCCATACCAACGGCCAAACTGGCCTCTTCCGAAAGTTGGTGATGGGATTTTACGTGTGTGCAAGATGTGCGTGCGTTCACATACGGAACCTCGGTTTATAGTCTCATTCGAAGGACTGTGTGGGGAATGGAGTCAGAACCAATGTTAACTCTGAGGGAAAAAGCTCCCTGTACCGAAATTCGAACCCGCAACCCCAGGATCACGAGTCTGGCGCTCTACCAACTGAGCTATACCGGCCCCCTGTACCTTCACTGAAAGTATGGACTTCTGGACACCCACAATATACAGCAAAAGTTTTAGTAAAATGTAACGTATCCAAATGCAAGTATTGATGGAAGACCTGATTCAGAGACGCAACTCTTGAACCATGGGGGACACATGACTTTCTCCTAGTTTTATTGCAGCATTTCAGTGGGCAGTTGTGAAAAGATTGCTTCACTCCAAGTATCCAAAGATAACTGCCAAGAAAAACCCTTTCTTTGTAGGATTCAAACAATTTTCCTGGCAAACCTGTCTAGACGAGCATTTCAATGACTAGGCCCATCCTTTACCGAGCTATTATCCTTCATGGGTCTGTTCGGTCAAGGGGGCAGCACAACAAAGGAGGCCAAGATGAGACATGACCTGTTTCTGTTGATATGTTGACCATGATAAGATTGTCATCAGGAAACCCAGTTTTCTCATTCTCATCTGCTGAAACAAGCGCCTTATCTCTACTTGGCAAGAATATTGCGCTAGTCAGTCAGAAATAATCCATTTCTGAATGATGATAAAATGCCACAAGTCACTGGTTTTATCAGTCTTCGATTTCCTGGTTGAACAACATGAAGGGACTTGCTAGACTAGTCATGTTTCTAGCGGATTAAGTCAAAAATGATGGGACAGAGAGCCGTGGAAATTCCCAACTACCCAAGTATCTGTCGCATCACTTCTACCACTTGCAGTTATGGAACAAATGTAACGACAATTACAGATTGCAGTCTGGACATTCCGGGCATGCGTTCTTTCTGGGGAAACAAAAGGCTTATTTACAACAGATAAAAATATTTTATAAACAGACTATCATTGATATGCCTTTTTTACATCCAGTCCTTGCCCTATTCCAAGATGTCATTGCAATGACATAAGGTATGCAAGAATATGGCATAATATTCGATGACAATGAAGACAGAGAACCTCTTGCTTGTTTTTTGAGCTACTTGCAATTGCATTCGATGGGAAGCATCATTCTGATCGGCTGATCGGCACATATACATGGTGGGTACACACACACATGCATGTACCACAGACACACACCCACTCACTTATTTACATACAATAAAGGCAGTAAAAAAAAAAAAAAAAAGACGGTGAGTGCAAAATAAATCGGCAGAATAATGAAAGTCCCAGGACAACTGTAATCCCAGCAGTCTGAAACAGCTGACAAGTATTGAAGGTCAGTATAGCTATACTCCTGCTGTTAACCCTTTCAACACAGTAGGCACTGATCACCAACAAAATACCGACTGAATACAGTTGCCATTAAGCACCATCACTGGAGAATGAACAAACATCACAAACTCATTATTAGACACCAGAAAATCCTATTTGTAATGATTGGAGGTCATTTTCCCTGATTTTCTTTTGAAGTCATTCTACAGTAAATGTGTGATTTTTAAGCAATTTTGCACATGCCAAAAAGAGTAGCTGCCACCTTATAATAACATTACGTACATGCAAGTTTTACAGCGAGGTTGGAGGTTGATCTATTGCTGATGGCAATCCATTTTAAATATAAAGGCATCATCGTCATGCATTTTGAAACTGTAAAGAATCACTTAACTCATTGGAATGCACTGTAAAAGAAAAAAAAAACATCAGAAATGGAATATGATACTGCTTGGTGAGTATAAGATGTCTTATTGTTTTTGTCAGTCATTTTTTTTTTTAAAGTATACTTGTGTAATACTTTGTATTCCAAGTAAGGAATAAGGAAGATTGATTGAGCACCATCTGAGCAAGGACTGTTCAAAATCGGTAACCGCGTATACACAGCAAACTGTCAGTGGTATTCAATTTTGTTTATGAGGAAAATATTCTTTAACACTTCAATACCACATTCATGACCTTTACCATTGTGTGACATTTTTAACAAGGAATGGCAAGAAAAGTCATCAGTATTTATTGTCCTGCCAACTTCACCTATGTTTAAGTACACCACGATAACCCCCCCCCCCTCCCCCCCATCAGAAAAGTGTTGATTACATCAGAGAGCTAGATCCACGTCCCTGATTACGTACTCGCTTGGTCACACGTATGAATTTTTAAAGAAAAGAACAAAAATAATCGAATATTGAGTTTTGCCGTAATCTGCTATTGTGGACAGTGACCTGTTTGGTCCGGAAGTATCAAAGATCAAGGTCACACCAATCAAACCATGGCTGAGGCAGACATAGCTGTCATCGGCGGAGGCATTATCGGCTGCTCTGTTTTCTTCGAGCTTGATCGTCTGGGTTTCAGCTGCGTACTGCTGGAGAAAAATGATAGCCTCATGTCCGAAGCTAGCAGTGGAAACAGGTATTTTTTTTCTCATTCCTTGAATTGGCGCATGCGCATGAAATCATAGTAGCAGCCATTTTGTCGTCTGTTCAAAACGAAAGTTAACTTCCAATTTTTTTCCACAACTCCCTTTTCCCAGCCCTTTCTTTCGTAGTAACACGTCAGTTTTTGGATATTGTTTTCACAGAGCGGTGGTTGGCGCATGGGAAAAAATGTTGCAACGTTTAATTAGGAAACTGAGCTATAAAGATCACACATAAGATAATCGTATCACTTCCTCATACCACCTTGGCTTAAGGCTGTGACATAGGCTAGAACACCAAGGCTACATCAAAATGTTGTTATCCTCAGAATAGTTATGCGGGGATTGTCATCAGTTGTGACAAGCTCCTAGCATAACATTATCAGTCTCCAAAATCCCTTAAGTCAGAGTGTGGCTGCCCACGTGGCGGGGTAATCAAAAACGGTCACACACGTAATGTTCTCATCCCCAACTGACACATTTGTACCATAGTGTTCAAGCACTTTGGCTGTTCGGATGATCCCTGGAGTCTTTTAGCCAGGGTACAACAACAACAACAACTTCATTATGTCCTATACACTGATTTACCAGTGTATCCAGAGCAGCACGGCTTTCGACGCAGACGGTCATGTGCGACTCAACTCCAGGGGTATGTGGACGAAGCGACCAGAGAGATCGAGAGGGGAAACCAGGAGGACACCATCGTCCTTGACTTCTCAAAGGCCTTCCACAAAGTTAGCCATACCCTACTTGTCCACAAACTACGTCGTTACGGTATCGTAGGCCGCACCAACGCCTGGATTAAGGACTTCCTTGCAGACAGACAGCAGGCTGTGGTGGTGGAGGGAACAAGATCCAACTTCCTACCTGTAGAATCCGGCGTCCCTCAAGGCTCGGTCCAAGGGCCGAGTCTTTTTCTTCTCTACATAAACGACCTTCCTGATGGCATCAAGTCGAAAGTCCGCCTATTTGCCGACGATGCCATGTGCAGCAAGACCATCACGAAGGAAAAAGACGAGCGAGTGCTGCAAGAAGACCTGCACTCCCTTACCACCTGGGAGGAGAAGTGGTCTATGGAGTTCCATCCACAGAAGTGCTCAACGCTGAGAGTTTCTCGGAAGCGGAACAAGATTGCCCCTGTGTATGAGCTACATGGACAGAATCTCGAACACATCAGCACCACTAAATATCTTGGTGTCAACATCCAGGACAACATGCAGTGGGAATCTCACATTGACTCCATCACGAAGAAAGCCAGCAAGACCCTAGGCTTTGCCCGGCGCAACCTCAAGATCAGCAACAAGAAAACAAAAGAAACTGCGTACAAAGCCCTTGTTTGCCCGCTTCTTGAGTACGCAGCCACCGTCTGGGATCCCTACACTGCAGATGAGATTGACGCCCTCAAGAAGATCCAACGAAGAGCAGCAAGATGGGTCTCCAATCGCCACCGCCAAACATCATGCGTCGACTCCATCCTTGACTCTCTTAACTGGCCTTCCCTACAACAGCGTCGTAAGAAAGCCCGCTTGGAGATGTTTTATAAATTCCATCACGGACTCATCTCCATTAACTCCACATACCTGCCCAAACCATGCTGAGCTCTAGGATCAACAATGACCAGAGCTACAACATTCCCACCTGCACAACATGGTACAGGCAGATGACGTTCTTTCCAAGGACCATACCAGAATGAAACAAGTTGCCTCAGGAGGTTGTGACAGCTGAGTCACTGGACTGCTTCAAGTCCAGGCTGGCCTCCCATCTTTAGAACCTGAAACAACCTTCACCACCACACCCCCAACCCACTTACCCTCCTGACCACTATTCCCTACAATCCCCCCCTCCCCCCTGCCATCCTTCAGTCACTTTTCTACTCCTGCCCCCCCCCCCCCTCCCCCTACTACTTATTCACCTTCACCCCACCCCATCCCCAATTTTTTTTTTTTTCTTTTCAAAATCCTCACAACAGCGCAATCTTCGGCAATCTCCCCAAATATGACAAAACCATCAGCAAAATGATGTTGGTCATACAAAGGAAGGAGAAGAAGTATCCTGAAGAGTGAAACAAACGAGAAATCCTAACGCATCATCATGCAAAGCTGAAGCAAGGTTGCCATGGTTATGAAACTCGTCCATCGTTAAAGGCAAAGCCAAACTGCCGGACACATTCAGTACAAGACTACCATGAATGAAAGACATGTCCCTAAAAGCTTTCGCTATGAGGACGTAAAACTCAACCATTCACACATTCAGTGATGGGATCATCCACGTTTGAACACAGACTATGACACCAGGAGAACGAGTGCATTTTACACTTGGAGAAAGCGAGGGATCGATACACACCTAATGAACGCATTTTTAAAGGCAGGCTCTTCTTTCCTGTGACACGATAATCACATTGTTGATTGTGGTCACAGAAGGAGATAATTTTATTTATCTAAGAAACAATAGCAGCAAGTTTATTCATCTAAAAAAAAAACAACAATAAAAAAGCTCATCAATATCGACCTTATAATTTATTAAATAAACTTCTTACCCACCATCAACATCAGCATCATTTATTAAGAAAAAAGATCAGTGAGAAAGAAAAATCTGGAGAGGGAGACAAAAGAGATGGACAACTGGTTAGAAGATGGGGACAAAAACTAAATGTGGACATACATGCCAGATGCACACACACACGCACGCACGCATGCACACACACAACACACTGCTCTTTAAACACGTATTTGTCCGTTTATGTATATATTTTCATATGTCATTGCCTATACGTATTCATTTGTCTTTCATTTAATGTCATCAGTCCTGAGAACAGTCTATGACCGAAAAGTTGACGATTTTTGTTCTTTTTTTTTTTTTTTTTCTATTTTCAAGTCTTCTGAGCATGCTCAAAGATAGTTTGTACAAATGTGGACATAGAAACAGCTCATATGGCCCGACAGATATGTACAGGCTATTGTGGCCTGGGTACTTAGTCATGGCAGGATTCATAAGAGTTTGCTAGAACCAATGGTAACTTAAAAGTGATGGATAGCATCACTTGCAGTAAAGTATTCCTGCAGTGCCTCACAAAGAAATCTTGATAGCTATATTGCACAGTCTCCATTTTATCAATGTCCTATTGTTGTTGAAAGTCACATACTGCTGCTAAATATGGACAAAAGCAGACAGAGGCCGTTGATGCACTGCTTCTAGGTAAAATTCCTGAGGATGGTGACAACAAACTGAGTCAGTGGTTTATAGTGTGTGGCTGAGACTTTGTAGGGAAATTCTGACACTTTGTTGTTCCTGGTGACAGACCACTAAGATGGTGCATTTCCCTGGGTGAACCGTCATGCCCCAGTGCTGATCTCGTTCAGCAAGCTGATAAAGGTCTGGATGTGGCTGGAACTGATCCTCGAATGCTGTGTTAAAAAAAAAAAAAAAAATCTTCCAAGCAAGCTGACATGAAAAGTTTCTCTGTGTAAGGATGATACAGTAGCTCGTTTCTTTTCATTTGATTTACAATGGTCAACAGCGTTAGCTAAGTGCATTTCAAAGATATGTCTGTCTTGATATTTCTTTTCATGTGATTCACAATGTTAAAGGTCTGTGCTAAATCTGTTACAAGAATATGTTACAGTGTAAGTCAATCTGTTGCCCTTGGTCCATGTTTTGAAGCAATTCATCAGTAAGTTCAATGACACAGGTCGCATACCTTTTCCTTCCAACACAGGGTTTTTTTTTTTCTATTTTGAACAAAGCTCTATATTGAACAGAAACAATTTCATGCTGAAAGTACGCACTTCAGCCATGAAGTCAAGATTGAAAATGTTATCAAAGTCATGTGGTAAAGAAATTTGAAATGATCATTGTGAGATGGAGCACGAAAGAGATATATGATGCTTTCTATTAGTATGTTGTAGCGTGTAAGATGTTTCTTCATCTTTTTTTCTTTGCATTGTGTTGGAACAGGGTGTGGCAGAGGCCACATGTAACACATTGATATCAAACCCAACCGCTTCCAACAGATTCATATTCATGGATTTAAGCTGAATGTACTTGAGGTATAGAGTTTGTGGGATATTATGATGGAAAAACAATCCATATCAAGCTGTCAGTTATGCATACTTACATAAAGTGGGATTTAAAGAGCATCACAAAAACAGGAGTGTGCATGCATGCACAGAATTAACTAATTTTACCTTTGACATGCATTCATGTAGTAATTATCAAGATATTTCTGAGAACAGAAAGTGCCAAGTGTAACTGACGTTGCTGTCTTCTGTGTGGTTGTAGTGGGATGCTGCATACTGGTTTTGATGCCCCAGCCAACAGCCTGGAACTTCACTGCATCAAACAATGTATGCAAAGAGTGTTCGCTACTTTGGACGAACTTGGTGTACCATACTCACAAAATGGATCAATCATGGTGGCATGGAACGCCGATCAGGTTGTAGAAAACAAGGATTGCAAGATTCGTTTGTTGTCTTTATCTCACATTCTTTGTTCCAAGTCAGAGAGAGCGGAGAAGTGTGTGTGCATGCATGTGTGTATGGCTAGGTGTGGGGGGGACAGGGCAGAAAGGAGGGATGCGTTTCACAGTTCAAATTTTTTTTTAAGACTCAAATCATTTAATCGGAAATGAAATGAGGCAGGGAACAGTAAATGATAAACAGTAAACAAGTGGGGTATTTTTTGCTCCCATAAGAAAACCTAACACAGAATAACTTTTATTCAAGACTGGCACAGCTTGTTTTTTCCCCCACTATTAGATTGTTCGTCTATGTATTTGTCTGACTTTATTCAAGTTTAAAAGGCTGTGCCAGTCTTGAATAAAAGTTACTCTGTGTTAGGTTTTCTTATGGGAGCAAAAAATACCCCACTTGTTTACTGTTTATCAAATCATTTAGTTTTGTGCATTCATGTTTTGCCCTTGATAACCTGAGTAAGTGATCACTGAACTGGGACCAAAAGTATTTCTATCAGGTCATCATCAGTAAACAACAGATCTGTAATTTGAAAGGCATGTTTATTAGGCTATGTTTCAAGATAAAAACATCACATGCAAAACATCATTTGACAATTTCCTGGCTTCTCACATGTTACATAGTGTTAGAATTATATATTCAGACATACATACATGCATATATGTATTTTTTTTTCTTCCTTAAATTATTACTATCACTGACATTTATGGAGAACGAATTGTTATTAGAGACATTTTGCATCGTTCCTAAGGTACCCAAGCTGAATGAGATCAGGACTTCCTCATTGTTGAAAGGTGTGGAGAAAGTGTTCCAGCTTCCACTTGTGGAATTGTACCAAAAGGAGCCCCACCTGAGCCGACGAGCCCAAGGGGCTCTGTGGATACCTGAGGAAAGCATCGTGGACCCCTGTTTATACGGCCTTCTTTTGGCACACCATGCACGGAAACGTGGAAACAAGGTCTGCAAATGTGTTCTGAAATTTCAGTGTATCTGTATTTGTGAAACCAGAGCTGGTATTAGAAAAGATTCATTTGATTTGTGTCAGATTATACAGCATAGCTACTCAATGCATGAGCCACCTTATATGTTAAATTAGCAGAAAAAGATGGTATCTTTCAGACACAATTGCCACCAGCTCTAGAACCGGCTTAGTGACTCCTAAACTGATCGATGAAACAGTCCAGGGATAATAGTGTAAGATTTATCAGTAATGAATGATCAAAAGATGTTTCTATGCTGCTTTCGAACGTCTCAAAACACTTTACTCTGTCAGTCAGTACTTTGTCACACATGTGTTCCAAATGAATATGTAAATACATAAATTAAAGAGAAAAATAACACTAGCGTATATGCTTCTGCTCTGCTCTCTAGCCCTTCTTATCCTCCCCCCCGTCAAACACTGTCACGTAGACATGCAAACTTCTGACTATAACCTGTGCACCCTCCATTGTACATACAGTCATATTTGGGATAGATGCAGATTTTTTGGGAAAAAACATTAAAATAATTCACTTCAAAGGTGTCGTTTCCAATGCCTCATAGCACTTAAGGGAATTAGGATAGAAATTCTTTAAGTTTGGAGCAGGCGAGGATGGATGGCGTTAAGCGAGCGATTCTGATTCTCCTCATCCCCCACCCCACCAACTCCACCCATCCACCATACTCTATCAAATGAAAAAAAAGAGGGGTGGAACTGTAGTATTAAAAGGCAGATATTCCTGAACTAGCTGACCTTCACCTTAGTTTTGCTCGATTGATACATATTATACTACCCTTTTCATCTGTCATTCCACCTTGTGATTTTCCTGCAGCACATTATACTGCCCATTCTTACCTTTCACTTTTTTTCAGGCTGTACATTACACTACCTTTTCTCACCCACCGTGAAGTCGTTATTTTTCCAGCAACACATTAAACCACCCTTCTCACCCATCATTCCGTGATCATTTCATTTTTCAATCCTGTTGTACCGTATACTGCCTCATTCACCACCCAGTTATCAGTGTTTCCTACACCATACTACCTTTCTCAACCACCATTCTGTCACCAGTTTTTCCAGCAGTATATATTGCTTTCTCATCCATCATTCAGGTATCTGTTGGGTTTTTTCCTGCTGTACATTTTACTGCCCTTCCCACCCACTATTCAGTCATCAGGGATTTTGTTGTTGTCGTTCTGTTGTGTACTCTGCTGCCTACATCACTCACCATTCAGTCATCAGTGTTAACTGTTGTACATGATACCGCTTTGTCACCCACCATTCAGTCATCAGTGTTAACTGTTGTACATGACACCGCTTTGTCACCCACCATTCAGTCATCAGTGTTAACTGTTGTACATGACACAGTTTTGTCACCCACCAGTCAGTCATCAGTGTTAACTGTTGTACATTATACAGCTTTGTCACCCACCATTCAGTCATCAGTGTTAACTGTTGTACATGACACCGCTTTGTCACCCATCAGTCATCAGTGTTAGCTGTTGTACATGACACAGCTTTGTCACCCACCATTCAGTCATCAGTGTTAACTGTTGTACATGACACAGCTTTGTCATCCACCATTCAGTCATCAGTGTTAGCTGTTGTACATGACACTGCTTTGTCATCCACCATTCAGTCATCAGTGTTAACTGTTGTAAATGATACAGCTTTGTCACCCACCATTCAGTCATCAGTGTTAACTGTTGTACATGACACTGCTTTGTCATCCACCATTCAGTCATCAGTGTTAGCTGTTGCACATGACACTGCTTTGTCACCCACCATTCAGTCATCAGTGTTAACTGTTGTACATGATACCGCTTTGTCACCCACCATTCAGTCATCAGTGTTAACTGTTGTACATGATGCCGCTTTGTCACCCACCATTCAATCATCAGTGTTAACTGTTGTACATGACGCCGTTTTGTCACCCACCATTCAGTCATCAGTGTTAACTGTTGTACATGACGCCGCTTTGTCACCCACCATTCAGTCATCAGTGTTAGCTGTTGTACATGACGCCGCTTTGTCACCCACCATGCAGTCATCAGTGTTAGCTGTTGTACATGATGCCGCTTTGTCACCCACCATTCAGTCATCAGTGTTAACTGTTGTACATGACACTGCTTTGTCATCCACCATTCAGTCATCAGTGTTGACTGTTGTAAATGATACCGCTTTGTCACCCACCATTCAGTCATCAGTGTTAACTGTTGTACATGACGCCGTTTTGTCACCCACCATTGAGTCATCAGTGTTAACTGTTGTACATGACGCCGCTTTGTCACCCACCATTCAGTCATCAGTGTTAGCTGTTGTACATGACGCCGCTTTGTCACCCACCATGCAGTCATCAGTGTTAGCTGTTGTACATGATGCCGCTTTGTCACCCACCATTCAGTCATCAGTGTTAACTGTTGTACATGACACTGCTTTGTCATCCACCATTCAGTCATCAGTGTTGACTGTTGTAAATGATACCGCTTTGTCACCCACCATTCAGTCATCAGTGTTAGCTGTTGTACATGATACCGCTTTGTCACCCACCATTCAGTCATTAGTGTTAACTGTTGTACATGATACCGCTTTGTCACCCACCATTGAGTCATCAGTGTTAACTGTTGTACATGATACCGCTTTGTCACCCACCATTCAGTCATCAGTGTTAACTGTTGTACATGATACCGCTTTGTCACCCACCATTGAGTCATCTGTGTGAACTGTTGTACATGGTACCGCTTTGTCACCCACCATTCAGTCATCAGTGTTAACTGTTGTACATGATACCGCTTTGTCACCCACCATTCAGTCATCAGTGTGAACTGTTGTACATGATGCAACTTTGTCACCCACCATTCAGTCATCAGTGTGAACTGTTGTACATGATGCAACTTTGTCACCCACCATTGAGTCATCTGTGTTAACTGTTGTACATGATACCGCTTTGTCACCCACCATTCAGTCATCAGTGTTAACTGTTGTACATGACACCGCTTTGTCACCCACCATTCAGTCATCAGTGTTGACTGTTGTACGCAATACCGCTTTGTCACCCACCATTCAATCATCTTTTTCCTTTTGCACACTATACTGCTCTTCTCATCCACCATTTAGTCATTACTTTGTTCCTGTTATATCACTTTGTTCCTGTTATGTGCAGTCATATTCATCCAAGCAACACACACATACTTGAATGTTTTGTATGGCTGGATGTGGGTCACATTCACTCTCAGATCACCCACCCAGATCATACAGTTGCCCCCCCAAAAAAACAAAAAGTTGAAGAGAGAAGGGAGGGGTGGAGTCATTGTTATCTAACACTACATCTCTATCACCAAACTGCTTGTTATCACATGAAGGTGGACAGAAAGTAACGATTTCTTTTTTAACGCCTAAAGGATCAAAGTCTCGAGCTTCTGATTGCTCCACCGACTACCTCAGCTGCCGTCCACTGTTCATTATTATGTATGCTCATTTTCGCGCTTTCGTTCCCATTCCCATTATCCAGCTTCAGTACCACATCTGCCACAGCTGGGAGATGTATGTGCACGTGCTTTCAAATTTACAACAGCTTCTTGCATCAAAGAACCGACAGGTTGTTGCATCGAAGACTAACAGGTTGCTTCAATGATGGTTGTTTCATGTAGTCTGTTAGACAGTGTGAAAATTTCTTCTGTTGTTTAGTGAATTTGCAAAATATATTCGCCTGTTCAGGAGACAGTAGCAGGTATGCAAGCAGTTTCTTCCAAACATTGCCATTATATGTTACTTGAGAGCAATTAACAATATTTTAGACAAGCTACATTGAATGTACATTGGAAGCAGATGCAACTGAATACCTTGGTGATAAATACTGTATCTTTGCGTGAATCTCTGTCACTTAAAAGATAATTTAGCATCACGCTCCTAGCAGTGTCAATGCATCACCATAACGCTGTCATATGACCAATACAAATTTTTTTTTTGCACCTTAGATCCTGACACGGTGCTGTGTTCAACAGCATGAAATTAACGGCAGTGGTCAATCTAGCCTGATGACGACCCGTGGCACAGTATCTGCCAAAGTAGTCATAAACTGTGCCGGTCTCTATGGTGACAAGGTTCAAAACCTGGCTGGCATCGATACTTTCTCGTGTGTATATCTTATCTTTTCAATTCAATTGTCTGTTGTTGCCCCATTTGTTTATTTGTCAGGATCTTTTGCTTGTTCTTGTTGGAGTGATTTTATCCTATAGAGTGCATGAAACAAGGCTGTACCGTCTGTATTTTTCGTGCTCACATGTAACTGTGTCCTTCGTTACGAAGATTATATACATGTGAATTACCATTGAATGTTATATTTCCATCAAAAGATTGTAATAGCTTGTTTTTTGGTTGTTGCTTATTTGGGTTATTAAACCATCTCATCTTCTGGGCCTACTCGTTGGCTTCACTCCCATATGGCTCATTCCCATATTAACACTTGTCTTAGTGTGTCAGTGGCTGATTTACGTTATGATTTTCGGAACTGTTTGCTGATCAGGTGGATTCTGCATTGAGGCATACTATCTAAATTGGGTATCCATAAAGTAATTGTGATTTAATTCTGTCAAAAAAAATTTTTTATTTTATGGGTGTCCATAACGTAATTTTGATTTAATTCTGTAATGATAGTTTTTTCCATTCTTCTTTGAATTTTGATACTATTGAGACCTGTCTTCCTAGTGGCAGCCACAGAACAGATTAATCTATAAAACAACAGTTGTTAATCACAATGTCTTGTCACACACAAACAGTACATGGCCCGGTGAATCACAGGAAAGAAGAAAGAAAGAAGAGTATAATTACCTTTTATCATTTTGATACAAAGAAGAATGCACATGTGCGCACATATATGCATGCTCAAGAGTGTGTGCACAAAATGTGTTTATTTTTCAATTTCTCCAATCACCATCCCACGCCCTTTTCTCCCCACTTCTTTTGTTTCCTTGCTTGTGAATGGTTGTTTGATCACATATACAGCATCAAACCAAGGAAGGGACAGTACACAGTCTTTGGCAAGGGAACTGGCCAACTGATCAATTCTAGCATTGTTCCAGTCCCAACAGAGGAGACAAAAGGGATCATTGTTTTCAAAACAGGTTTGTTGCTTACAGATCATGAGGAAAGTTAAGTTAGAGAAATGTTGTAGTGGTTGAGGTTTGTTTTTGTTTTGTTTTCTTTAAACTTACCATCCATAGAAACAAAAATGTCAAAGTTGTGTTTGAGAAAAATCAGGTTAACAAAAGGGCTGAGGTATAAATAAATAATTAAATCTTTCAGATGTTGGTAGACTCGTACCCTTACAGACTTTTGATCTAAATTCTTGCCTCATCTCTCTAAGGGCAGGGGAAACAGATCTGAATTATTACCTATTAATCCAAGAGTGATCAACAGTGATAGCTTCAAAACAGTCACAAAACGCCAAGTTTCAAGGTGCACCCAGTATACCCCAAGCATGACGAATTGAAGCAAGCAAAATCATAGACAAGGAAGTATCTGTGATGGCCAAATCAATATGATAGATATACATCATATTCAATTGATCATTATTGTCATTTAACCATTCTGAATGTATATACAGCTTTTCGTTGCAATGAAATCCAGATTGAGGCATCAATCATGAACTGTTGGCCTTATTTTGGATGCCAATGATGAATTGTATGATTATACAAAGAGACAATGATCAGTCTGAACATGATTGCTTCTCAAATTACTCAAATGCAAGGTCAGTAGGTCTACATCTAAACATGTATTTCCTCCAAAAGTTTGGTTTTATAAGCTGTTTTTAAATTTGCTCCAAATCAAGATAGTACCTTTTTTTTCTAAAGCATTTTATATTTTTTTTTCCAGATTGAGGGTTTTGTGTGTATGTGTTTTTAAAATATTGTATTGACTTTCATCTATTTCTTTTCTTTATTGTCGTTTTCTGATGCTACAGTGCACAGCAACGTCATTGTTGGCCCCACAGCAGAAGATGTACAGAGTCGTGAACGAGCCCCCATCGATCCTAACATCACAAAACAGCTGGTGGACCTGGGCCGGGGAACCATTCCCGAGTTAACCAGTTGGTCACCAGTTGGACATTACACAGGGGTCAGACCCGCCACGCAGTTCAAAGACTACCAAATCAGAGCTTACCGTGACAGGTGAGGGAAATGGATCAGGCCCAAAATAGGGCATGCCAGTATTCTGTCTTGTGGCAGATGTCCACAAATCTTTTCATGCAAATCCACCCAAAAGAGGCAACAGTAACCCAAACCCAAAGAGATGAGGGGAAAGAAATGGTCTGCTTCATGAATGTTTGCGACAGGCACAAGAACCAATGTAGGTCACACAGCTTGTTTCAGAGCACATTGCATACACTGTCAAAAACTCTAATAAATGAAGGTAAAATCACATATACATGTTTTCTCCTGGATTGAAATTCGATTAATGCTTTAAAAAGGACAAACAAACAAAAAACAAGCAAAAACAAAAAAAGCATTCTGACAATCATATTTTTGTTACATAACAGTGTGTGAGCAGGATTCAAATGCTTTTGCTTCAGCACAACCCACGAGTTAAAATCCACCACACAGTTCAACAGTTACAGGATCTGTGATTTTCATGTGATTAGACAATAAAATGGTCTCATCACCTGTAAAGTCATGGTTTCTTTTGATGTCAAAAGAGACAGTTTCGTGTGTGTATGTGTGCGTGGTTTGTTTTTTAGATCTATCTTTATTACGCCCTTCTTTAATGTTGTCGTCTATCATAACATTATCTGGAAGAGCTTGTTTTTGCGATTTGTGGCCTTGTACCTGAATCTTCAATATATTTTAACACACATTAGTATCCGTATATCTGGCTTGGCTATACATGCTGGTTTGTTTTGAAATTATTATATGTGAATCTGAACTTTTTCTTTCTGCGACGCAGGATGATACTCCTGAGGACACTCCCTGTATAGAGAGGCAAGGATTACTCCAATCTACCCAACAAAGGGAGTGGAGTTGTGTGTGTATGAACGTTTTTTTATCCCACCATTAAGGCAGCCATATGCCAACTTCAGGGAAGGTGCATGCTATGTGTAACGTGTCATCCATACCAACGACCAAACTGGCCTTCTCTTCCGAAAGTTGGTAATGGGATTTGTAAGATGTTATGCGGGCATTCACACATGGAACCTCGGTTTATAGTCTCATTCAAAGGACTGTATGGGTCAGAACCAGTGTTAACTCCGAGGGAAAAGTCCCCCTGTACCAAAACAGTCCAGCAGAGATTCGAACCTTCAACCACAGGATCACCAAGATTACGAGTCCGGCGCTCTACCACTGAGCTATTCTTGCCCCCATCTTAACTTTAAAAACTCATGTTGCACTGCAGAAAAGTTTTAGACACTAATGTTTCTAGGTGTGGCTGCTTTTGGAAAACGAAAGATGTAAGGCAGGACAGAATGAGTTTTGGGTCACAATACAGAACTCATGCTCACAGAAGAGAAAGGAAGTAATCTACACTCAGTTCTGTATACAGTCCATATTGTATTGTTGACATTCACAAGTCCATATCATACTGTTGACATACGCAGTTGTAAACTTGTTCGCGTGACTCACTGAACACATGATGACTACCAATTGTGTGGTTGACACTTGTCTGAATGACATGGGAAATGTCTGAATGTAGGGCTACTGGCAGCTCTTCAGTTGGCTCTACCCAGGTAGGCAGCCCGTTGTGTAAACGAGAGTGTGATTGTAAAGCACATAAAGTTTAGACCCAAACTGAGGATAGGTGCTATGTAAATACTATCAACAAAAAAAATAATAATAGATTTAAGTGGCATGTAGACATAAATACATTATTAACACAGACCCTCTCGTTTTCTTTCCCTTTCTTCTCTTGGTCTTGCTTTGTGAATATAGTCATGTGTACATCTCCTACTCTTCTCTTTTTTTTACCTTATTTCTTCATCTCCTTCAGTTTTCCACACCCCTCTCGTTCTCAGTTCCTTGTGTCTCAGTATATACATACCCTGCTGTTTCTCCATCAGTGTACCTTGCTTGGCATTGCATAGTCTACACCCTCTCACCCTGTCTTCAACTTTGCAGCCCCTAGCACCCCTTCCTCCAGTCCCTAACACACTCAGTTCTTCATTCTGGTGGTATTTGCCAGAAACTGGATCACGGTTGGAGGCATCAGGTCCACAGGGGTGTCGGCATCTCTGGGAATAGCGGAGTACGTGGCAGGTCTGGTGCAGCGCGATCTGAAGGCTGAACCTTCACGGGGCCGTACGAACACTTTGGAACCGTCAGATTGGAAGCTTCTGCCCAGTGGTACCCTGTCTGTTGATGGGCACTTGTATGATGTGTGTCACCCAATCACATTGTTCGGCATGACAGAGGGGAAGGACATCAGCAGGCTGTGACAAGGGAGAGTATCTTGGTCCTCATAGCAGAGGGTGTTGCAAGTCAACATGTTGGGTTTTTAGTTTGACTGGAGTGTAATTTTTCTTTTCTTTTTTTTTTAACATTTTTTTAATTGTTTCTTTTTTTAACATAGAGACAGACAGTACACAAACATTCATGCACCGGTAAATTTGACAGAATACATTATATACAAATACACACGGTGTTGATCCATGACAGTAATTCTAAGAAGATGAGGATCAGCAGGTTATTCAAAAAGTGGTAGATACATTGCCCATTGAGCCAGACAGTTTTTCTGAGACATATCAATACGACAGACATATTTTTCAATTTCATATCTTCTTTTCAGATATGAAATATACTGAATGAATTGAGGTTGTTTACCTTCACATTTGCATTTGTATATAAAATATTTAGCTAACAGCAGAATTAGGTCGAAAACCTTGTCAGCTCTGTAATGGTTATCGCAGTTAAATAAAACCATGTTTTCTGTTAGCGATATGTTTGAGTTGTCACATTTTTCATTTATCGAATTTTGAAATGTCCTCCAGAAATGTTTTGTCCTTTCACAGGTCCAAAAGATGTGTCTTATTGTTTCTTTTTCGTTATGACAGAACGAACATTTGTCTGAATTGGTTATATTCATTTCATGAAGAATTACATTTGTTCCCAAAATTCTATGAGTTACTCTAATTTGGAACCATTTCAGTTTAATATCTTTTATTTTTCCAATTTTCTTAAATGCTTTGAGCCAACAGACCTCAGTTCCTTGCCTTTCTTCCCACTTACTACAACACTTAGGCTCATTTGCATCTTCCATTAAGATGTCATAATAATACCTTGCTCCTCTAGGAGCTGTTTTGATTCTATTCAGTAATTGGTTAGAAAAATTCGAGGCCCTGTGCGTCAGTTTCAGTCCTGTCTCTCTTGCGTATTTTCTCACAGCACATATGATTCCATGGTAAGTAACAAAATTACTGAACACGCCATACTTTTCTGTGAAAGATTGGAATGTGAAGAAGTTGCCATTGTCATCCAAAAGATTTCCTACAAAAAGTACATTATTTCTGATCCAGTTTTTATAATAAACTGTTTTTTTCTCAACTTTAATATGATTGTTACAAAAAACCGGTTCAGAACAAAAATCTTCTACAGTTTTGACATGTTTTACCTCTCCAAATTCTTTGTATGCTTTAAAAACATCTTTCCAGAATGTATTTACACAGCCGTGGTTCGGCAAATCGGACCCTATGTTTTCCATTCTGTCAATATTCGGATACTGAAGTCTGAGAAGTTCTTTCCATTTATGGTTACTGGATTGTATTTTACGAATCCACGTTAGTTTCAACGCGTTCAGATATATTTTAATGTTGGGTATACCCATACCCCCCGAATTGATGTTTTTAACAGACGTTTTTCTATTTATTCTATCTTTGTTTTTATTCCATACAAATTTAAACACTAATTTTTGAATTTCCTCACAAAGACGGTCAGGTGGATTTGGCAACAATATCCATAAATGAACAATTTTTGATAGCACTAGCGACTTAAGAATTGCGACTCTACCAAGTGGTGTAATTTGTCTTTTTAGCCAAGTTCTGTATAATGATTTTATTTCAGAGAACTTTTCCTCAAAATTCACAACTTCACATTCTTTTAAATCATTCGTGAACGAGACCCCTAAAATCTTAAAACGGTTTGGATTCCATTCCATCTTCAGGTGTGGTAGAAATTTCAGTGCTGAGTTCCGCATACTTCCAAGCCATACTGCTATCGTCTTTTCTGTGTTTAATACAAGCCCAGATACTCTTCCAAATTTTTCAATGGTTGTGATTGATTCTTCAAACGATTTTCTGTCTCCCTCTAAAGTAAGTTCAGTGTCGTCTGCGTATTGTGATATTTTATGTTCAGTATTTCCAATTTTGATGCCTTGAATATTTTGGTTTTCTTTTATCATGAGTGCTAACACTTCAACGCACATAACAAACAAGTATGGTGATATTGGGTCGCCCTGTCTACAACCTCTCCCAATGGCAAACCAGCTAGTTAGCTTGCCATTGACAGAAACTGTTGATTTAATGTTTTTATAAAAAGTTTTAATCCATCGACAGAAGTCAGGGCCTACACCAAATGCTGTTAAGACCTTAAACATGAATTGTAAGTCAACACTATCAAATGCTTTTTCGAAGTCTAAGCATAGTAATAGCCCAGGTTTTCTAGTTTTAACAAGGTAATCCATGAGATCGTAGATAAGTCGAATGTTATCTCCTAAGTATCGATTTGGTATAAAGCCACTCTGATCTTCACTTATGATTGAACTTAAAACATATTTTAATCTGTTTGAAATGCACGCAGATCCAATTTTATACACTACATTCAAAAGCGATATTGGTCTCCAGTTTTTTATTTGGTCTTTGGGTTTATCCCCTTTCGGAATGCATATAATGACCCCCTCCTTCTGGGTAGTGGATAGTTCCATTTTGTCAAACCCTTCGTTTAAAGATCTTACGACATATGACCCTAACTGTAACCAAAAAAACTTAAAGAACTCAGCTGTGAAACCGTCACTTCCAGGGCTTTTATTGTTGTCCATATTTTTTAACACATATCCAGCCTCTTCTAAAGTTATTTTCCCCTCCAGAGTATTTTTGTCCTGTTCCGTTGATTGTGGCAGTTGGTCAGTAAGGCTTGAGATTTCACACTGTTCTACAACTCTTTCCAAATATAATTTTTTGTAAAATGAATTCACTGCCTCAGCAATGTCATCATCATTTGTTAACGTTGTACTGTCACTTGATGTAAGTTTCATTATATTTTTACTTACATAGTTCCTTTTTTCAAGGCCGCAAAAGTATTTTGTTATTTTTTCCCCTTCGGCAACCCATCTTGCCCTTGAACGCAGCAAGACACCTTCCATTCTTTTATGTCTTAAGCTGATCAGTTCTTGTTTGCAATTTTCAAGAGCTGTTTTTTCTACATCAGTATGTAAATCCTTTCTTTCAATTTGTTCTATATTTTTTTCAAGTTCTTTTTCTCTTTTTAAAGCTTCACGTTTCTTCATTGTTGCGTATGCAATAGTTTTCCCTCTAATCTTCATCAGCAGTGTATCCAGGAACAGCTGATCTGAGATAACAAACTGCAGATCAAACTTTGCTATATTTTCTATGGAATCACGACAATAAGGTAGGGCTGCGTACTCTTCAGTTACCTCTTTGATTACATTATTTATTTCTTCTACATATTTCATGTCTTTTAATAGGGATCTATTGAATTTCCACAGCAGACTTCTCCTCTCTTGTTGGCCACATTGCAGAGTTAATAATATCAAGGAGTGATCAGATCGGTACCCAGGTAGTATATCTGCTTCAGTAACATAACTACTTAATATATCCGAAATCAGAAAATAGTCTAGTCTACTCTGCTGGAATGGTGTGTTCCTTCTCCATGTGTATCTCCTAAGCTCGGGATTCAGTTCCCGCCAAACATCTACGAGGTCCAGATTATCCATCATATCATCTATTTGTTCTTGCGCCTTTGGATTATTATTGTGTTTGTAGTTACAGCAGTCAAGAGTGTAATTTCGGACAGAGTTCCAGTCTCCCGCAATGATTACTTTTTCCACCCCTATATCTCGAATCTGTTTTTCTAATGTAATGTAAAACTCTGGATCGTCACGATTAGGTCCATACAAATTCACAATTAATAATTCCATGTCCATTGCTTTTATCGAGGCAAAAATATAGTTGCCAAGTCGGTCTTTATAAATCTTGTTCAGGCGGAAATCAAAGTTATTATTAAACAGTATGGCAACCCCGCGGGAGTTAGAATTATGTGAGGCAAAATAACATTTATAGCCCCATTCAGCTTTAATGTAGGCTTCTAGTTTAGGACTACAGTGAGTGTTTTGTAGCAGGTATATTGAATAAAATTTTTGTCTTAAATAATTAAACACGTCTCGACGTTTCTGAGCATTTGCGAGACCCTGGCAGTTCATAGACCCAATTTTGATTTCCCTACAAGTCATTACGGTAGACAGACGTATACTTAATAGGGATATTCATATGTTTCCACAAATGACATAAAAAGCGAAATGTTTTCTCATAAAGCACATATGGCAAAAAAGAACAAAACTGGAAAGCGGAATCCATGTCAGATACACTATGCACATCATCGCTAAAGCACAAATCAACATTGCATAATGAGAAATCAATAGAACCTGTCAATTCACCGGCACAATAACACATACCACACGCACACGATTCTACACATAGACATTGAAACATGAATAAATCATGTATAAACATTGGATGTTATTGGATGGTGATCACTGGCATGAGCAGTGCAAAGAGAGAAAAATCGTCATTGGCATCACTCTTTACGTTTTCAAGACGCTACATAGCTACCATCTATAGATGGAGGATGATCAAATCGAACAAGAAAAAAAAAAAAAAAAAAAAAAAAAGATGGCCGAATTTGGCGGCAGAAGACGCCAACCACAGGTGTTAACTATATAAAGCACAATAGTAATTATGTGATGTGATCCTCCTCCCTCGCCATTCACACACACACACACACACACACACACACACACACACGCACGCACGCGCGCACACATGTACACATACGTACACACGCGCGCACGCGTGTTAAATCACGCACGAATGGAGAGGAGAAAAAAAAAAAAAAAAAAAAAGGAGGGGGGGGGGGGACAGAGAGGAGGCGGCACGGAAAGCAGGAAGAGGGGGGCTGGGGGGGGAGGGGGGGGGGAGGCGGAGAGAACGCAGAGGGCGGAAGAGGAAAGTCAAATAAGTCTTTCCCGTTGTGCACAATATCATAGATCATGACATTAGACGTAATGTGCATACAGATATCAGTGTAAATGCATTCTCCTGCACACAGGCATATTCCAGTTACATACATCAGCAATGTACGAGTGTAAGACGTGCACATACGCGCAGTTTGGTCCTAGACAACTCTTTCACAATCTGGTACACACGCAATTTGTCAGCCACAATATGCAAGTTGGTACACGAACACGTACACAAACGCAAAATGATGCATTTGCACATATTACAAATTTTCATGTTGTTAGTCGTATTTTTGCAAACACACACACACACACACACACACACACACACACACTCATGAATAAATGAAATACAAAATCTAAAGCAACAGCAACAGGTAAGTCGCACTAGGAACAATTCATAACACTCTTGGTTCACTGGCTAAGTGACACAAATACATATCAGAATTCTATTCTTTTTTATGGAGCACAAAAATGGCATTGAATATTATTGTAATAATGTATCCATAGCAGAGGAAAAACGAAGAGAAAAAAAAACATATCTATGAATTTTTCCCCCAGTTACAGAGAAGATCACATAGCTATTCACCAGGAGTAAAGAGAAGTAATGAAACAAGAAGACAAGTATTTACAGCCAAAACAAGTCAATGAAAAGTAACACACTCGCACTAACTGATCTGAGCAAGACACAGGCTCAGAAGAGTGTGTTGCCCTCTATACTCGCAGACAACACACACACACACACACACACACACACACACACCATACATACATGCGCACGCGAGCGCACATAATCGCGTACTCCCACTTCTGCGTACATCTATAGCAGAAAAGGAATGCAATATGAGGGGCCCTAAAGCGAGGGGGGGGGGGGGGGGGGGGGGGGGGGTGGGGGGCAAGGGGGGGGGGGGGTGGGGGGGGGGGAAATAAAAAGTAGTGGACCGGGAACGGTACAGGCCTAATAAACAGGGTAACTGTCTTGTCAACACTGGCAGTGAAAACTGTTACCCAATATCATGTACACACAATTTGCACCATATAACAATCATGACATAATCAATCGTATAGTTATATAATTCCAGTTTTAAACACCAGAGACTTATGACCATAAACCTTTTTGTACATGAATGTAGAGAGACACATGTATACATGTAGTCCATTTTGTAGCAACATGTCCACAAAAATTCCTTGGCCACAGTATGCAGAAATCAGTACACACAGAAGTATGGTTTATCATGTGCCTGCTGTGGCTTTCCCCATCACTTGTAAACATCAGTGCATAGCACAAGCAGAAAAGCTATATTTTATAATTGCGAGTAAATAACTCCCTTTCAAGGCCCCACCCCCTGCCTATCTTCACATATGTACACAACTTCCTCCACCCCCACCCCCCAACAGACCCACACACATACACAGCAACCCCCACTCTACAATCAAACGGATGCCCCCCCCCCCCCCCCCCCCACCCCCCATCAAGGTAAATCAGGTGAAAATTAACACAACAAAGTTTGACATCCGAGGCAAGAGAGAGAGAAAGAGAGAGAGAGAGAGAGAGAGAGGGGGGGGGGGGGGCAGAAGGAGGAAATCTCTTCTAGATTCAATGTTTAAAGGATGGTGAGAGAAAAAAAAAAAAAAAAAAAAAAAAAAAAAAGATGACTCCAAATATATGGCAGCTACACTGACACGAAAGGTACAAGAGATAAACAAACCAGAATCAAACTAAATTACGTTGTTTTACCTATTTCAAGTTGCAGGAAAAGAGAAACCAACATGACAAGTACCCACAACAATGTCTTTGACATGAAGTGTGCAGGGAATATGAAAACCACTGATGATCATGATACACACAGCCACACTGTCACTTCAGGTGTCCTCTTGGTCACTTATCACATTGGAAGTCATTGCCCTGCGGAAAGCGACATCGAGGTCCATGTGAATGTTTAATTTCAGGATCTGTCCATTTAACAGCTTGGCCATCACTCTTCCGTTAGAACTCCACACAGACATCGTTGCCGAGTGTTTGTGTGCATTTGTGGAGAGTTGGTAGTTGGCGTAGGTTAGGTCCTCATCAATGACAGTTCCTTTATTTTTCAGTTTTCTTCTGTTAGTTAATATAGAGTCCCTTTTCTTTCTGTCAAAAAACCTCACCAGTATTGGCCTGGCTTTAGCACTGCCTCGTTTTCCCGACCTGTGGGCCACCTCGATGTCAGCAGCGGCGGTGGCGATGCCAACTCCGTCCATGAAGACCCGGCACACCTTCCGCACACAGTCGTCGGCCGTCTCCCCGTCCGCCTCCGGCACCCGGTACACGCGTAGGTTCCAGCGTCTGCTGTACTGCTGCATGTCGTTCAGACTGCTCTCGTTCTCCTTGATCCGCCTCTCCTGCTGTCGTACCACATTCGCCAGGCTGTCACTTTTTCTTCTTTCTGCCACGATTTCCGTCTGTGCCTTTGCCAGCTTGCTTTCTGCTTGTAGTATCCTTCCTTCCAGTTCTCCCACCTTTTCCATGAAATTGTCGGTCAAAATTTTCACCTCGTTTTTCATTTTTTCTATATCTGTTTTTGTTGCTAGATTGTCGAAGCGACGATCTATTTTCTCGAGGGCTTTATCGAGGGCTTCTTGAAAATTCATATCGTCGGCGGTAGGTTCGATGTTTAAACGCTTCTTTTCAGGTTTAGCACATCTATCTTCGCACACACTTGTGTCACTGTCTGAAGTAGAACAAAAGTTCCTCTTCTGTCTACCCGGTGTTTCGTGGTCACCACTCATTAGGTTACACCACTGTCAGACTATCTCAGTAGCCGCGGTGCGCGAGGGCAGACCAGTCTACGTTGATTCTCAACACAGCAGAGAAAACTTATTTCATGCGCCTGTTTTTGTTGCTGTTTTTTTTTCTTTTTTTTTTCTCTCCCCTTCCCTTTTCCTCTCTCTCCCTAATTTGATCTTTTCATTGCACTGCCGCTGCCGATTCCAGCATGAAACATACCACTGGAATCGTTACATGTCCAGGAATGCTTCTACACGGTCATGAAGATCTTTAAAAGCCTCATTAACACTGTAATCAGGCAATTAGCGCAGAGACGTGGTGTTGTCCGTCCGACCTCGCCGTGAGCGATCACTCATCCCGGAGTGTAATTTTTCATTGTTATAAATGAAAGGACGGTGATTTTCAATATTTTAATTTGACAGGGAAATTTTTTTTTTTTTTCAGATTTGAATATGAAAGAGTTCTGAATTTTCAATACGAAAGGAAATTAACTTTTAAATTTTCAAAAAAAAACATTTTTCAATAAACAAGTCTTTTGTGAATTCTACAACATTTTCAAGCAAGTTTTTTTTTCATGCATCAATATTTGCGAGTTGATAAGCACTTCAATGTCTTCAAAACAGTTTTAATGCATAAACCTTCGCTAGTGATTGAAAGTTGATTTTTCATGCATAAATCCTTACTAGTGATTGAAAGTTGATCGACTGACAGCACTTTTTCAGAACGCTGTTGTAGACAATTGTATCAAAGTTGGTTTGATAACAAACCTGTGTTATCGGAGGCTGTAGAATGAGCTAATTTTGTCATTCATCTTGTCTCTCATATAAATCGCTTCCATTGTATTGTTTTGGGCGCAGATTTAAATCAAATGAAAGATGAAGTGGAAGCAGTGAAAGGGGGCAATGAGAGAGATTACGTGACTGGAAAAACTACAACTGAAGACTTTCGTAGTGATTGGAAAAACTACAACTGAAGACTTTCGTAGTGACTGGAAAAACTACAACTGAAGACTTTCGTAGTGACTGGAAAAACTACAACTGAAGACTTTCGTAGTGACTGGAAAAACTGTACAACTGAAGACTTTCGTAGTGACTGGAAAAACTACAACTGAAGACTTTCGTAGTGACTGGAAAAACTACAACTGAAGACTTTTGTAGTGACTGGAAAAACTGTACAACTGAAGACTTTCGTAGTGACTGGAAAAACTACAACTGAAGACTTTCGTAGTGACTGGAAAAACTACAACTGAAGACTTTTGTAGTGACTGGAAAAACTGTACAACTGAAGACTTTCGTAGTGACTGGAAAAACTACAACTGAAGACTTTCGTAGTGACTGGAAAAACTACAACTGAAGACTTTCGTAGTGACTGGAAAAACTACAACTGAAGACTTTCGTAGTGACTGGAAAAACTACAACTGAAGACTTTCGTAGTGACTGGAAAAACTACAACTGAAGACTTTTGTAGTGACTGGAAAAACTACAACTGAAGACTTTCGTAGTGACTGGAAAAACTGTACAACTGAAGACTTTCGTAGTGACTGGAAAAACTACAACTGAAGACTTTCGTAGTGACTGGAAAAACTACAACTGAAGACTTTCGTAGTGACTGGAAAAACTACAACTGAAGACTTTCGTAGTGACTGGAAAAACTACAACTGAAGACTTTCGTAGTGACTGGAAAAACTGTACAACTGAAGACTTTCGTAGTGACTGGAAAAACTGTACAACTGAAGACTTTCGTAGTGACTGGAAAAACTGTACAACTGAAGACTTTCGTAGTGACTGGAAAAACTACAACTGAAGACTTTCGTAGTGACTGGAAAAACTACAACTGAAGACTTTCGTAGTGACTGGAAAAACTACAACTGAAGACTTTCGTAGTGACTGGAAAAACTACAACTGAAGACTTTCGTAGTGACTGGAAAAACTGTACAACTGAAGACTTTCGTAGTGACTGGAAAAACTGCAACTGAAGACTTTCGTAGTGACTGGAAAAACTACAACTGAAGACTTTCGTAGTGACTGGAAAAACTACAACTGAAGACTTTCGTAGTGACTGGAAAAACTACAACTGAAGACTTTCGTAGTGACTGGAAAAACTGTACAACTGAAGACTTTCGTAGTGACTGGAAAAACTACAACTGAAGACTTTCGTAGTGACTGGAAAAACTGTACAACTGAAGACTTTCGTAGTGACTGGAAAAACTGTACAACTGAAGACTTTCGTAGTGACTGGAAAAACTGCACAACTGAAGACTTTCGTGACTCGTTCAGGACACAAAGCCCACTTGAAGTGTAAGAGGGAAATTCGTCAGCTCATGATGTAACGCAAGATGACTGTAATCCTTTTAACCCTTTCCCTGCCACAGTATAAGAGCTTTTCTGTATTGCTGAGTGCCGGGGCCAAATTTTGCTTTGTGTGGTAGGTTCACTCATCTGTTCACTACTCATTCATTTATTGAGATGTGTCCTAGAGTTTTTGCATTTTTTTTTCTTATACCCTGTGCTATGATGTTGTATTATAATAATTTGATTTTGCTGGTCATCAGTATGATAAAAATAAATATAATCAACTGTTTTTGTAATAAGTACCCCTGTGGTAGACACGGTTACAGGCGTACAAGATCGTGAAAACGACCCCGTATTAGACACGGGGCAAGCAGGGAAGAGATTAATGTTCACCTTATTCACAATAAATGAAATGTGTCACAATGACAATCTTTCTCTCCTTGTGTATGTATGTGGGAGCCAGAAGAGTGGATGTTAGGTTTTGGGCCTCACTTGTAAGCAAAACCTTTTCCTATTCACAAGTACCTATCTGTCCTCTCCCTCTCTCCATATGACAAGTAACTGTCTCACAGCAGAGCCAGGTTGAAGAGTGTCCCCCAGGTAGTTCTCTCCAACGACTCAAACTTGCACAGGCATGGAAATGGAGGTAACAGTGAGGCCTTCCATGTCATGTTTACATGATGTCCTCAGCTCTGATTTCCCCTCTATTTCCATGCCTGGAGCAAGCTTTGACAGAATCTTCTATGTTGGTCACTACATGAGGCTTACATTCACTTACAACAAGGATTGTCCCCACAAGTCTCATCCTACAGTTCAGTGACTACTGTCATCAGAAAAGGGTTTACATGGTGGAGTCCTTTTCATAACAGGCATTGCTGAACAGCAGGAGGTATCACCTCCAGCAAATGGTGTCCTGGTGATGTGATATTTAGTGCTCTTTACAGATTCCTGGAACTGGGACTGTGAACAGAATAAGTCTGTATAATGTGACAAAAAGAGGTAGGGAAGAGAGGGGCCAACAAGAGAAGAGAAAAAAAATGTTACCATTCAAGTAAACAAACATTTGATTAAAATAATTCATTCTGTGTTCCCCACAGCCCACTCCAACCCCATTTAATGTGTAGCGTTTAAGAAATTAATACCGATCAAGACACTAGGTTTTCTTCAAGTAGTTCAATATGGAATTTGCCCGTTTGGCTGGACTTTTGGTGGGGCCTTTTTTCAGACCTGCACCAGCATGTCCTGGTGAGAGAACCACTTTGTGCTTCTGCATGGCCATTTCTGCAGAAACCTCTCTCTGAATCTCAAGCGGCAAGGCACAAAAGACGTCTGAGTCCACGCCTTTGGGAACAGACATCTTTGGGCAGTGTAACGAATTTGTCAGAGAATTTCCTTCATTACTGGTTATATCACAGGCCTGCGAACCTGCCGCTCTCTGCTGTGAACTGTGAACAGTTCTGTCTGAAGTTTCAAGATCTTGGCTGGATGTGTGGCAGTTCTGAATGTTTTGTTGAGAAAGACCATCAGACTTCAAAGAGAAGTCTGTTTCTTCTGATGGGCAACAGTCTTTCTGCTTTGCATATTCCGCATCTTCTGGATCAGCGTTTGAATACCTACAATCCGTACTGTTTGTCTTTCGTCTAATCTCTTGATCTGTACCACACTGTGCGGGGAAAGGTTGCGTGTTTTTGAGTTCTGCGGGACGGAAAATTGCCTTCTTTGCTTGGAGACAGTTTCCGTCAAGAGTTCTTTCTTCTTCTGGTCCAGGGGTGGGAGATCTGTGAATGGAGTCTGATGTTGATGGCAACTCCACTTGCTTGATGCAACATGAGTTCTGCGCCGGAATGGGTGACCCGAGCGTTGGAGTAGTTTTAGAGGAACTGATTTTTGGAACAGTCTGGAGAATCTCCTGCTGGATTTCCACTGGCAGCTGAACAAAGACATCAGGGTCCACGCCTTCTGGGAAAGTGATGTTCCTTGTTACGTCAGGTGAAGAGTGTCGTCGTTCAGCTAAGTCTTTGCTTGTTCCAACATGCTGTTCTGTTGAGTCTATCGAGTCACCTGTTGTTTCATCCATCTTTCGTTTCTTTGCAAAGAAGGAAGCCAGACCACCTGTTCTTTTAGGACGATTTGTTGAAACATGACATTGTGCCCTGTCAGCAGCG
Source organism: Conus canariensis (assembly GCA_033310375.1). NCBI lineage: Eukaryota > Metazoa > Mollusca > Gastropoda > Neogastropoda > Conidae > Conus > Conus canariensis. The sequence goes on from CM065729.1 coordinate 60,530,024, forward strand.
CCCTTCGCTTTGTCTCCCGTTGATTCGGGAGAATCACAAAACCTAACGTCAGGGCTTTCCTGGTGCTCTTTGGACCTTGGTGACACGACTGTTGCCGATGGCGACGTAAAGAAAGTGGTGATGTTGTTGCTGGCGGGGTCCTCCAGTTTGGCGAAAGCCACGTTGATCAGAGTGAGGTGGAAAAGCTGCTTGGTGTCCACCATCTTGTGAAACAGGGACATTGCCATGGAAACGAGAAGCTTTTGAGCCACTTCCAGCTGACCTGCAGACAGTGCGTTCAGGAGAAATCCATTTTTAGTCATACGGTCTTAGACAGGATTCCTACACATAAACATCAGACAAATTCTTCATTATGAAAGAGCAATAAGAGCAAGTGCGGACTTTGTTTTGTTGAAATGAACCAAAACATCGTCATACCAAGGTGTTGTTTAACGAAACAAACAACACACACCTGTCCATAAATCAATCATCGATAAAAGGTTAAACAAAATGCCCCTGGTGCGGATGTATGATTTTTAAATCAGCGAGGAGTGCCAACAGACCTCTACATCGTCAATCTTGCTGAACAGTCCAGGCCCCATTCTGAACAGAGGACCATGCAAGGTGCACACACAGCAGTCCTCATCAACACAGCGGCTGGTTCCGGAGCAGCAAGGAACCTTGCCATCATTCATGGACAGAGAATGATGTGATGGCATAGACCTCATCTTCACCAAAAGCTTTTCACACATACACATAAAAAGCCTCAAGCTTACATCGAACAGTTAGCACTTGGTGAAGTGTGACATGGGAACTGCTCTCAGCCTTTGAAGGACAGCAGAGTCCTTATACTCCTGAACAGCAGTGAAATCCTCTTGAGACAGAATGGGGCTGCCTATGTGGTAGTACACATAAAAACTGGTCATGGAGTCAATTCTTTCACCCTATGACACTGTGACGTGGCTTTTGTGTGTGATGTAATCAATGATCCTCACCCCACTACCCTCCCCCTCACCTGTCCAGCCACCACTTTGACAAAACGGTCAACTGCAGGGCACTAACAAAAGGAAAGAACAGACCACCGAATAATAAGAAAAATGCCCTGAGAAACTGTTACAATTGACAAACTGAGTGAAAATAAATGAGTGAATTCATGACTGGTTGGCTAGAATTGACTGTTATGTACAATGTATTCACATGCTCATGCTTGCATAAATTTACAGCAGAGACTCAAATGACTTGTGAGTTATTTTACTATGTATAGTGCTGTTGTTATGCTTGCCAAACTCGACATTTACACTTCAGAGTCTTGAGATCATCTTGGAATATCACAAGGACGATAAAGTGAGACTTCCACAGGACAAGACACAAGATACTGCCATGTCGTTAACCCACAGAGCATTACACTCGACAAACCAGACATTCTTATTACGTATGCCAGACTAACCAGAACTGATTCTGGCAGCGATGCCAGAGGGCAAACTGCACTGTCGACTCTCTCTGTGCTGGTAGTGGTTCTCTTTGTTGGCCTTGCGCACTGTGAGCCTCAGGGTGCGGGGACAGCGTCCATCCTCTCGCATTCTGAAAGTGATTCCAGCATTACAGGTTTCCCAATCACCACTGAACGTCCTGAACAGTTCCAACTTTTACAGACCACTCTGGCTCTGTCGGAATGATACAAGTTTGAATAACACAGCTTTTATCATAATATCAGGTAATGTTGTCAAAAGGGTGGACACCACCTTATTCTTCCTAACGCACTACCTGAAGGGAAGCAGAAACTTTCAAATCTAAATAAATGTACCTGTCACTCTTTTTTTTTTCAATTTACAGACATAATAATCAGTTTAGAACTTTATTAGAATCGCCATGAAAAATATGCTGACTGTTTTAAAGTAAACATAATCAACTTTTAAATCATGTGTAGACTGTATGCTTTGGTTTTGTTGCGTAAGACTGTCATTTTTTTTTCAAATCTGGCCAAAATTTTACATCTTGAGAAGACTAAAAGTATTTCTATGCCATCTTCACTGACTTAATACGAAAGAGTGCTTCAAACTTCAAACCCAGTTTACATTCACAACATAATATCACCAATGCCAAGAGTGCCTCACTGCAATTCCAAACACGCTCACAACATACTGTCACCTGGGTAGCAGATTTGAGATCAACTGAGAAACGCGTGACATAGCATCCTTTTCACTGCTGCAGCGGCGGAACGAGTCTTCAATGCTCAGCATCTGTCCCAGACACAGGAAGGGCTATGCCTATCAAAGCAAATGTAGCAAGATAAAAATCCAAAGGAGAGTAATGATGTGATGTTTAAAATCAAGTGACAAGAAAACAAAGGAACTAGAGCCTGAAAAACTATAACAGGTTTGCCCTAACATGTACCACAATACAGAAGAAAAAATGCAAATTCACGTCAGAGCCAGAAACAAAAATAGATTTTTCTAAAAAAAGAAAAACTTGAACTCTCTTTTCACAAGGATGAAGATAATTATACTAGGATCTTATCATGGCTGTAGATAACATTGCAGTGCAAACAGTTTAGGCTTCAAGGTCCGGCCTGTATCCAAAACTAATAAAACTTTAGATCAAGGCAAAAGCACGTCATTATTCAACATACATTTCAATTACTGTAAAGAAATCCACCCACCTGAGGCTTACTATAGGTCACGACGGGACTGTCATCAATTCCAAATGCTAGGTTGTGGATGGTTGTTGCCAAGGCACCCCCAAATTCTTCTTCCAGATGTTTCTTCGAGAACTTCTGCAGGTCAGCGACAGTCTCCACCCCCAAAGCTTTCAGCCTCCTGCTAGTCGCTGAACCAATCCCTGAATAACAGAAGACGTATTACTTGACACCAACACCCAAACACATGCTCTTTAGCTAAAAAAATGTCCCCACTGAAAGGGAAGAAACAAAGGGAACTGGTGAGTTAGAAACAAACTGACAGTAAAATTCGGTGTCCTTGCTGAGATGTCACAAATCCGTAAGCCTGGACAGACATTCAAATGCGTCAGGGTCTAAAACATGATATAAAACAAACACAGCATTCCAAAGTACTTGTGAACATTTGTTAAACATAGCTTTGAAAAAAAAAAGTCTCGTACACACTCGCGCATAAAGAAGCAAAAGTGAATCTGAGCTTTGTTCTGAGTTCTTTAAAATGACATTGTTGCTTCTTGTTTGTGGATTATCTCAGTTACTTCTTCATCGCTGATTGGACTACCTTGGGAAAGAGACAATATCTAGAAAACAAAGAGGAAATTAATCAAAAGACATTAAATAAAAGGAAGAACCAAAAGCATTTCTTACTGTAATTTCTAACCTATAAAGCCCTTTGGTATGTAAACTGAACCAGCCAATATTTTTAACAATTTCAAGGAAAAAAAGGAGAAAAGCTCAAATTATTTTGATATGAAGAACTCAGTATATCACTCTTTTTGAGTTCTCTCTGCTAGTTATGCCCTCTGGTGGAACATTGTGGTTGCTGACATTTGTCTTGCACCACCGGGCTGGAAGTCGCAAACCAATTTTGGCAGATTTTACCTTTGTGATAAGACTGCAAACATTGAAGCACTTGACTGTTTAGGATGGATAGTTGTTGCCCTGGTGACAATACACCCCTGCTGATTTCACATTGGCCTTTATGTTCCGTTCATCCTCTTAACACAGCACTTCAACCGTATGCTATTTGTTTTTTTCTTCTTTTTTTTTTTGCACTTTATCAACTTTGCACTTTGTTCAAATCACCATTGGTGTTTACATGATTTGGGTACCAAAGAGTCTTTGAGGGGTACTGCGTTTGAAAGGGTACTTGAAGTGGCACTATCAGTGCGCTCTTTCCCAGTGTGTCTTGGGAGAGTGCCTTCCCCTTTGCCTGAAACTGGGTTTGAGAAATTCTTTATCTTTGACATGTGCCTGTTTCTTTTCACTTCGTGTGGTTGTTTAAGGGAAAGCAGGGTACTAAGCCTTTCGCCCCTAGTTTAAACATGGAGACCTCCATGAAGAGGTCCTTAGTGGCCATTGTCCCCCAAGCTCCAGGCTTTAGGAACTGTCCACAATATTCTCATGTGGGTTCAATGTCTCCCACATCAGGTGAGCATGCTTCCCACCATCCTTTTTCGGTATTCTGGCATTAATTGGACAGGTAATTACAAAAAAAAGGAATTTGATAAACTACCTCCACAAACATTAGGTTACCCTCCCACCTCCCCATTTCATTGGAAAAAAGGTAACGACAACGAATTTTTGCATGAAAAATGGGCTGAATATTTAAGGGTAACACATGACCATACTTTGGAGATTGAATCAGTCTTGAAATTGGTGATGAAACTGAATCAATTTGAATATGAAATGTGCAGACCTATGTAACATTGTCAAATTTCAAACATTGGTTCTCAATTTAAAAAAAAAAATCCTAAAAATACAGGCAGCAGCTGGTGTAGAATTCGCACAGGTGAGAGTCAAGGAAAACAAGCATCGACTCTTATCCTGAAAATCGTGATACTTTTCATTCTGCATGCAACACTAAACACATCCAAGGAATCTAAGGACTTCACACTACTTGCAACACAGTGTGCGTTACCAGGTATGTGACGAGCAGTCTTGAGCCCTGTGATGAGCGACAGACCATGGCAGGGATACACCGTGGTCTGCTGGTTCGGTTTATGCAGGCTCCCGACCAGTTTGGCCAGCAGCTTGTTGTGGCCGATCCCAGCGCAGCAGGTAATGCCCAGTTCAATGTTCAAGGCCGATCGGATGTCTGCTGCTATCTGCGATCCAACTGTCAGGCGACGCCGACAACCACAGGAGCAGGTTTTCAAAGCCTTTGATGAATCCGACTCATCGCCAGAATCTGGGAGAAGAATTTTGTTCATAATTTTTAATCACTTGCATTGTTACATACTTCTTTCAGAAGTCTGCTTTTTGGGGATGTGAGACTGTCAATATCACTGACCTCATACATTTTGTCTGCATATCTTTTCCATAGTAAGAGACAAATCTTTTTTGTTTATTTTTGGATGTGCAGTAAAAAATTTCCCAAGTTTTAGACAAATCTTTCTAGTTTACTTTTGGTCCTGCAGCAATATCACATGTTAAAAAAAAATTGAAAAATGGTAGTTTTGATCATATTTGCTCACAAAATGTCACACAGAATGTTCCAATCCTCTCTGCCTTATTTTCTTTCATTTGTCTTCTTCAAAATTCCTCTTTAGAACATTTCTATCTCTGTAATAACTTTTCAAGCTCAAATCAAATTATGCAAATGACACAGGTCAGGTTTTTTTTTTTTCACTTTGGGGGATATATACATTTTTAGGCTAATCTCCATTCCAAACAAAGTTTTTAGTTTTACAGCTGTGCAACCAAGATGAGCTGATATTCATAAATGCACCCTGCATGCCATAACTGTTGCAATCAATGGATGCCCCCCCCCCCCCCCCCCCCCCCCCCTTTGTGACAATGTCCCGATTCCTGTTGGCTGACAACAACAGTTGTGGCAGCAAGATCAAGTAAATTATAGCTCATAACTGGGCCCAAATAATCCCACTTCAAAATTATCCCACTTTATTATTTATTATATTTTCTCTTTAGAAACCATTTCCAAATTGTTTCAGAAAAAAGAAACCGAAAATGAAATGAGGCAGGGAACAATAAACAGTAAACAAGTGGGTAACTTTTGCTCCCACAAGAAAACCTAACACAGACTAACTTTTATTCAAGACTGGCACAGCCTTTTAAACTTGAATAAAGTCGAACAAATACAAAGATGAACAATCTAACAGTGGGGGAAAAAACAAGCGCAGGCCAACAACTTAACTGTCTTCATAGTAATGACTTAGCAAAAATTTGGACTTAAGAGGGGGGGGGGGGGGGGGGGAGGAGGAGGTTGAAGATGGAGAAACTGGGAACATGAAATTAAGAAAATATAGATATGAAAACTCTTCACTAGCTGCATGAGGGAACCATCGTAATCCCTTTCGAAAGCAGATCTATTTGTATTGCCTGCTCAGAGACTGTTCACCAAATTAATAGGGAAAAACATTCTAAACATACACAAGTCCAACAATGACTCTTCCACTCAAACAAGCAACTATTCTACTTTACATAGTGTTCATAGGAGTGGCACATAAGTTTTCTCCCTTGAATGTGAGGCTCTGTACATTTTTTCGTCTACGCACCTGCACTTAGTCTTCAGGGCTGATTGTTTGTTTGTTGGCCAGGGGGAAAAACTGATCGGAATTTTTCCTTATTTTCCTTATGATGATAGTGTGTTTCCTCCAGAAAGTGTCTTTCCCTAAGGGTGTTTATAATAACTCAAGCTGTCATGTTGCGCAGACCCTCTTATCCCCCCACCCCCAACTGAGTTGAACAGGGGAGATGATTTGGGTAATTATACCCTTACCCTTTGACATTTAAATGTTAGTGTGCATGAGTTTGGAGTGCATGATGAATGGGTATGTGTTAAAGAAAGGTTGTCTTTTTTCATATTAATGCTTTCCGTTTGTTGTAAACTTGTCCGTGTGGATTGTTTCAGTGCACCTGACAGTTCGAAACTTGTTCTCTCTTTTTTTTTTTCCAACTCCTTTCATCTGAAAGACACACCAGCATTTTTTACACCCAGTTTTTCTCCCATGACAGCAGTCACAATAAAAAGGACCAGATATTCAACTGTGTCTCAATCCTGCAAAATGCACCTGTTCACAGCAGACAGAAACATAGTAAACATCTGCATTCTCTGCTCATTATTATGGACAGACAAGAGGGAGTCAAAGAACCCCTGCAATGAATGATAGTCTCTAAGGCCAGATCTTGTCTTACCTTCATTTTTCTTGTTGTTTTTTTTCTCTGAAGGGGTAGCAACAGAGAGGAAAGGACACAGATCTAAGAAATGTTTTTTTAAAGTATGTTTATGTGCAACAGTGCCTATTACTAAGACACAACTAGTGTGCAGAGTTTTATCAATTTATTCTTTTAAAAAATCAACACGTATCTTAAGCAAATACAGTCTTAAGATAGTCAAAGAGCACAACCAGCCTTAATTTTCTTGCAAAGTTCTACATTTTCTATCTCTCAGCAAATATCTGTAGCATTGAATCAATAGAAAAGTAGTAATACTGCACTGCCGGAGCAAATGCATTTACTCTTAAAACACTTCTACTGTCTCAGTGTTTATTTCTTACACATGGCACATACACTGAACACAAAAGACACTCAAAGAAAGAAGAAAAAGAAAGAGAGAAACACCAACTGACCTTGTGGGGAGTAGACATGGCCATCAACATCATTCTTTGCTGTGCTACCTCTAATTCTCTGGTCCACCATTTCCGTCACATCCAGAAAATTCTCATCAAATCCAAGGCGCTCAACGTTAGGTGTGTACTTCATCAGGAATTCTGTCCCAAAAAAATAAGTGAAGCAGCAATGCATACAAGTCAAGTAAAATACCGATAATCAAGATTTACAAATTATGAAAATCAAAGACACACACACACAAATTAATAAGCAGAGAAATTACATGAAGTGTTCAAATTTACACAATTGTTCACAAGTTAAATAAGTAAATCTACCTATTGATATTTTGTATTATGTTTCCTTAAACTAGAAGTATTTTATATACAGTATCTTGTCTGATACATATTCCACACCTAACAGGTTGTCCAACATTTCTCCAAACCAGAGCTACAGATCTATTTCCCATCATACATATATTGTCCAAATTTCTCCTAACCAGCATTGTAAATATATTCATCTGACATGCTGACAAGCATTTCTCCTGACCAGAATTGTACATATATTCCCCACTGAATGTTGTCCAATGCTTCTTCTAACCAGAACTGTATCGTAGATGTATTACCCAGTTGATATGCCATCCAGAATTTCTTGTGAACAGAACTGTAAATGTATTCCCAATATGATAGCATTCCCACTAATCAGAACTGTAGATGTATTCCCCATCTAATATCATGTATAGAGTTTCCCCTAACCAGGATTTTAGCTTTATTCCTAACCTGATGTGCTGTCCAACTTCCGTCAAACCAGAATTGTAAAACTACTCCCCACCTAAAATGTTGTTAACCAATTCTCTTAATCAGAACAATAAAATCATTCCCCATCTGATACACTGTTTAACACTTCTCTAAACACACGACTTGTGGAAGCACCTGACACATTGTTAAACACATCTCTAAACACACGACTTGTGGAAGCACCTGACACATTGTTAAACACATCTCTAAACACAAGAATTGTGGAAGCACCTAATACATTGTTAAACACTTCTCTAAACACAAGAATTGTGGAAGCACCTAATACATTGTTAAACACTTCTCTAAACACAAGAATTGTGGAAGCACCTGATACATTGTTAAACACTTCTCTAAACACAAGAATTGTGGAAGCACTCCAGAAATCATTTCCCTGACCAGATGCCTTGCCAAACGTTTCTCCTAACCAGAACTAAACAAGAATTTCCCACCTGATATCTTGTACGACATTTCCCTGTAGCGTGTGAGGTCCTCCCCGCTGACGAGGACAAGCTCAGGACATTTCTTCTTGGCTTCGCTGATAGCCATCAGCTTGGTCACCCCCTGCTCCCTGGCAGGATAGTTGCAGGTCACCACTATGTATTTCTGCTGAATTCCTGTTGAGTGCAATGATTGCTATCGCCATTAACTCATTCCACACAACTCATGAGAAAATGTTTAATAAGATGGCCGCTGCACCAGCCAACTTACACAATACAATACATTAGTAAGCATGGTCCAAATCCTCTGACATGTCCAATCATTTTCACAGTAGAACCATGTTTTTAAGATTACCTTTGTTGCACAACTCCCTCTGGAATGCTGAGAGTACTCTGAGATTGCTTTGGACTTTGAAATATCTCACTGAATCAGAATACAGTCAAGCGCTGATGCTTTGGTTGCATTTGCAAATGTAAATAAATATTACATTGAGTTTGCTCCTGTAAGCAAGAATGATATGGGGTTTTCTGACAAGATGACAATTCTTGGTGATAGGGGGGTTTCTGACAAGACGACAATTCTTGATGAAAAATCTACTGAAGAATGAAAATAAATAAATAAATAAAATAAAAAAATTTAGAAAGAGAGGGTGTTAGTTACCGCCAATGACATTGACAAACAAAGCACATGACAAGACACGATGCATTTCAACCACTTGGGTCTTCTTCAGGCGAAAAAATAAATCACATTTAACATTTAAGACAGTACAAACAAAGAACGAAAATGACTCATCTGTTGTTAGTCCATGTGGTGGGGAGAATAGCCGCTAGGCGGAAATGACAAGGGGGATTATGGGAGAGGAAAAGGAGGGGGGGGGGGGGGTTCGTGGGGGGAGGGGGGGGGGGTTGTGTGATACGATAGGGTTGTGTGTCTAGTTTAGTGGGGTGGTGTGATATCTTTGTGACGGTTGTGATAATGGTGGATTGATAATAATGGTAAGGGGGGGGGGGGGGGGGGGGGGGAGGCAAACTGGAAAGAAAAATTAAAAAAAAATAATTTATATATAGAAGGGGTAAATAAGTACATGAACAGAAGAAACTTTAAAAAAAAAAAAAAAAAGTTTAGGTGAATAAAATAAATGATTTCGCTGGGTGATGAAAGAGGTGGTGGTAGTTATGCGTGGGTAGTTGTGAAAGGTGTGTGGGTAATGTTAATGAGGGAGGGAAGGGGATGGAAGATAAATGGGTGATAAGGTATGATGGGGGGGGGGGGGGGGGAGGGGGGTTAGAAAAAAAAAAAAAAAAAAAAAGGAGGGTAATGTGTGTGTGTGTGTGGGGGGGGGGGGGGGGGGGGGGGGGGGGGGGGGGAAGGGGGGGCAAGAGAAGGAGAGCTCAAATCTCTTCATCCACTATGGGGTGGGGGGTGGGGGTGGGAGGTTGGGAGGTTCATATTAATAGTGTTGTTTAAAAAAGTAAACAATGCTGTGGGATGATGTTCATTGTAACAGGTGAAATAATGTGTTGGCATCAATATGCTGCTGTTTGTTGAGAGAAGATAGCAGTGATCAATGAAAAACAGGGTATCATGTCTTGCCACACACACACACACACACACACACACACACACACAAAAAAAGGGGGCGGGGGGGGGGGGGGAACACATGTAAACAATGTTCTAGGTGAGTTAAGATCGTGTGATCATAGTGAGACTAACTGTGGAAAATTTTCACACACATATTCATACACACACACACACACACACACACACACACACACACACACACAAAAGTGGGGTAAAAATTATTATCATTAATCAGTCACTGATGGGTGATGATCATATGAGATCAATGGTCTTCCTACACTACCGTTGATCTCATATGATCATCACCCATCAGTGACTGATTAATGATAATAATTTTTACCCCTCTTTTTTTTATTGTGTGTGTGTTGTGTGTGTGTGTGTATGAATATGTGTGTGAAAATTTTCCACAGTTAGTCTCACTATGATCACACGATCTTAACTCACCTAGAACATTGTTTACATGTGTTCCCCCCCCCCCCGCCCCTTGTGTGTGTGTGTGTGTGTGTGTGTGTGTGTGGTGTGTGTGTGCAACACATGATACCCTGTTTTTCATTGATCACTGCTATCTTCTCTCAACAAACAGCAGCATATTGATGCCAACACATTATTTCACCTGTTACAATGAACATCATCCCACAGCATTGTTTACTTTTTTAAACAACACTATTAATATGAACCTCCCAACCTCCCACCCCCACCCCCCACTGGATGAAGAGATATGAGCTCTCCTTCTCTTGCCCCCCTTCCTCCCCCCCCCCCCCCCCCCCCACACACCACACACAAAAATTACCCTCCTCCTTTTTTTTTTTTTTTTTTCTCCCCCCACCCCCCCCCCCCCCCCCCCCCCCCCCCCCCATCATACCTTATCACCCATTTATCTTCCATCCCCTTCCCTCCCTCATTAACATTACCCACACACCTTTCACAACTACCCACGCATAACTACCACCACCTCTTTCATCACCCAGCGAAATCATTTATTTTATTCACCTAAACTTTTTTTTTTTTTTTCTTTTAAAGTTTCTTCTGTTCATGTACTTATTTACCCCTTCTATATATAAATTTTTTTTTTTTTTTTCCACTTTGTCTCCCCCCCCCCCCCCCCCCCCCCTTACCATTATTATCAATCCACCATTATCACAACCGTCACAAAGATATCACACCACCCCACTAAACTAGACACACAACCCTATGTATCACACAACCCCCCCCCCCTCCCCCCACGAACCCCCCCCCCCCCCTCCTTTTCCTCTCCCATAATCCCCCTTGTCATTTCCGCCTAGCGGCTATTCTCCCCACCACATGGACTAACAACAGATGAGTCATTTTCGTTCTTTGTTTGTACTGTCTTAAATGTTAAATGTGATTTATTTTTTCGCCTGAAGAAGACCCAAGTGGTTGAAATGCATCGTGTCTTGTCATGTGCTTTGTTTGCCAATGTCACTGGCGGTAACTAACACCCTCTTTTTCTAAATTTTGCTTCGTTCTCCGCCGTCAGTCACTCCATTTTGATACTGAAGAATGGTAAACTATGTTAAATCATAGATTATTCAATATTCATTTGCCCTGATTCCAGAAAAAAAAACATATGTTTATACTATTATTCCTCTTTTCAAATGATTCCCACGAGTTACCACAGCAGCCTGTTAATTTATGTCAAAATATGTCAAAATCATCTATTATCCCAAACAGCTTCACAAAGTTTTGTGAAATACTGCACACATGTAAACAAGTTCTGACACTTTCACTGGAAGCGCTTGTTCTCTGCATTCTCTTCAAGGCATCCCAGGCAACATGGCTGAGTTTGTTTTGGCAATTCCATCAGAAACAGGTTAAGGGTATGTTCATCTTGTGCTATGCATGTATCCATGCTGATGTTCATTCAGTATTCCATATTGGCACCCCATGCATCTGTGAATGTGCAGTGCATACACACACACAACACACACACACACACACACACACACACACACACATACACACACTACTCTCTCTCTCTCTCCTCCCTCTTTTTCTTCTGTTCCTAATAGATTATATATCATATATCTATATATATATATATATATATAATATTTGAGAGAGAAAGAGAGATAGATGTTTTCATATACATATATATATATATATACAAATATAAACATACACAGACAGACAAAAAGATACAGATAGATAGATAGATCCAAACAAAAAGTTTTTTGGTCCTTCATATTCACAGTTAAAAGTCTACAGAGTTGCCACTCTCCAACTGAACAGGTTTCTGGGTCTTCCCATGCCTAAATGAATCTTTGCTGTAAGTTTAACACCTCCAATTAGAATTTCTTGTTTTAGGTGGTGGTGGTGTTTTCTCTGCATGTGTTCGTTTCTTTGTGCTTTTGAGGGTTGTCACAATATCAAGAAATAATTTTGTCATACCTCCATCCGACCACTCCCCCCCCCCCCCCCCCCCCCCCCACCTCCATGGAAACGCTCCCATTTTAAAGTCTGGGGATGTTCTACTTTAAAACAAATGATACTTCCTAAAACACAGATTAATGCTTAAGTGTGTCAGTAAGCACCAATCAGCATTCTCTTTGCCCCAAATTAAGATGCAAGGTCCTTATTCATTGACTGAATCGATCGAATCAAACCACATCCTCTTCATCATCTCATCATGAGAAATTATACCGAGATCTCAAACAAACATACAAGTGAATCTGCAGTTTCATTCTCGACATGGGGGCTGGAATGGCTCAGCTGGTAGAGCACCGGACTCATAATCCAATGGTTGCGGGTTCGAATCTCTGCCGGGCCGTTTCAGTACAGGGGGATTTTTCCCTCAGAGTTAACGTTAGTTCTGACTCCATTTCCCATACAGTCCTTCAAATGAGACTATAAACTAAGGTTCCGTGTGTGAATGCACGCATAACATCTTGCACACACGTAAAATCCCATCACCACCTTTTGGAAGAGAAGGCCAGTTTGGCTGTTGGTATGGATGACACGTTACACATAGTATACACCTTCCCCGAAGATGGAGTATGGCTGCCTTAATGGTGGGATAAAAAACGGTCATACACACAAAACTCCACTCCCTTTCTTGGGTAGATGGGATTAATACTTGTCTGTCCATATAGGGAGTGTCCGCAGGAGTATCAGCCTGTGTACTCAGAAGAAGAAGAAGAAGATTCTTGACACTACTCATGCAATCACTCAATAAAGTAAACACGAGAAACTCACTAAAGAAGAGCCGTACGACTGACAATCTTTACTCATTCTGTGACATTAATTTGTCCATCTTCCACTGTAATCAGTTCTGGTAGCATGGTCCTTTGCTGTAAATTCTATACTTCCTCATATTTTTTAGTTCTCTTTTTGTACGCATTAACATCATCTAAGAGTAACTGAAATCAGTTAAGGCAGCAGGAACCTTTGCAGCACATTTATTACATCCTCATATGTTTGGTTCCTTTTCTGTATGCATTCACTTCTTTTCAGGTGTTTTACCGTACATTAATTTTCATTCAGTTCATTATACACCCCCCTCCTTCTGTGTAATATAAAATCTTGAAGTAGCCACTTAAAAATAATGTTGTAAATGACTAAGCAAGGTCTTTCCTCCCAACTACACAAACATTTTTTTTTTTTTAAAGAAAAGGG
>CM065729.1:60553694-60593694 GCA_033310375.1 Conus canariensis
TTGTTGCAATTTTATAACTGTTTGTAAACAAATCGGCAGCCAAATGGAAGTCATGTATGGCAGAATATGTTGAAAACATTTGTAAAATCCTCTTTCCCCAAGGATTACAAAAACATACACTGGATAGTTAAGAAGAATAGGTGGGGGTGAGAAGGTTGAGGCTGCTTATTGATGGAACATGCCTTCCATAACTCTGAATATCCACAGATGAAATCGGTTGCAAAACAGTTGTTTAAAGTATAGCATTAGAGAAATTTTGCTGATCACATGCATTATTATATGTTTTTACAAAGTTAAATGCAAACCTGGCTACTCAGACTTCCTCTAGGTCCTGGCCACTGGGCTTAGCACTTTTGTGTTATGACTTGAGAACAATTTTCAGATTGTTTTCAAGCTCCATGTTGAAAATGTGAGACATTAATTATGAAAGACCAAAGTCATCCTGTCGAAATGTTACTGGTTTTGTTTTAAAAGGCAAAGAAAAATTGTTCTTGATGATTTCAGCAGTTTACAATAAAAAAAAAAAAAAAAAAAAAGAAAGAGAAAAAAGAAGGAAACTTTATGATAATCAAAAGGTTCTGTCGTCTGTTGATGAAAATTCTTTCATTTTCCAGTGAAAGAATTAACTTGGGGTCTGGACCAGAAGATGATTGTAGTGTTGAAAATATAATATTGCAGATTGTTTGTTTGTTTTTCTCGAAAAGCCGTAAAAAAAATTGCCTTCTGGTTTTCTTTTCGGTCAGGCGGCAGCAGCAGCACGCCCACTCATTAGTGTGTACAACGAGAAGGGAGAGGCAACAGATAACAATGTCAGTCTGCCTGCTGTATTCCGTGCCCCAATCAGACCTGATATTGTCAACTTCGTTCACTTTGAGATGAAAAAGAATGGCCGACAACCATATGCCGTCTCCTCAAAAGCTGGTGAGTAGAAGATGGTAGTTTTGCACATTTGAAAAAAGAAAAGAAAGAAATCCATTTCCATATATGTATGTGTTCTCTTTGCTTCAAGACCAAGATTTATTTGGGGGGGGGGGGGGGGGGGGGAGAAATAATCAAAGTCGCTTACTGATCATCCTTTCACTTTGAAACAGGTTTCCCTTATTCTTTGCATAGTTCCGTAGTTATCACTAAGTACATGTTTTACCAGTTCAAACACATTGGATAACATGTACAGTGTCTCTAGTTTCTTTTTGTTGACCAGATGGTGGTTGTGGAAAAATTGATAAATGAGTTCTTAACACTTGAATTCTATTGATTGCGATGATCAGGCTACTGGTTTCGTTTCAGATTATGGCAGTGCAAGCATGCTGACTTTTTCCCATTTTGAACTGCAGAAAGAGGAATTCATCTATATCTTTCACAGTTCCTTTTGATAGAATCAGAAAAGAGTAACCAGAACCCAATGGTTCCAGTGATTATGTGACGTAGAGTTTTGTTCAGAGGATGAACTACATGATTCAGAGTTGATCATGTGACAATGTTGTGCAGAGGATGAACCACATAAATCAGAATTGGTCATGCATGACCACATTTTTTCATCCCAGACCTTAGATTCTGTTTTCTCGGTTAGAGCCCTTAGATTCTGTTTTCTCGGTTAGAGAACCAAGAGCATTCATCTCTCACATGCATTCTGGGACTTAAGAGATACAACTGAGTTGAGGATAAATCCAAACAACCTACATGCCTGTCTGAACCCTTTCTTTTTGGCTACAATCTCACTTTCATTTTGAAGGACACTTACACTTGGAATCAGATTTATTATATGAGGAATAACAGAAATTAGACAAGAACTATTTTACGTTCCCTGTCAAAATAAGCCAGTGAATATAATGTTTGTTTGTGGGATCCCAGGACACCAGACCTCGGCAGAGTCCTGGGGAACTGGCCGTGCTGTGGCCCGAATCCCCCGCGTACGTGGTGGTGGAACCCACCGTTCTGGCCAGGGTGCCTTTGGTAATATGTGCCGCGGTGGCCGAATGTTTGCCCCCACCAAGACCTGGCGCCGCTGGCACCGCAAGATCAATGTGAACCAGCGCCGCTACGCTATCTGCTCGGCCATTGCTGCTACTGGCGTGCCTGCCCTGGTCATGTCCAAAGGTAAAGGGAGTATATTTTTTGGGTTTTGTAAACTGTAGAAGATAATTTTTTTTGTTGCTGAATCTAATTTTTGAAGATTTTTATTAAGTCTTGGTGAAAGATTCTTAGCTACTGGCGTGCCTGCCCTGGTCATGTCCAAAGTTAAAGGGAAGATTTTTATTAAGTCTTGGTGGAAGATTCTTATTGAGGTCATTCCTTTACCCTTGTTCTCATTTTTGTTTTCTTTGTAATGTTGCTGATTGATTGTGACAGGAGGCCGAGAGAAATGCTGGACATTATAAGTACCATTTCACAACTGTAATGGTTGTGACACATGCAGAATATTTTCTAAAGGCAAGTGTAATGATGGGGAATTCCACAGAAATCCTAAGAAAACTGCGTGCTATTTTAATATGAAATATTGACCACTGTGACTGTACTCATTCTTCACTTGGTCAGCGGGTAAGGTACTGATAATGAAGGGATGCAGGCCCATCACCTGATAAGATTCCATACTTTGAATCTGACTAGGACAGTTGTGTAATGCATTACACAGGTCATCGCATTGAGGAGCTGCCTGAGGTGCCTCTGGTTGTTGCTGACAAGGTTCAAGACTTGAAGAAGACAAAGGAGGCTGTGGCACTACTGAAGAAACTCCGTGCCTGGAAAGACATTGAAAAGGTTGGGATACACTTTTTTTTCCTTCCCCTGAATAAGTAAATGTTAATTACCCTTTTTTTTTTTTTTTAATCATGTCGGGCTTTCTTGACACCTAAGCAAGATTATTCTTTCATCAGGTTAAATTTCATACATAACCAACGATATTCTGTCGGGGAAAAATGAATGTTAATTATGTGGGTTTTTGTTTTTCAATTTAGTTTACCATCTTAAGGTCTTTGATGGATTTTGTAAGGTTATGCATTGAAACTTGCTCAAATTTATTAGATTGTGTGTGTGTGCTTACTAGGTCTATGCCAGCAAGCGTTTCCGTGCCGGCAAGGGTAAGATGAGGAACAGACGTCGCATTCATCGTCGTGGTCCCCTGGTGATCTACAATCAGGACAATGGCATCTGCAGAGCTTTCCGCAACGTACCAGGTAGATCATTATGGAAGTATGTCAGTGAACATGTCAAATACGATTAAAAAAAAAAAAAAAAAATTCATGGTTGTAAAATGCAAGAGGTATTAATGGTTGTGTTTATTTCATCAACATGACTTTGGGAAGGCTGGGTTTGAAATTGAATTTGAAAAATTATTGATAATGCTCTACCCAAAAAACGTTGACAAACAGATCACAAGACAAAACATGGTGCGTCTCAACCTCTTAGGTCTTCAGGCAAGATACACAGCTTTCAGGACAAAGGAAATGAATGAGGAATCGCTTATCATTGTCCAGTTTGGTGTAAGATGGGCATTGATTTTTGACCGATTTTAATAGTTTTTGTTGATGATTGTAATCATGATTGTTGATGTTCGTAAACCAAGAGGGTGTCAACCTCATTGCAGATTTCATCCGAAAGGTTGAGATGATGAGGTTATTGGTCCGTGTTGTTGACAACAGTGAAAATAAAACTAACCACCTCTGATCAACTTGGTGTAGACGAGGTCTGCAGTATGATTTTATTAAACTATCTGAATGACAGCTTGTTTTTGGTGCATCTGTCCAGCATGTGTATTGGATTCATTATTCACCAGAACTGAATAGAAATGCTGTATGTTTTCAGAGCAATTTGTCCCTGAAAGAACTGCGGAAAACGGTCACCAGTGTAATTTCTCATAAAGGTTTAGTGAGTGGAGCAAAGAATACCCGGAACAAATAAAGTCTCTGGCTAGTACTTTTTAGGGACATGAAAATATTAGATCTTTCCATACTGGACTGAATACTTTTTAGTGAAAAAAAAAAAGAGATTTTTCCATACCAGGTTGAATTATAATTTATCAAGACATTAATCCGCCATTCTCGTTTTGCAGAAATAACAAAAGTAGTAACCATGAAAGAACACTACTACTACTTTGTTCAGATATATCCTGAACAAGTTTATTCCCAAAGCCATGTGCTCATATTGTTTGTTTGCATACCCTGGGGCCATAGCATCTGTATGCCTCTCATGTTTTTAACCCTTTTTATGTGTTGGGGTATTGGCCCATGTTACTTGCATGTGAAAACTCCTTCATTAAAATGGATGGTTTCAGCAAAAAATTCTGGAGAGTTTTCTGGTCGACATATATTTTAGTACCTCTGTCCAGAGTGCTGCTACACTTTTTCATGATTTCTGTCATATATTTGCTATCAAGCATTGTTATTGTTTTTGTTTCAAGACAAATACAAACCAAGGCCTTCATTAGTTTAAATTGAATGAAAAATTCATTTCAACCTTGAGATTTCATTGTGGGTGAATAATTAAAATTTGGAGCGTTTTCAGTTCTGTGTTTTTTTTCATAAGAAGAGCAAGCAAGATGTTTATAAAGTCTGTTGTTTTTTTCCATTCCACAAAAATCCATAAATGTATTTATTAAAGCTCATGTCAAAGTAGGATTAGAGATCTTGTAGATTAGGTTTTCATGAACTATGATTTATCCCGGAGATGTTAATGGTCTCCTCGACCATGAGGATAGTAAACATTGAATAAATAGTTTGTATTGTGATTGAGTGCAACAGTTTCATTTTTTGTCAAGAATTTGACATCAAGAATTCTAAATATTGCTGGATTCCAGTTCACTGCCTCTACTGCATATATCGCAATCTTGAATTTTGTATTTTTCCTAACCAGACCACTTCATAAACCAGTTTTTGGTCCTGAAATTGTATTAACATAGTTTAAACATTGTGCATGCTGTTCAAATGATTTTAGTACGAATTGTTGTACCACCTGTTAACTGGCATCATTTGAAACTTTAATGCCATAATGTGTTTATTTTTCCTAATTGACGATGACACTGCTTTCACACAAATGGGATAGACAGGGCACATGGTTCTTAAAATCATTCCGGTTTGATATAGAGAGGCCAAATTATTGAGTCCCAAAACGTCAGTATCAGTTTTTGCATTCACAACTGGGACCGTGACATTTTCTGTTCTGCGTGGATCATGATAGCTGATTTTTTTTCCTCTTATTCCCTCCTGTTGTTGTCAGTTTGACATGTTGAAATGATGAGGACATTGGTCCGTGTTGTTGACAGCCATGAAAAATGAATCAACCACCTCTGATCAACATGAAGATTGACCTTGAATTATGTATGTGGGCAGATTCAGTTGGTCGGTGTTTAAATCAACTTTTTTTGATAACCCAGAAAAGGTTATGTGTTCACTATCATCTGTTGATTGATTTGTCATAAGATTTTGCAATATTTACTGAACTGTTTATTGAAAGGTGGTATGTAGGCTTTGCCAAAGGACAGACCCATTCTAAACATAGGTACAGATCATGTGCTGATGTATGAATGGTTTGCAGGCTATCAGTTGAATCGAGATTGGTTTTGATGGAACTAAAGAGGACTGTTAGAGTTTGGATTTGATGAAAGTAAAGAGGATTGTTAGAGTTTGGTTTTGATGAAAGTAAAAGGGACTGTTAGAGTTTGGTTTTGATGAAAGTAAAAGGGTGTTTTGATGAAAGTGAAAGGGGCTGTTAGAGTTTGGTTTTGATGAAAGTAAAGGAGACTGTTAGAGTTTGGTTTTGATGGAAATAAGGACTGTTAAGAGTTTGGTTTTGATAGAAGTAAGGAGGACTGTTAGTTTGGTTTTAATGGAAGTAAAGAGGATCGTTAGAGTTGGTTTTGATTGAAGTAAAGGGGATGTTAGAGTTAGGTTTTGATGGAAGTGAAGAGGATATTAGAGTTTGGTTTTGATGGAAGTGAAGAAGATTGTTGGAGTTTGGTTTTGATGGAAGTAAAGAGGATATTAGAGTTTGGTTTTGATGGAAGTAAAGAAGATGGTAAGAGTTTGGTTTTGGTGGAAGTAAAGACTGTTTGGACCTTGACAAACTTCTGCACTCTGGCAAGTGCCCTTCTATTCTCAGTTTGTTTTTGTTGACCAGTATGAATGATAGTTTGTTTTTATTGGCCTGTTTTAACAAGCGCCATGGCATTTTCTGTTCCCTGTGGATATGAGAGTTGATTTCTTCCTCCTGTTCCTTCCATCCGTTGCTGGTTTGACATGTTGAAATGATGAGGACATTGGTCCGTGTTGTTGACATCCATGAAAAATAACTCAACCACCTCTGATCAACATGAAGATGTACCTTTAATGATGTATGTGGTCAGGGCTTCATTAGTAAGGTGTGTGTATGTGTGTGTGTGCGCGGCGAGACCAAAGAAGTTGCATGTTCACTATTGCCTGTTGGTTGGTTTGTCTGTCAAAAGATTGTGCAAAAATTTCTGAACCGATTTGAAAAGTGTCGTTCGGAAGCAGCAGATATTTGAATAGGGTTAGTGTTTGCAGTGTCGGGGAGTACACGACTCAGAAAGGTAGGCACACTGTGTGTGTGTATGTGGAGCTTACCTCTTTCTGCGAGAGCAGTTGCATTCAGCGCAGCAGGAGACACATGTACTAAAACACGCATAATCCTTTTTTTTTTTTTTTTTTGTCTTCCTTTTTCCTTTTATTTTCAGAAATAAATTCAACAGAGTATCAAGGAGAGTGGCATTGCATGTGATCAAAGGTTAAGGAGTACACAATCCTTGGTTGGAGGCCTCAGGTTGAGCTTGAGATTTCAGTGTGTTGTGGAACACATTTGAAGGAATTTCATTGCTTTTGCCTGATCCTGCTCAGAGAAGAATTTCATTGCGTTTGCCTAACTCATGTTCAGAGTTTCATCGCAGTTTTACAGGTTTCAGTGTGGGCACTTTGCACAGGTGGACTCCATGGAGCCCAGAAACGAAAGCGAATTATAAATAGACAGTTTTGGGTGGTGATCAGTACATGCTTTGGTGCTGTTTACCCATGCAGGTATCACGCTGATCAGTGTGGACAGACTGAACTTGCTGAAGGTAGCTCCAGGTGGCCACGTCGGTCGCTTCTGCATCTGGACACAGTCTGCCTTCAGTCGTCTGGACAAAATCTATGGCACATGGCGCAAAGACTCTGAGGAAAAGACAGGCTACAAGTGAGTCTTCGGTGTTTCTTGTAAAGTAGTGGTCTTGTTGCAGGATTTAGAGGCTAATGATGTCCATTATGATAATGTATTCATGTATCTTAACAGCAAGTCTTAACAACATGACATAATTAATCTAGAGCAAGTTTGAAAGTGCATGCCAAAATGATATATCAGCAGCCATCTGACTATTACTGATTATCCACATAGTTAAAGCTTGGAGGTTGTGTAGGTGTGTTGAAATGATGAACCGATTGGTCCGTGTTGTTGACTACAGTGAAAACAATCCTATACCACCTCTGATCAACACACAGATTGCAATGCTGTCTTGCACATATAAGGCAGATGCAGCCATTCGTGGTTCTACTAGACATGTGGAATTGGTAGCGAAATGCCTTGTGGTGGTTTTTCTTCTTGAGGTTATTTTAATCCTAATGGACAAAGGAATTGTTTAATGATAAAAGGGAGTGGGGATTAGGTTCTGTTGTTTCATGTTCCTTGGGTTTCTGATCATATTTTTCATTTCTGCAGAAAGTGTTACCATATTCTTTTTTTCCACATTTATTACTGTACATTTTTTGGTTCAGATTCATTTTTACATTATTATATGAACAAATCTGCCACACACTTTCCCACATGATTGAATTTGTGACATGTTTGTTTCAGCTTGCCATCTTTGAAGATGACTCAGACTGACCTGACCAAGCTGCTCAAGAGTCAAGAGATCCAGGCTGCGCTCAGAGCTCCCAAGTAAGATTTTGTCGTTTGCACTATGGCCTTTTAACATAATCATCTTCAGTAGAAAATAAATAGCAGTCAGCCAAACATTCCAGCTAATAATACACGAGCACACTTATGTGCCGCAACACCATTACACATTCCTTCTCACTCCGGAATCACCCACAACGAGTGGGCAGATCATGCGGCTAAAAAGGCAGCGAAGAATTTAGAAGGTTCACAGCATCTCAACATTCAACTAGATCTGCATGAATTTAACCAACGCATAGAAAAAGTGTCTCAAAATCATATTGCTGAACTGCACCAAAAAACAAATAGTCAGTATTACCAGCACTGTGTACAAGTAAAGAATGCAGCGAATCCGAAATCTTTTTTAAACAATTTATCTGTAATGCATTCCAGACATGTTACTAGTTTGATGTATAGGTTTGGATTGAATGCTTTTAGAACAAAGTATTCTAAAAATATACATTGCATATGTGGCAAACAAATTACTGTAAACCATCTACTTCTTCACTGCCCAGGAGTTAGGCACTTTGTTCCTAAGATAAAGTTAGCAGATCAATTGTCAGCCAGTGCACCATTATCCACTGAAATATTTTTAAATAATCATGCATTACTCTGCATGTTCTCTGAAAATTTTAATTCCAGTCTACTTGGTATCTATCTCTGATGTATTTTAAACTAGAATTGTTGTGTTGTACGACATTGATATAAAAGAGTTACATTTATATGATATATATGGTTAGCCCCCCCCCCCCCCCCCCCCCCCCACACACACACACACACTCCCTCTATTCCGTCCTCCTTTCCACCCTGATGCCCCCCATCCCCACCCACAAACCCCCCTCCCCCCACCCATCCCCCTGCATTATGTTCCAATCCTACTAAACTTGTTTCGTTTGATATACTTTAATTTCCCCGATTAACATACACCAAAGGCTAGATAAACAACCAGGATAAGTAAATATCTACATATCTCACCATCCATCCCAACCTCCCCCTCTTGCCCCTAGCACAGTCCTCTCTCTCTCTCTCTCTCTCAGGCTCACACACACACATAATTATGCACGCACACACACGCACTCAAACGCACACACATGCCGCGCGCACACACACAAACACGCACAATTCCCCCCCCCCCCCCCCCCCCTGTCTAATAACACTTATAGTGAATAGACGTTAAACTAGAGAACTAACAACTAACGCCATTACACTGATTCAACACATCATATGGTTGCAAGGGAGGGGAGGGGGAGGGGGGGGGGGAGGGAGGGATTCAAGGCGAGTCTTTACAGCATTCATTACATCACCATATAGACCAGTCAGCGAGTCGCTACATACTATAACCACATCATGTGTTCAGTGTCTCACAGAGTGCTGACCCAATAGCAAAGATCCCTTTGCACTAAATAGGGGAAAATGCACAGTATCATTTTAGTTTGCGATCGTAGTTAATAGTACCAAGAGATGTGTACAACATTTCCAGTTTCTACATGTGAAAATCTAACATACCATGACAGGTGTGTTGCCTGGCCACTTGGCATACAGGGATCAAAGTCCAGGGATCTATCATGACCTTGACTGATGAACTGATAGATACATGTGGGCACTCGCTGCGGTTTGTCATGAACATTTCTTTCAGCACTTATTCTGGAGTAGCACACCTCATAATAATGTTCAAAATTATCACCAGAATTAAGTTCACTTTAAGAAAAAAAAGTCAGTTTAAGGATAGAAGCATATTTATGAAACCATCATTACAAATCAAAGCATTTCAATAGTCGGGGTATTTGTTTAAACAAACCAGAGAAAAACTAGCCGACTGCATAGTGGGGAAAGGAATGGGGAAGGGAATGTGAAGAGAGGGAGAGGGAATTCATGCTGCACGCAGATAAAAGTACAATAGAGTGGGTTGCCGTGTGATATTTTGCTATTGACTGCTCCAAGAGGATTGCCAGCGCCAGGGTGCGAGGGAACAGCTATGGCTGTGGATTGAGTGAGTGATGGTGTACTACTGCCATTGTAGTTGCTTGGAAGAAGGGGGGGGGGGGGGGGGGGGGGGGCTCTTTTATTGGCATATCAGGACTGAATTTTAAATGTGTGTTGAAATGATGAGCTTATTGGTCCGTGTTGTTGACTATTATGAAAACAATCTCTTACCATCTCTGATCAACACACTGACTGCACTACAAAGTCCTGTAGCAGCTGCACAGACTCTTACATGTACCATGAAAATGGGAGATCTGCAGAGTTTTTTGTTGTTGTTTTTTTCCCCCTTGGGGATGGGGAGGAGGGTGGGAATAAAAATGGAATTCTGTAAGCTAAAAATCTTTATTTCAGGAAGGTGATGGTGGTGTGGGATGCAAAATAAACCAGTTCTGAGTTGGTAAACAGTCGCAACTTTTAGTTGAATTTTGTTGGTTCTTATGGTCAGTAAATACTGTATTCTATGGAGCTAAGTTCAGGGTAAGGTAGGTTCAGCCACATTCTGCCACAGATTGTCATTGTTCTGGATAGGGGCTCCAAGCAGTAATGTTTGCTTATGCTTCTAGTTGGCATTATTAAATACACTGAAGAAGATATTCACATTTCTTGATTTTGTTTAATTTTTTTTTTGTTGTGTGTGTGTAATCTGTATGGAGAAAACTATAAACAAAACAGACATACAAAGGACATGATACTATTTATGTAGAGCCACAATTTTGGGTCTGGTAATGATGTGATCAGTATGAAGTTAAAAAAAAAATTGAACCATAAATCATTTTAATATATAATAGCTTAGTTAGAAATAATTCAAGAACCTTAAAAATGCAACAAGAACTTTTTCATCCTATTAAAATTTCATGACAAGTTACGAGTTTCAGAAAACAAAGGGTTTTTAAGATTATATGTGTTTTATGCTGACCCAGTCACTTTTCCATCAAGTTTCTTGACTTTGGCAGAAGTCTGGAAAACCTCAACTTTATTCATCTGTGAAGTAAATGTTGCTGAACTGTGTTTTCTGTGGTCAGTAAAAACCTTATAATTATATGGCTGATTTATATAGCTTTGTTAAGAACAGTTAAAGAGGTAAGCATAACATACAAAAAGTAAATGGCACAATTCTTGTGTCATTGAACGTCGAAATGGCACAATTCTTGTGTCATTGAACGTCGAACCCAATCACAGTAGAGGTGGTGAAATAAATTGCTAACCCACAGGGACCATTGGCACAATTCTTGTGTCATTGAACGTCGAACCCAATCACAGTAGAGGTGGTGAAATAAATTGCTAACCCACAGGGACCATTGGCACAATTCTTGTGTCATTGAACGTCGAACCCAATCACAGTAGAGGTGGTGAAATAAATTGCTAACCCACAGGGACCATTAAAAGTAAATCAAGGTAGCGTGTGGTGTTTTTATTTTGATGGGGCGAGGTCCATTTTGTTGTCTGCGCAACCTATGACATTGACACATCACATTACCATTCAAGTATTTTAATGTTAATATTTTTAACGTTAGGATCCGAGTTTTTAGGTATCATGTAATTAAATTTGTTGTTTTTATCATGCCAGTAAGTTTGAAGTCTGAGTTTCTAATGGACGTGAAATTCACTAGTTTTAACAAGCAGATAACTTGAAGCAGGCTGCAGTTTTCATTTTTTGGTATAATCCATAATATCCTGAACTGTTTTACCCAATGAATTAAAGGAAGTCCTGATTGTGTTTCAGGAAAGAGGTGACGAGGAGGATTCTGAAAAAGAATCCTTTGAAAAACAAACGTGTTATGATCCGCCTTAACCCCTATGCCAAGGCTTCTGCCAAGGCTTCTGCAGCTGTGGAGCAGGCTCGCCTCCGCAAAAAGGAAGAACTTCTCAACAAGAAGCGAGGGGTGAGAAGTCACTAGGGGAGAGGGAAAGGTGTGAAGTATGATACGAAGTAGTCATTGGCCCATGTTGCCGACACAGTATTGAAATTGCCTACTCTGATCACGTTCCTCCAGTTAGCTGTGAAGATTTCGTGTGGAAGGTGATGTAGTGTGAATTGTCAATTATACCAGTAAGATTAGAAGTTGTTCGTTTTAAATTTTTTTTTTATAGACTGTTATTCAGTATTGTTTGGATTTAATGTGAGCTATGAATGTTAAAACGAAATAGTATTCTCTAATATGTTGTAGGTTACTAAGAACTATTACACATAATAGCAAAGTGCAGTAGACTTCATACACTATTCAGAAAAAAAAAAAAGGCAACAGTTTTGTGAATCGATACGAACCAGCTGACTTCCTGTATGGCTTAGTGGAAAGATGAAGCACTTGCCAAATGCATTTATGCACAGATTTGTCGAAGTTGGAATCTTGAAGCCAGTGAAAGGGTTGCAAATTATTTCTGTTAGAACTACTTTGAGAAACATGAACTCTGTTGAAATGAAAATGTAACATGTGTCTGTGTAAAGCATGTTAAGAAAAGAATGTAGTGCTATGTATGTAAAAGCAGATTCCATAATTTGGAGTTGAATAGTATGCAATGTGTTTCAGATCAAGACACCTCTGCCAGATCTTCCCAAAGGCAAGGCTTCTGCCAAGAAAGCAGCCCAGCGCAAGAAGACTGCCAAGGGCAAGGGAAAGAAGTGAAAAGACATTGATCACTTGGCATACGTTTGAAGCCAAATAAAAATATACTGTCAGTGGATTTCATTGTGTCGTATTTTTTTTTGTGTGTGAACATGATTTTCCAGAGAAGACCATCTCTTTTTTTCTTTATCTGTCATGTCACAAGCAAATCATCAAAGCTTGGCTCAGCTATCATTTGAGCGGTGCAACCGTCACTTGAAGTCCTGCATGGGTAAGTGTTGCTGAGAACTGAGTATCCATGAAGCGCTTGTGCCGTGAAGAGTTCCTGTGTGAAATTTTAGTGAAGTTTCTCTCGCTTTGCTGCTGTCCTCCCTTGCTGTCGAGCACAGTGCGTGAGAATGGGTGCTTGGTAACAAAGAAGACCTGTACATGTGGGGGTGCACACGAACATTTGTTTCTTTCTTTGTCTTTTGCAGCTTTTTCCGGTGTAATTTTCATATGTTCGTTTCTTCTTTGTCTTTTGCAGCTTTTTCCGATCTTATTTTCAGTCACATTTATGTTCCATTTTCTTTGGTCTTGGCCCTCCTTGGTGCATATAAATGTTCCATTTCCTATAGCGTTTAATTGAGCTGTTTGTTTAGGGTAGTTCTCTAATGTTTCGTCATGAACATTTATTCCTTTACTCAGTTGATTAAACATTCACATGTCTAACCGTTTTAGCCTCACATAGCAACTGGCTGTATAACCTTCCCAGCCTGGCATGTTTTGCTGTTCAATAGAAGAACAGGGCTGGTTTACTCAAGAGGTCGGAACCTTGGAACGGCAAATGAAAAAAACTGCTTTATTACAGAAGTATAACTTTTCAGCCACAGAAGTGTTAAAAAATTGTCCAGAGATGTATGAATTCTTGATAAATAGGTGTAGAACAGCTCCTCCTTCCTTAACAGTACTTGCTTTGACAGATTGTTTAATTACATTTGTGATAAAATGTACATCTTTTTCAAAACGTATTTTGTACAGCCAAGTAAATTTCTAATCGCCGAGATCAACTATGATTTTATTTAAAATTTACCTTTGTTTTGCCACTTTATTGACTCGTGTCGGGGGGTGGGGACGTGGGACTAAAATTAGTTGAAATTCACTTAAACAAAGCAGCACATACTGTGAGAAGGGAATGGCTTCAAAATACTCTTCCTGTATTTATTATTCATGCATGGATAAACGTCCGACTTGTAATCAGGTGAAGACATTCATCTGCCCCCAACTGAAGGTTTGGTGCTGGGCAAAGAAAATTATGATTCCTCCTTACTTGATTTACTTTTACTTCGCATTCATTCATCCTTCTGCATAAAATAAGAAGTGTTGATACATGTATATAAAATCATATACATGTATATTGGGAAGAAGCTAGACGGCAAAAGGTCTTCATAGAAGTCCCCTCATATCCCTCCCCCTCTTCCCTCATCCCCCCCCCCCCCCTTTTACACAACATCATACACGCACACCTTCATGTTCTTTTCTTGAAGCAAGTGCACACACACACTTGTAGTTTATAAACTTGACCTGGTTTTTAAACAACGGGGAGCAAACTTTTATTGTTAAATGAGCAAGGTAACTCGACTGATAGTTGAATGAGAAAGGTAACTCGACTGAATGATTGTCTTGGCCCCCTGGTTAGCTATATGCCATCAACAAAACTCGGTGTACTTGAATGAGACGTCCTTTCCGTCTGTGTCCAGTAGGCAGAAAGACTATGCTATAATTCGCTGAAAAGAAAAGGAAATCACAAGCTAATTATGATAGTTGCTAAACAGATGTGCTTAAAGCAAAAGTGGATCATCTTTCGTAATCCTCTTAAATTTGGATTCTCTGAGGCAACCCCCCCCCCAGTTTTCGGATTCTTTTCATGAGTTTAACCACAAAATGGGTATGCATGGTTCATGCATCGCCATAACCAAAAAAAACATGTAGCGTTATGAAAATTTCTAGATGTGGTCGTAAGGGTTTGTTTTGTAATGTGAACCACATTTTGTCTTTTTTTAAGAGCAAGTTGTGACACTCACCTAAATGTCACCAAATAATGTCAAATTGTATGGTGACAACACTATTACAGCACACCAACATGCAGTTGGACATGCATGTTGGTAAAGTGAAAGCTGTGGTCTACCCTACCTGACATGATCCATCCTTGGTCCGCCCGTACAGCCCTTGTTCGAGTCATAGTTTAAGTTAATATAATTGTCAATTTTCCCATGTGAAAAGTAGTGTCAGATAATTCCAAGCATAGTTTCCCATTGTTTTTAAGCAAATTGTTTCCTGTCATGTATCGACATTTATGTAGATATGTAAGAGTATAGCTGTATATGTGTAAGCATATAGCTGTGCAATATGTGACGATGTGTAAAGTGTCATGCTATATGTCATAGAGCCACTATTGTCATTACAAAAAGAGGTATGCGCAAACAAAAGATTTGAAAGCCAGCAAGCTGCATTATTGTTGAGCCATATTTGGGTCAAATTAGCTTGCTTTTGTTGTTGCACTTGCAGTGTTTTGAAAAAGAAGCAAGAGGCAAAAACCCAAAGAAATAATCTCAAGGGCTGTGGTGTTCAGTAAAGCATGAGCAGGGCCTGTCGGCTGTTGGAATGCAGTGAAGGTTGCAGGCTGTGTAGCCAGTTGCCACGAGGTTTGCAGGGTGGCAAGTGGCACGTGGTCCTTGGGATCACTTTCCATGTTTTCTACTCCTAAATTGCCTATGTCAACAATTAGACTGTTCTCCTAACTCTTCGTTTTCAATTTCATCTATTTCTTGTTAAAAAAAAAGAATTCATCCCATTCCTCTGCAGAATATTCGGTATTTAATCTAACTCAATTTCATTAGCAGACAAGCCATTGTGGAATTTTGTCAGCTTCATTTACAACTCTTAGCACCCAGTTTCCTTTCTTCTCCAGTGGATGGAAGTGGTACCAGCATCCTAAAATAGCTTGATGACGAATGCCCACAAACTTGTAGAGCTCTCTGAGCACTATCACGGCACAAGCACATGTTGGGAAAGTGCCAAACACATACTCTCATCTACTTGCATTATGAAAACTAGCACGGTGTCCGGGAGCTCCCATCTACTGTTATGACTACAAGAGGGTTACATATGGACATGGGTGGCAGATTTGCCAACGTACTCTGCAAAAGCCTGAATGATTCATGTAGTATTACGTAGAAGTCTAAACTTTATCTGGCAACAGTATTCATGATGCTACATTTTGGACCTCATGATGATGCCATATACTTTGTTTGGAATCCCGAGAAAGTTGAAGCGAGTTGTGACATGCACACACACACACACACAGATTGTACACTTAAAGATGGTCAAGTTCATTCCCCAGCAGTTTTCCATACCACTACTCGAGACTCTCCCAAGTTATTACTATAATAACCACACCCTTGCAGTCAGTCACTCTGAATAGTCTGCTGTTGTCATCAATCCTCAAACTGGTGCAGAAAAATCATGTTTGACATAACCCAAGCAGGAGAAAGTAGTTTTTCTTTTTTATTTGACTTCCCAACAGCAAACAATTTGGAACATATACATACACACACATATCAATATAATGTACAGAAATGGATTTCAAATTTTAAAAAGTTTTTATTTGGGACCAACGTAAAAGAGATGAGCTAATGGTTCACACTTAAATGTTTACCATGTGCGATTTTTGAAAAGCGATGTGCGATAACTTTCTGTTCCAACCGTCGCATAATAACCCCTTCTTAATCATCATTTTTCTTGCAGCAAAGAAAGGGTAAAAGACAAAGTATTAACAAGAATACGCTATTTTACAATTAAACCAAAGCTGACTTCGAGTTATGAGGGGGAAAAAGGTTTCACAGCTTTCCTCTTAAGGAGTTAGCCGTTTAACTTTCACAACTCTTAATTAATGTAACAGAGGTTCGTTTCAAATAGTTTATGTACTCTGTTTGGCAAAATGCACTTGCCACATCAAATTCTTGCAAGCTACAGCCAGTTAGCTAGCTGTGGGCGATTCTCATGGTTTGGAACACACAGGCATTCCAAGCAGACAATGCGATTTTTTATGACTTGTTCATGCTTCCTTTCATTCTAAGGCCATACATGTACAAGGATGATCTGTCAGATTTTAACTGCCTTGCCTTAACTTTTTCTGCTGTCCAACAATTAGCTGTACATTAGAGGCTGACTTCACATTTTAAGACGGTTTTACTAAAGGGTTGGGAACAGTTTCCCTGTTATGAAACTATCAGGAACAGGGAAAACTACAGTGTCTAAGAAATGGATAAAGCTGTTTATTTAACAGCGGACTAGCAACAATCTTAACTTGGCATTCCATAAACGGATCTTTTCATTTGTGACAGAACACAATTATGTTCTAATATTCACAAAATGCTGCTTCTTGGTGTTTGACTGGGACATATTAGGCCAACTTCATCCAGGGTGTGAATTTGGTTTTAGTAATCTTTATTCAAAATTTAACTAGTTTTTCCAAAGTAATGTGAACTTGAACACATCGGATGTTTTGAATGAAATGCATAATATAATTTCTTGCCAATACAAATTTATTGATTTCCATTACTGGTGAGCTTTATGGTTACTCTTTCTCAAAACGGTTACATACTGTCATATGTTTGCCTCCATGAATCGCCAAGCAACATGTAACCAACAGTCAAGATTGCATAACTTGACAATCTCATTTGTTTAATGAAGAATGGCCTTTATGCTAGGGTATGTTGATTTGAACGAATCACAAGCGATGTCACACCTCAGAAAAACTGAAGTGATTCTTGTCTGGGGAAAAAGAAACTGGTTTTCAGTCAGTTAATAACCAAGTCTGTACGATTTGTCAACGAAAATAACTCTGATGCAATGCCACAAAGAGCATCAAAACCACCCAGGTTGCATCCAGATATCCCTTGCATGGAGTACCTCTTGCCAACGATCCGACAGGGACAGGGGGAGAAGAGAGAACCGATTAGCTAGTTGCAGGCCATTATGCCTAATGCATAAAAATGAGATGGTGACACAATTTTGACGTTTTGGATTATATGTAGAACAGTTTCAGTTTCATTCATGAAATAATCCATTTCTCTAAGGGCTGATCTACCATGTGATCTGCTTGCCGACCAATGCTGTCTCCTGCTAGGCTCACTCTTTCTCTCTCAACGTTCTCTCTTCTTTCTAGAGGTAGCTGTCTTATTCAATCGCTTGTGTATGTCGGTCAGATAGCAGGCAAGGTACTTAAACATTGTAATGCAGCACTGACAACACACGCATCGACGTACTCCTTCGCACACACAGTACTGGTCACGCCCCCTCTAAGCAGTGATGAAGGGGAGAGATCATTGGCCCTCTAAGCAGTGATGAAGGGGAGAGATCATTGGCAGATATGCTGGATGGGGAAATCCCCATGAGAATCAAGTAGGCATGTATTTTTGAAACGGAAACTGGCATTCTTTGTTCATTGTGAATAATTCACCTTTTCTGATCCAATGACATGCACTGTCCTCACAGCATTCAATGCTGGTCAAGGTTTAGATCGCTCCCCTAGTTGGGTTCAATATCAACCTGGTTGGATTTTAAATCCTGTAACACCACTTCTATTTTCTGGCATACTGTTAGACTAAGATACACGACATTACAAATGTAAGGAAGTACTCAAATCACATGAAGTTCACATGAGGCGTTAACCTGACCTTGCTGGTCATCTATAAAATATTTCTAAAGATGTGCATATTAAAATTTGTGTCGTGTGACTGGATTGGTTGCAACTGCAACAATTTACCCTAAAATAACTGAAGGGAAAATAGTTTCTTGTGTTACTATTGTTTAGCAATTGTTACGTAGAGTATGGGCAGGGAAGAGCAGCAAGACATTGAGGAATGGGGAAAACAGGAGATATATACACTGGAAAGAAACGATGCAAACTGTATAATAAAAACAGAAACTTGCCATAATGGCAATGACAGTCTTGAAAGTATCTAACATATGGATCACGATTACAAACAAATTGATTAAAAAATTGTGCAAATGGACAAAATTGGAGAA
The DNA here is from genome assembly GCA_033310375.1 of Conus canariensis. Classification (NCBI taxonomy): domain Eukaryota; kingdom Metazoa; phylum Mollusca; class Gastropoda; order Neogastropoda; family Conidae; genus Conus; species Conus canariensis. The sequence continues at coordinate 60,572,228 of CM065729.1, forward strand.
GCAACTTGAGTTAACCATATCAAATCATACATAAAAATGCATAAATTGTCAACACTGTTAAATTTCTGTTACAAATGAATGCCAAAATGTTTTAAGTTTTCAATGTGTCTTTTTTTCCAGTTGTCTCCAAGAATCAGAAAAGTGGAAAATCAAACTACAATCATTGCAATTCTGAACTGATTATACAAACACTCGTTTGCTCTCTTACAAAGTTTTTCAATAGCTTGACTCACTTGAGCAGTGCAAAGCACAGCTGCACAACCTCTGATGTTTAATGTCAGAGATGGAGACAGAAAGGTTTGGGGGGAGGAGGGTGGCATACAGGAAGCAAACTGGCTTACCTGAAAGCATGGTAACTTCCATCTGAAGTAATCTACGGAAGGTTTGCAAAGAAACAATGTTCCTACGTCTTATTGGCAGCATTCATAGAATGTCATTTTGGCTATATTTGGCAATGTTTTTATCTCTTCTTTCAAACAGAGTTTCTAAAATAACGAAACACCCGCCAAAACCTTGGGAGGGGTTAGCAGCTGAATGTAGATAAACATGCTACGAGGCAAAAGGATAAATGTCTAGATTTATCAACATGCCATGTTGAAGGGGGCTGGAGAAATCTGCAACCACAAACTGCAAATAGGAAGTTAACTGAGGAATACTAAATCTCATGTCACAAACTTTTCCACAATTTTTTTTTTTTTCTCCTCCCGAACGACACTTGAGGCCTAAACTTGCATGTCCTGCTTCATTTATTGCATTTCAAATTCATCGGAGTTCAGCATTTCAAGAACACTGCGCCTTCTCCTCACTCCCTCACCCCCCTTTTCTTCATTTTGTTGAATGTGACAATAAATTAACAGTTGTCCCTACATGTACATCAAAATACTCAATATTTACATCCCTTGACCATTCGACACGGACTCAACCTCTCCATGAAATGTACATCCTTGTGCTTACACCACAAAAAAATAACTTGCACCATGAAAAGTAATTTACACCCTTTCACACTCCATAAAAACTCAGGACAGTATGCTCCAAAACAACAACACTAACACGCTACCATGTGTTTCAAAAAAAAAGGAAAAAGCTCAAATTATACAAGGAATGCAATGAAGTTAACTTGCCACACTAAAAAAAAAGATGGGTGAACTCAACAGCAGACTTCAGCACCAACAAAATAAGCCTTGAGGAACACTGACCAAGACCTCGGGAGTTATCGCATCCGTCGATGTAACAGACTTTCCTTACATGTAACTAGTGCTCATTGCATGAACCAGGGCTTCTCTGAGGATCATGCGTGTCACTTTGGTACATTAGATCTGTGGTGTTACAGCATAGTTTGACATAACTCATCTTTGTCTCCATCCAATAGGCTTGCCAGCTGGTAGTTTCCATCCTGTTTTTTTTTTTTTTTCTTTAATTGGTCAACCATGAAAATCAAAGGATACCGGCAGGCTTGTCTTTTCAATTAATTAAAAATGATGATTTTCAGCTTTGAAAATCAATTAATTCTGGACGACTCATTTTGCCAGTGCTGACTGAATAGTCGAATTTCCTCATCATTCACATCCATTTACAGTATTGCTTCAGATCACTCATTCAACCACCCATTCTTTTTAAACCAGCATAAATACACCTGGTACGCTAACACACACACCATGACCTTTCTTTTCACGTCTGTAAAAATGGTTGTGATCTGTTACAGATCAGAACATCACAAGTCAATTGAAAGTCATGGATTATTGTGCAGATAGCACGACATACCTGAACATGGAACCAATAATCCAGAGATCATGAGAACTGTAATTTTTCAGAAGACAATTTAAAACCTGTGACTATTTCAGATGTCCTTACACTTGATGAACAAAGCCTTGTCAAGATGGTGAAAATAGCAGAAACAGTTCAGATTCAGCATTGAAATACCATCACCATGATGCCATGCTTTCTACAGGTCATCCAAAGCTCTTTCTCTACAGGCTGGAATTTTAACAGCAAAAGTATTGTTACAAACATCATGTCACCACTTGGTGGTGACAAATACGCACTTTCAATGCTTACACAGCTGAAGTTTAAATCGCATACACTTAATCATCATTATTTACTAACTCAACCATGCATGACCTGTTCTCCCAAGCATCTTCAAAGCATTGTCAACACAAGGGGAAAAAAAGCAAACAAAACCACACACACACTACTATTCTGGATGCTGTTGAGTAACTGCCTGGAATTCATTCCAGCTGAGTTCATGGCCTGGATTCATGCTGTGCCAGTAGCTGACTTGGACCCCGACACCTTCGCATCAATAGACAGTAAATACACCAACTGATGGTAAATACATTAACTGTATCACTATCCTCTCAAGCCAACTTGTCAGTCCTCATGTCCGCTATCTGCTCGACGTGAATCCTGGCCTAGGAGATCTAATTTATCAGCAGGACCCGGAGAAGCATTCCAAGCAGCTGTTTCATTGCTTCATCCGTTGCAACTGTCGATCAAAAGGATCAGTGAAGGAACCGACTATGGCCTGACTAAACTTGCATACCTAGGAACACACTTTCTCCCCTTTTCGCTCGCAAAATGCCAACATCCATCTTAACGACGGCAGTGCATTCTTACACAAAGATGTACACCAGAATAACATATTTGCAAAACAAAACTAAGGCAAGATAAAATACAACAGCAAGGAAAGAACATGTACACTTCCCTGCATCCAGAAGAACAATAATGCAATGAGGCACACAGATCAATTAGAGATGCTTAAATGCAAACGCTGGAAGGTACAATCAGATGAATGATGAGAAAGAAAATGTGGTCACATGAATAATAATCAATAAAGCTCTTTTCTTCATGAACACTAAAAGACAGACCAAAATCCCATTGGCACAAGAATTCAACAAATAAGCAAATAGTACATATTGATTTACACCTGTGACAGCTCACTTTTCTTAAAGTTTTGAACTGGCAAACTAACAAAAAACATTGCTCCCTACTCATGCATCTGATTACCTACCCTTACCCTTATGCAGAAAGAAAATGAAAGGTACCGAAGAACAAATTCCAGCATATAAACGCTCTGATGGATTTATTCCAGAAATCAACTCTCACTTACCCTTGTGAAGGGCAACTGGGACAATCTCAACATTGACACCGACAGACTTAAACCAAAGCAGTGTAAGAATAGCTAATTTTGACTGTTGCAGTCAAAGATACTGGCTGAGCAGCACAAAATCCTCTGACATGCTCATTTGCGTATTAATCTACTCCAAATCCTGGGCCCAAGTTCTGCAAAAAATAATAATTTTAATATCAAGGAACCTTAATATCTTCGCAACTTTTCATCATTTTAAACAAAAAAAAGATAAAAAGAAACAAAAAGAAAGCTGGGTAAGTCACAACTGGGAGTCTGTTGGTTATGATTCACTGGGATAATGCCATATGAGTGACAAACTGTTGCTTGTGTCATTAGGAAGAAACTCTTGGAAGAGCTTCACACCAGAAGGTCATCAAAGAGGAAATCCCCTGTTGGACAAGTCTTTAGTCCCTGCACTCCTTACACTCTAAGGAGGAGGAGGGGAGGAAAGGAGTGGGGGTGGGGGTGGGGGGAGGCACATCCATCTCATGACTACCAGATGCCTTTCTGCTATTAACACTTTCTTCTTCCTGGTGCTGCCAGGATTTGAAACTGCAACTTCTGGATGGGTAGGCAGGCATCTGAAGGCATTACCTTAACCATACTGCTACTGGACATCAGTTCTAAGCACACAAAAAAATGCAAGTCTTATCAATTAAGTTAATTTTGGTTCCTTCTTGACCAGATCTAGCTGGAACTCTTTTCAACTACCTCTGCCACTGCCTTTTGGTCTTTCTTCTGCCAGCTGTTCTGTGAGAGATCATAGGCTGTTGAGCCTCTAAAACCCCTTGCTCCAACTGGCCTGGAAGCCCAAATCCCACAAGCGGCTTGCTAGACTGTTTTTCAGTCTTGTAGATCTGAGTTTCCACAGACATGCTGTCGTATGGCACATTGATGAACCTGAGTGGGAATCCAATATTTTCCTTGTCTGGAGGGCCTGCTGTGCACTCCCAGCGATGCACTCCATCCAGTGAAACCCGATTCCATGCTCTTGATGCCACGGCCATTCCAGACCATGCTTTATGGCGTCCTGTCATGTGGAGTGTCATTGGAGCTTCTGGTGGCACAGTTTCCCCTTGCTTTGCTAACCGCATGTGCAGTCTCTACAAGCACTTAATTCTGACTCCATGCGATTGACAAAGTGTCTGTTGCGGTCAGAGGTGTATTAATGGTTTCTAGTTTCTACTCTAGAGTTTTGCGGAATTAAAAGTTACCGTTTAAATATGAACACACACACACACACACACACACACACACACACACACACACACACACACACACAGCATTAAGAAATCCCTAGTTTAAAAGAAAGACTGTACTTCAAGTCTGAAGGGTTCAAAAGTTGATGTAGAACATGCATGATTAGAAACTATGAATACATGGGAAGAATATAAAATATCTATAGGGGAAGAATAAATCAAGGAGCGATAATTAACAAAAAAGTTAGTTGTTGAAACACACACTAATACACATATACACATATTTTCCCCTTGGACAAGTCTCATCAGTCAGTCACTTCTCACTTGTGCGAAGCACAATATACACGTCCAAAGTTTACTTGCAGCCTTTAAACATAACACACAGTTATGACATATTTACTTCGTTTTTGAATAATCCAAAAAGTGAACAATCTGAACATTATACATAAATTAAAAATAAGCACAGCGTGATGGAACAGAAGAGTCAGAGAGTGAGAGGAAGGGACAATAATGCACTGATTAAACTTAACTGCCCATCTGCCTGCAATCATTTACACCTGTAGGTAATAATTACAACACAAAAGTTTCAAATCATGTTAGCATTTCCCTCCCTCCTTGCTTGTATCTGTTATGTGGTTTTTGTCATCAGAGTTCTTATTGCACTTTTCTTCGTGACCAGCGGTCAGGACAGAGGAAAAGGTCAAACTGTTCCATCTGTCTCCAGATGTACAGAAACATTTCAAAGAGAAAATCCCACTTCAGCAGATGAACGGCATGGTAAAGATCCTGCAACAGTTGAATGGTGGTGGTGTAAAATGCTGGTACTTGACTGTTGAAGCAAACCAACAGAGAGAAAAAAACAATAAAAGAAAACGTAAGTTGCAGCTTCCACTGGGTGAGCAAATACATGGGAGTTGCCCTCGTCCTTCCATAGATCTCTTTAGGCACCTGCACACACATTGCACACACACTAACATAAATACATATATTCATGATTCACTCACATTTTGCTTCATTCTTCTCACATTCACTGTTCTGTCAATGCTTCATTCATGCACACTACACAACAAGGGCTCCCACTGGAACAGATCAGCAAGGGTTCCTTCAGGTCCTCTGGCAAAGTAACCAGAAGTCCCTGCAACACAGAACTGTCAGGGCAATGGGGATGCAGGCAGCATGCATATCTCTCAGCTGGGCAGTAATAAACGAAAAGTTGTTTTCATGCCAGCGATTAGTTTTCAGGCAAGTAGACTGGAGATGTAATCAGTGAATGTCTTTGCGAACAGTATGTACTGTTCTCCTGTCTGAAATGAACAGTTATGAACTGTTCTCCAGTCTGAAATGAACAGTTATGAACTGTTCTCCTGTCTGAAATGAACAGTTATGTACTGTTCTCCTGTCTGAAATGAACAGTTATGAACTGTTCTCCAGTCTGAAATGAACAGTTACGTGCTGTTCTCCTGTCTGAAATGAACAGTGGTATTAGGCAAGTCGACAGACCCGCTTGGGAAAAAATCAGGCAGAGATTTCTGTCTTTTCTTTCTTTCTGTGTACGCAGGCTGATACTCCTGTGGACACTCCCTGTACAGACAGGCAAGGATTAATCCCATTAGCCAACAAAGGGAGTGGAATGAAAAAATAATAAAGTTTATAAAAACCTTCTGGTGGTAGTAGAATCCATTAGTGAGAACACTGACGTTTCAAGCCATAGGCCCGTTGTCAAAGTGAAAGGAGAGGACAGTGTAGACAGGAAAGCCTCTGTGAGAATTGGGTGAGAACATTTCATTTAATGATCAAGTTGGACCAAAATAAAGTCACTGATCACTGTTCAGGTGTATTGAGTTCACACAGACACACACCACAGTTCACACAAAGACACCAACACACACACGCGCGCACACACGCACCACCACAACCCCCACAAAACACACAACACCACACACACACACACACAACAACACCCACCCCCCCACCCCACACCCACACCACACACACACACAAAAGGAGGGGAATAAATGGAAATATTCACTATTTTGCCTACTGAAAGAGAAAGAAACAGGGGCTAAAGAGGGACAGGACAGAGAGATTAAGGCAGAAGGGCCCTGGCTCAGCTAGACGTCAGTGACTCTGATGTTCATCCCAGCTGGCTGTGTGGTGCCCAAGCGGCTGATGACAAGGCTCTCCATGTGCTTTCTGTATACACGATCTCTGGGGTTCTGCCACACTGCTGATATCTTCGCATGACTGAAGCTGTGATACGGACCAACAAAATGTTGGCCGACTGGGTTGTTGTGGCCCAGCTTCATCGACCTCAGGTGCTCTGAAAAGCGGTCGGCCAATGAGCGGTAGGTCTCCCCAATATACAGCTTGGAGCAGAGGGTGCAGGTCAAGACGTACACTAAGTTCCTAGACTGGCAGTTTAAACTGGACCTCACAGTGAATGTGCCAGTGGGTCCCACGACTGTAGTTGCAGTGTCTATAAATGGGCACGTCTTGCATTTTTTGTCCCCACAAGGTCTGCACCCAGGTGAGGTTGACTGGGTGGCCTGCGGTCTAAGCTTGGACCTCACAAGCATGTCACGCAGGTTCTTGTCCCTCTGAAAAGCAATCAGTGGTGGCTTGGAAAAAATTTGTTTGAGGTCTGGATCTTGCTGGAGGAGACTAAAGTTTTCACGCAGGATTCTGCAGACTGGTAGGTTGTGAGGGTGGTATGGGATGACTACCACAGCGCGGTCCTCATCCTCTCCCGTTGCTTTTGGTCTCAGGGCTTCTGTGCGGCTGGTAGAGCGTGCACGTTCAAGTGAGTGGAGTCATACTAGGGAGTGGAGTTCTGTGTATATGACTTTTTTCTTTTAATCCTCCCATTAAGGCAGCCATACTCCAACTTTGGGGAAATCATGAGAGACAACAACTGTCTTTTCATTATTAAATGGAATTATGCTTTCTCAGTTCATGGGTCTAATAAACAAATCTAGAAACACAAATATCTCAGTTTATGGGTCTAATAAACAGATCTAGAAACTCAAATATCTGATCTGATGTGTGTGTCAGGGTAACGATTGAGGTATCAACTGTCTGAATTACAGGCACACCGTCTCTATTTTGACATTTCCCATAGCAAATAGAATTACCCTTTCTCAGTTTATGGGTCAAATAAACAGATATAAAAACTCATAATTATATTTGATTTGAAGCGTATGTCAGGGTAATGATTGAGGTATTGTCTGTGTGCATTACAGGCACACTGTCTCACCTACATTTCGATATTTTCACTCTCTATTAAACTGCTAAGTTGACCAGTAGAGCAACACTGCTTTAGGAGTGCCCACCTGCAGCACATGTACATAAAAATGGCAAGGTTTTTGCAGAATGAAAACTCTAACATTATCTCCTATGCAGATTTCTGAATACTGCCCGTTTTCCTTTTCAGCTGATTTTCTTTTCCTGAACGATTTCCCTTTTCTTGCTGTTGGAAATCTTTGGAACACCTCCCCTGCTCTCTTTTTTTTTCTTCCCTGCATAATGATTATAACATCACAATGAAAAATCATTTTTGAAAGGCAGCAAATCTTTTACTTTGAAACTGATGCTGTGCAGCAATACCTGCTGTCCCCCCCACCTCTTCCCTACCCACTCACCCCCTCCCTACCCCCTCCCCCCTCCACCGCCTCCCTCCCAACCTTCAAACACAGCTTCCGCTCCTTCCCACTGAAGCATTTTTTCCTCTTTTTTTTTTTTCCATCTTCAGGAAGTTGGTATGCCTGTTCAGAGGTTATAACAATCATCAGTATACTCAAACCTTTCAAGCTGAAGTGCTTCATGTCTGAGAAAAAAAAAGCCCCCCCCCCCCCCCCCCCCCATGCGTTGAGTATTGCTGCATTTTGTTTAGAATATGTACATGCATTGCGAATAATTCTGTGAAGCTTTTCCTTTCTTTCTTTTTTTCTTTTTCAACTCTCGATATTTCAGAAATACAAAAATGTTGAACAAAAAGCTGGCTTCATAACTGGAGTAATGGGAAAAAAAACAAAAAACAAAAACTGGAGTAATGATTGGCAGCTACGCTAGTGTTATCAAAATCCCTTCAGTAGCAGATGCCAGGGACTAAGACAGACTCAAACTGTTCAAGAGAGGAAATGAATGCATACATTTAAACTCAGCTGGTATGTGTGTGTGCTTGGTCACACATGTGCGCAAACACACACACACACACACACATGTGCGACTGTGGAGGCATGGTAAACTCTCAGCTCTCCTAGTGATCGCACTAGGAATTTTGCAAACTGGTCCCAACACTGACTATCCTGCAATGTCATTCAACAGCCACTGCCAGAACCGGTCCCAGGGAAATGAAAACCACCACACTAAATAGGTGTCATAAGAGGGGCTCCAGATGAGGCCAACATTCTATCAAGATATACAAGGGCATATCAAGGTAGGCTACATTCTATCAAGATATACAGGCCGAGGGCAACAACGTAGCAAGCAAATCCAACAAGACCTTAGGGTTCCTACGCCGCAATTTGATGTCCTGTGCCATTTCGACTAAAGACTGCTTTTAAGGCCCTAGTATGACCCCAGCTTGAATATGCCTGCCAGATCTGGGATCCGTACCAAGTAAACAACACACAGACTCTGGAGAAAGTCCAAAGAAGAGCCCCTGCTGGGAGGTTAATCGCTACCATCAAACGTCCAGTGTAGAAGAAATGCTACATCAGCTACGCTGGGTACCACTGGAAGAACAGTGAAAGAGATCCCGCCTGATAACGATGCACAAGTTCCACCACGGAGACATAATCATCGACACCCACGCGAGCACCAACTTTCCAAAAGTCCAAGCACAATACCAGGTATTCCCACGATCAACAGTACACCATGGAAACCTGGTACAGGGACTACAGGAAATTTCCCTTGTTCCCCCGCACTACCAGGGAGTTCACCAAGCTCCCGCCAAGCTCCCGCCTGAGGCAATATCAGCCCCGGTGGAGAGCCTCCAATCCTACTTCTGACACCCCCCCTTCCCTTCCCCTTCTAACTCCCAACTTCCCTCCACCCACAACAAAGTATGGACTACCAAGACTGTCTAGAGGCCTGAAATAGGGGTGGGTGGTCACAGCCCCTTTAGTCCAGCCCCATTAGTTAGGCACTGATTACACCCCCCCCCCCCCCCCCCCCCACACACACACACACACACACAAAACAACAGCAAACCGGAACCTTGTGTATGATGCCAGAATCTTCAACTTGATGAAGGCAGACAGAGATGAAAGAAGAAGAAGGGCAGATCAAATAATAACAGAAAGGACGGCTCCAAACTGATGTCAGAGTGCAGGAAACTAGCAGCGCATTTTGTGGAAAGAGAGGGGGAAGGGGGGAGGGTTGACAAGGCTCACATTTTGTTTAAGCCAGGAGCGAAATGGAGGTGGCGGAGTGGAGACGAGCAGGGGGCTTCCATCCTAGTCAATGATATACACCGGAAGCCTCTCCTGGCAAATACATTATCAATTACGATTGTTTCATCACTGCCTTTTGAAATGGTTACTTCATGTTCATACATTGATGCTTTATTTTATCTGTGTGTATTAATTACATGTTATTTACTATTCTAAAAGTGTTTGACTAATGTTTTTTTTTGGTGCTCATCCACCTTTAAATGACTTACAGTTTTGATTTGAATCTTATTTCCATAATGAACTGAACATGCTTATGTTGTGTCTCTAAGGCACCATTAATCTCCTCTATCAATTTCAGAAAGTGTGGTGACCCTACTCATAGAGTGGGGAACAGGGTTGTATAAGTCTCCACAATTCCTTTTTTGTTTTTGTTTGTTTGTTGTTTGTTTGTTGTTGTTCTTTGTTTTTTGGTTTTTTTTTTTTTTTTTTGGGGGGGGGGGGGGGGGGGGGGGGATGCCTTCTTCTTTGAGACAAACTCCAAAGAAAAAAAAAGTTTCAGTATTCTAATTTCACAAATGGTAAATTACCAACAATTAAGTTCACAGGATCATTGTCCACCCCCCACCTTTTTTTAATTTCTTTTTTCTTGATTCTGTCAATGATCCACACCAAGTTGGGTAAGACCTTTGTCCGGGCAGGTATCGTAAAATTCCTTTTAGTAATAAAATTCCTTTCCCTCCACCTCTGCCCCAACCTCTCCTCCACTTTCACTCCCACTATCCTTACTCAATCTTTTCTCTTTTCCTATGCTTCCTCCTCCTCTCTCATCTCATTCCCAGTCTCATCCATTTTCTGATCAAGCATGTCATAAAATGACAAAGAGTACTGATGATATAGCATGCACACTTACAGATATTTTCTTTCATAATATGTTCGGTTTCTAGTGGTATGAACTTCAGTAAGTATCCACAATACACACAAATTCATAAAGACTTGTACATGTGCCATCCAAACACACACACACACACAACACACACACACACACACAACACACACACACACACACACACACCTACCACCCACCACCACACCACCACCACCACCACCATTGTCATGTTTCCAATCATAAATATCCAGAAAACTGAATCAATAGTATTTGATTAACAATGTTTGATACCAGATACGAATATGGAGTTACATCTGACTCATGACAAGAAGTAAGGGCCATTATCTAGGGAGGGTCATCATCCGGTCAACATAACTGGTAGTGTGCAAATAGCAAACAGTACAATGTGTATAAGGGATGAAAGGGATTCTCATAAAAACAGACTCCATACACACAGTTATAAAAAAAAAATAAAAATGAAAATAAAGACTTTATGTTAAGGGTAATAAGTGATTACAAATGATAGCTGGGATGTTTTCAGACACCCAGTAAATGGTTCAGTGCAACATGTGTCCAATAGCATGGAAGCATTGCAGGGACAACATCACTGATGGCCTTGAAGTAAAATTCAGACTAACCCTGCATACATACATGTTGCAAAAGCCTGATCTCATCTACAGGAAACTTGGGATTTTCTGATCAAATGGGAAGTAGACTGTTAAGATTTTTTTTACACATACACTCTCCCTCCTCTCCTATTTATCATACTGTGCCCACATATGTATGGAGTGGAACTCCTACACAATCCTTCAGAAATATGAAAAATTGGGTCTTAAATGGGACAGGTACAGTAAGTTTGTTGTGAGATCAATCTAATCTAGACAAAGAGAAAAAAATTTTCAAAACCAAAATTTAGGAAGAGAGGGGGTTAGTTATTGCCAAGGATACAGACAAAACAAAGTACAGGATAAAACTCTACTTTGTTTTACTTTGTTTGTCTGTGTCCTTGGCGGTATCTAAACCCTTCTCTTTCTAAATTTTGCTTCATTTTCCGCCCTCAGTCACCCCTTTTTCAAACTTTCAAAAACAATTTTTAACCTTGACCATTCAGACGTTTGACATATGTGCTTAGTTAAGTTCCACTGTGTGCCTGCTTTGTATAAATACATAACTCCCGCATACATTTCACGTTAGTGTATTAAACCTGCCAAGGTGAAAGAGCAATGTGAACAGCTGAGACCAGCTATGAAACAGTTCTAAACACAGTCCACACTGCTTTTACATGACACAGACTTTATATGTGTATGGACGTATGTCGCACATAATATAACCAAACACAGCAGGTATGTCACATGCCTCAAACAGGCAACCCTTTCATGTCCAAACACTTCCTACATACGAGATTGTGCAATGTCCCACCTACACATTAAAATGATCTCCTCCTCACAAGAGTTTGGACAAAGAATTTCCTACAGCTATTGTAGCCATACATAAATACATCCGTGAAGTTTCTGTAAAGTTTCACTCCATACCCCCCCCCCCCCCCCTTCCCAAATTAAAACACATGATTAGGAGAGCATCCTTTATTTTTTCATTTGGGCATGTGAATGGCATGATTTGCTCCAATATCTAAACTGTGATAATGATTTGATTATAAAATGTCCTGGCAGTCTGGGATTTTAAATGAGGGAGTTTTACCATGAAACATCTTTCCGGGGTGGTTTCACTGTATTCCCTGCAGCCACAATGAGTGACGAAGCATTTCAGAACTGGATGCAAGATGAAGGCAGAAAAACATCAACAAGGCAGATAACAAAATATCCTGTGATGTCATTCAGAGACTGAGCCCAAACCATACCTTGCGTATTACATTAAAGCTCCTGGTCTTTCTGCTACTTGGTTCGTCCGTTCATCTCAAACACCGTGTAGTCTTCGTCCTCATCTTCGCCTTGGCCAAGTGGCTCCATCTCCAGGTCGCCGCGAGTGGTGATCACTCCATATTTCCGGGACTTGTTCCGTCTGCGCCTTAACCTGGACACAATACAAACTTGACTGTATAATACACACAAATAATATGAAACACATGCTGGGCAAAGTGATTACAACCAAACTTTCTTGCATTTGACCTTTTGATAATGTAAGGAGAGGGGTGGAGTTAAAAAATCTATCGAGCAGGAAGAAATTCTGGATGAGTTGGAAAGCAGGAAGTCTTCAAAGGACCCCCACCCCCATCCCCCCTTCATGCCAATGTTTCAGTCCTTGACTCCTTACACTCCAGCCATTCAGGAAGACTTGCCCCACCCCCACCCCCCTCCCACCTCCCCAATTACAATAGCAACCGACAAGGAAATCCACTGGAATTGCCACAATCTGTTTCCTTGCCTAAGGACAAAGACAGCCTCTGCAATCTGGGTGGCATAGTCTCTCCTCCTCTCAGATACTGGTCAAGTTGTCATGGAAAACTAAAATGTTATCTTTAGGCCTGTTTTGAAGAAATTTGGCTGGACACTGTCCATGCCTGATTCATTGCCACAGGTTGTCTGATCGACTGCTTTCGTGACCCTGTCCAAAGAGGGGACAGGTCAAGATCATCCACCTTAGGCTCCAATCTGACCCGAGTCCAAGGCTGCAGGCTTCATACTAGAAGACCTGCTGAGAGGGCTGGAGGAATATTTTCTCTGTCCTTTGAATATGCTGTTTTGTCTGAGTAAAGAGGTGCCATCTGATGTGAAAAATGAAGTAATAATAACTTGGGTTCTGTGGACAACTATCAGCAAGCTGAAAAATTGTTTAAGTTGTTTGTGGTGTACACTGTATCTGCTGCACAAGAGGGAGATTTAGCAGCTGTACAGGAGCTGCCTCACTATCTCAGCCGCAGAGTCTAGAGACCATTAGCACCAGAAAGATGTTACGATGGTGATTCCTCAGCAGCACCAATGATCATGACGCTTTTTACGCCTTGCCATGCCTTGTGTTCTCAACCAAATGTTGCTGAACCACACCTGCAAGGCCCATGAGTCCTCCTGGTGATCTTCTCCACCCAGGCTGCATCATGAAACAGGCATGTCCTTATTAAATCATCAAGTATTCAAGGCCTGTCGGCTAACCCTATCTGGTTTTAGCTCTATGGCTTTTACCAAGGTATTGCTGCTGTTGCGTGCAAACAGCTACTTGAATCCACAGGGAAGAGTTGTGTGTCAAGTGGTAACCAAAGAGCATGAGATGTTCCACAGTCATATTTTGCCCAGTCTTGGGAAAATTGTGATGGTACTGCTCAAGGAAATTTACATAGCAAATGTGATGTATAACTCAGGCTTAACGCATCAAAGTTATTATCTGTGCACTGATGCACACGTGTTAGCCCTGAAGACTCCATTTTGTCTGGGAACAGGGTGTCATGCATTCTCAATAGTATCAAAACACAAGAGATCAGTATTTCCTAATCCTAGGTTATATGCTATACATAGGCTTCTTACCCAGCCAGGTTTCCACACACACACACACATACACACACACACACACACACACACACACATTCTGTCTCTGCTACATGAACCCGTCAAAGTGCTACAGAATGGCTCACTGTCTCTAATCTGATCAAGGAGCAGGTGATGGTAATGCCTAGGGTGTTCTGGCACCAGGTTCAGGACTGGGTCTCTGTGGCTGTCTTCTCGGCAATCTAACAGGGGTGTATGGGGGGGGGGGGGGGGGGGGGGGGGGGGGGGGGGGGGGGGGGGGGGGGAGAGGGATGGTGGGAGAGGTGAGGGGTTCAGAGCCCTGGGCCCCTACTCTCCACCCATCCCTCTCCCCCCCCCCCCCCCCATACACCCCTGTTAGATTGCCGAAAGACAGCCACAAAAAAAAAAGAAAAATATATACAAATGCATAGTGGACAGACACCTGTTATCTGCCAGAAAAGGCCTCCGATGAGATACCCTTACAACTAGGATGAACATCCCACCCCCAGCCCTAGTTTTTACAAACCTGCTTCCCTTCCCCCTCTCCCACCCTCAGCCCTCTGAAAAACCTGCACATACTCCACCCCTCCCTCCCCCTATTTGTGTTTCTTCCCCTGCGCCCCCCCCCCCCCCCTTTTTTTTTTTCCCTCTAATATTAGTAATAATACTAAATATATAGCTCTTTCCCTCCCTCCCTTCCACCCATCCCCTGCTTTTATAAAATCTGCTGCAAAGTTCCTGCAACCCGATCTCAGTTTGGAAACATAATCTCCCCCCCAACACACACACCCTCCCCCAATCTCATTAGTACTTGATCTGCCCCTGATTAATCCACACATTATGGTCAGGTCATTATGCGTTTTACTCCAGTAACAAGTGTGTGATGTCTATATAAATGCATGCATGTACAAATACACATACACTGTGAAGAAACCTACCATGCTGTACGTTAAGTGATGAACACATTACGTAGGCTAAGGGGGGGAGGGGGGGGGGGGGTTGCAATGGGGGGAGGGGGGACAGACAAAGATAAGATCTGACTTCAAATGTTGCCCAAGCACATAAGAGTTACCATAGTGTTAGTTTTTTTCCCCCTCGGGGCATTTACCTTGCCAGAGTGAAATCAATGGCGTCACTTGTGTGTGACAGTCAACAGCTGTGGTGACCGTAGCATATCAGTCTGTCTGTACCAGACATGCAGGCAACAGATGTCTCCCTCAAGCCCTTTCACACAGTCAGCACACCCTGTCTCTCAACCCTTGCAGGCCTGAGTCAGATCTCACAGGTGATTGTTGCCCACATCACTGACAAGTTATTTACACTGTATACTGTACTGTGTACTCAGGGGGGGAACCTTGCCATGATGTCAACTGGTATGTTCAAACATATACACAAATACATAGAAACAGATATAAAGAGAGGGGTGGCTTAGGGAAGGCAGGGCGGTTGGGATGTTTGGAGGTTGCGACCACTTTGAAAGAAGAAACGGCTTCTGCTGGCCAAGAAGTTGAAGAATGATGCTGAATGATACTAACACTTTTTGGCTGTGAGCAGAAAATGAACTCAAACAGTCAAAAAAGTGAGTTTTACAAGTCTAACAATCTTACACGTTGGATTAACATACTGAATTCTTGTAATTTCCCTTCATTCTTCCCAAAGCCTCTTTCAAATGCAGACCAACAAGGTGGTTTAAACAGCAGTTTCCAAACTGGTCAACATCTGTCCAGTGCGTGTGCGCGTGCGTGCGTGCGTGCGTGCGTGCGTGTGTGTGTGTGTTTTGTGTGTGTGTGTGCCTGTGTGTGTTATGTCTTGTAATTAAACCTGGGTACAGAAATTAATTAGCGGCTGCTTTCTGGCATTCCATTTCTCATTTTAACCTTTGTTTGCCACAAACTAAAATTTCAAAAGTATGGCACCAAACATTGTTATCTTGTTTCATAACCAAATAAAACTAAAAGGAAAGAATAATCATATTCAACACATTGATTATGATTACTTTGTTCAGCATTGAAGTTTGCAATTTAATTACAATTACTGTTATAAAATCTGTAATTATACAGGATAGATAAGAAGACTGTGCATTACTAAGTCCAGATGAATTTTAAATGGTTAATTAAACTCATTTACGACAGGGTTTGGGGTTGGGGTGGGGGAATCTCTACCCAAATCCAAGAGTAACATGTATGTCTGAAAAACATAAACCATCCACCCACTCTCCCAGGTCACACACAAAATACCCTTTACCACACACACAGACACACACCGTCTTACCTAAAAAAAAAAGAGCACATACTAAATTATTTACTTGTTTCATGATACTTTTGTGTCTTGTATTACTTCTTCATCTTTAGTCCTCTAGAGCTTTTAGTCTCACTCAGACCATTACCCAACCAAAATGTAGAGTGAGGAATTATCTCATTGCCGCATGTATTGGTAATGTAACTCTACACCAACCAGCCACGATAACTGTAATGATGTAACAATT
Source organism: Conus canariensis (assembly GCA_033310375.1). Classification (NCBI taxonomy): domain Eukaryota; kingdom Metazoa; phylum Mollusca; class Gastropoda; order Neogastropoda; family Conidae; genus Conus; species Conus canariensis. The sequence continues at coordinate 60,588,776 of CM065729.1, forward strand.
CTAATCTGTTCCAGCTTTTGACCAGTACAGCTTACAAGTGATGTCACACAAAGTCATTATGCAACACCCTGAAAGGTATGAATAATGAAATGAAACCACCAAAGTGGTATTAGAATGGTTCTCTCAAGAGAAATTCAACAAATATTTTGTGGCAGAGAAATTATATTAGCATTTATGAAAATAAATCTATTTCAGATCGGAATTTCTTTAAAATCAAATAGGCGATGAGCAAAACTGAAAAAAAAAAAAAAAAATCTGAACTTGGAAAGAAATAACTATGTTTGAGCACTTTTGCCTGTACAACATTTTGATTCAGGATATTTTCACAGTATGTGATAGAGACTGCTCTCTGTATGTGCCTGAGAAAAAAAGAGAGGGAGGGAGTGGGAGGGAGGGTGAGAGGGAGAGAGAGACAGAGAGAAAAAGAGAAAGAGAGTGCGTAAATAGTATGTCCACAGCCTGTGAGTGCTTGCATGAATGCATGCATGCATGTGTGTGAGAGTGTACGTGTGCGTGTGCATGTGTGTGTGTGTGTGTGTGTGTGTGTGTGTGTTGTGTGTGTGTGTGTGTGTGTGTGTGTGTGCGTGTGTGTGAGTGTGTGTGTATGTGTGTGTGTGTGTGTGTGTGTGTGTGTGTGTGTGTGTGTGTGTGTGTGTGTGTGTGAGTGCGCGTATGCATGTGAGTGCATGCATGTGTGTACATGTATTTATGCATCATTGTGTGTGTATGTGTGTGTGCGTCTGTGTGTGTACTGTGTATGTGTGTGAGTGAGTGAGTGAGTGAGTGAGTGAGTGGTGTGTGTGTGTGTGTGTGTGTGTGTGTGTGTGTGTGTGTGTGTGTGTGTGTGTGACTGTATGTGTGTGTGCATGTTCATGCGTTTGTGATACCTATATCATGTAGTTTCACACACAATCACAAATGGCCATGTGGATTAGAAACAATTGACCAATATGAAATAAATGTCTTCTACATGCTACAGAGTTAGGCCTCTCAAGCTTTAATAACTACGGCTTAAAATAATGTGAATAGGTCTCACCTGGGAGGTAAATTTAGCTATAAAATTAACACAGAGAAACAACAAAATTCCATTCTGAAACCTCTAGTCTTGAAAGAGGGGCCACAGGTGGAGGGGATGAGGTGGGGACTTTCATTGGGCAGGCCTTAATTGGAAGGTTCCACTGTACAACAGGGGAGGGAGCAGCTTGTCATGTAAATCCAGTCAGACGGGAAAGCCCCCCCCCCCCCCCCCCCCCCCCCATGGATCAAAGACTAGTAAGAGCAAAGCTCTGGGAGTATGTTACAGAGCCTGGTTCCTAGCCATTCCCTCTGCACTCACACACAGGATTGTGCAACATGTCCACCAGCAGCAAATGTCATGGGAACAGACCGGGTAACTAAGGTGGGGTAATGTCTTTGACCTTTCATACGCACACTGGCTGTGTGCTGTGGCACATGCTCCTGTTGGGGCCTTAACCCACAATACTTTATTAGGCACTAATATTTGTACTACAATCACACAGATGGTGTTTGAGTTCGAAAGGAAGTCACATGTTTTCCAAGTTTAAAATGTTCTCTGTGAAAGAAAACGGAAAAGGGAAGAGAAGAGGTCATGGCCAACCAGTTTTTGTGTTCTTCATTTTCTTGTTCTTCTTCATTTTTCTTCTTCTTCTACCTCCTCTTTTTCTTTTTTGCCTTCTTTTTTATATATATGTTGCTTTAACTGATTTTTTTCCTTTTCACTGAGCTAAATTTGTTGGTAAACAGCATATAATATAGAGAGGGAGAGAGAGAAACTACATAAACTTCCACTAGTGGCATACCTGCGTGACACCAACCTCAGGGATCATCTGGTACAAGCCACAAGTTTTACAAAGACTCACCGAGCAGCTCTCCACCAGGAAACCACCGCTGCAACGAACCCCGATGCAAAACCTGCCCCTTTTTAAATACAACCACTAACACCTTCAGGGGCCCATCAGGCAAAAGTTTCACCATCAGATCCCCCTTCACTTGCCGATCTTCCAGCCTTGTGTACATTCTTTCATGCAGCCTCTGTTCCAAACTCCACTGTGGTGAGACCTACCGTACCCTGGATGATAGATTCAGGGAACACCTCCTGGCTGTCAACCTGAATAAGGACACCCCCATAGGTACACATTTCAATAGCCCTGGACATAACGTGTTTCATATGTCAGTCTCTGCTGTTCACCAAAACCACTCAGATGCCATACACCGTAAATTCCTTGAATCATCTCTGATCTCTAGGCTAGGGACGCTCACTCCCCATGGACTGAACATCAAGGACTGAGGTGATGGAGTCGCCATTTTAGCCATACAATGTGGACTGCCTAAATTTTTTTTTTTTTTTTTGCAACATGCCGGCAGATGAGATAGGGTACATAGCTTGTTTGTGGTCTTCAGCACTACCCAGTACCCTACCCTTGTTGCTTTTCAAAACGTTTTTTGAGGTTGAAAAAATTGTTTGTGGTTGTGCACGTATATATCATATATATATGCCTAGACACCCTAAGGTACGAATGTCTTTATGAGTTATAAACGTGCTTCTTTCCCCCCCCCCCCCCCCCCCCTCTCTCTCCCTCTCTATAATGGTAGGTGCTGGGGGGGGGGGGGGGGGGTGATGCCGGGAGGGCGGGGAGCGCGCATGTGTGTGTGTGTGTGTGTGTGTTTTTTTTTCTTCCCTTTATGTGTGTGTGTGTGTGTGTGTGTGTGTGTGTGTGTGTGTGTGTGTGTGTGTGTGTGTGTATGTGTGTTTTGAGTTCTTGTCACTTCAAATTTGTTGAAACAATTCCTGTGTCCTCAGTTTCATGTCACTTGAAAAAGACTCTAAGAGTCGAAACGTTGTGTATTGTTTTTGTTTTCTCTTTAACCCCCCTTTTTGTTTCGGTCACCACCAATCTTCAAATTATATAGTTGTAGCATATAATACTATTTGTATTTATGTTCTTATGAATGAACAAACATACATTACTAAATATTCCTTTGTAATTACATTTATTACAGATCATAAACTGAGAAATGTTGATGGAAAGATAAAATACATAATAAAGTTATCATTGGGGATCAAAACAAACAAACAAACAAAAAAAGAAAGAAAAAAAAACGTGTTCACTAGCAATGAAAGGAAGGTCATCCACAAACAACAAAATATTGAATAAACGTTAAGTCAATACGCCATTGATCATAGACACTGCATGTACGTATTACTGTACAATTCATGAAAAATTCACAGTATCTCATTAACTGAACTACTACAGTTATACACTGAAACAATTATGATCACCCCCTTTCTGCCTCTGGGATCAATTACTTCCACTGGCTCATGGCAATAGGAGTGGTATTAAGTCCTCTGCATGATGGTTAAAGCTTCCTTGTTTTTATTTCTATTGATTTTGCACCAGGTATTGAAAGAGCCTAGGAACCTGCAACTGATGGGAAAAAACATTCAATAATTAATGCCCCCCCCCCCCCCCCCCCCCTTTTTTTTTTAAACTGCATGAAAGCAAATGAAATAGGTCAATTCAATCAATGAGGGCCAAACTTTTCATCATTATTATACTTTACACAAGCATAATTTTAATTAAAGATTACAAACATCAGACGTATGTTAGAATGAGTTGAAGGGCCAAACTTGGCCGACTGAAATAGTGATACTCCTACCTAACAGGTCAGATTTTTCACATTTCCAATGATTCCCTGTACGCAGAAAATGTGTCACCTGGGCTATATGGGCCAAAGACCATGAATTTAGGATCAATGTTTAAGAATATTTTTTGGTTACAAAACTGACATGAATTAATCAGAAACTATCATTAATATACACCAATAAGGGACCAAAATGTAAGGGAAAAAAACTGTGAAAAAATATTGTTTTGAATTAGTATTAAATTCTGTCTTATCAGAGCAGAAAACATTAGAGCCAGTTTCCAGGAAAATGGCTGAAGATCGTTCCTATCCTCACCACCAATCATTCATCTTTCAGGCACCCGTCGACATCGACTGACCAAGTACCATCAAACTGAAGAGACTGGTAGAACAGCTGTCTCACATCCATCAACATACAACATGAGCTACTAGAAGCAAATGACAGATCTCTATCTTAGGCCTCCTGTTAGCATCACATATATTTGTCAGACTGGCAATGGAACACCTTGGGCAGAATAGCAACAGCTGTGAATTCAGTGCTGGATGTAGCACTGCTTTAGGAGAATGAGTTAATCTAGGATGTGGCTCCTCAAGTTAGTGGATGTGCTGACGAAGAGTGTCACAAATCTTAAGAAATAAACAGAAATCCTAGGAACATGCTTTTCACATAAGAAACTATCACTTCTTTCTAATATTTTGACACAAGCTTCACCATTGTGCAATCAGCCTACCACAGGCAACATGTATTGTTGGGGTCAGAAATTGGCAGACAGAATCCAAACCTGTAGATCTATGTGTAAGCAGCTCAGTCTAGACTTGTTCATAAACACACACAAATCATATTCTCCCGATGAATTTTCAACATCTTGAAGTACTTTTCATTAATGATTAATCCATGATCACGTCCAAATACTTAATACTCCAAACAGATGTGTATCTCTGTGCTCTCGATAAAACAGAACCCCCTAAACACTGGCTTGACTGCTCCTGGTATTCCAATTTCTTTCCTCCACCCACCCCCATCCTCTAAAATCCCCACTACCTGAGTACACCTACTGCTGAGAAAAAGGCAAGTTTGAAAAAGGCTGAAATGTCACTTGAGTGAACTAGGTGAAAGATTGCTTTAAAAAAATTGTTTTAAAGGATGAAATTGCAAGTCCATGACAGAACTTTGACAAACATATTTCAATTCAATGCAGAAGAATTCAATGCTTTTCCACTGTGTTTCTCTCTTCTGAATTTCAGAGTGCAAAAAA
>CM065729.1:60598694-60631194 GCA_033310375.1 Conus canariensis
ATCATACGCATCAACATGTCACGATTTTCTGACACGTTATCCAAAGTCTGGTCACAAAAGACCGATCGTCCGTTTCGCATTTGGTGCCATTCTTGCCCGAAGCTGTGCAGTTTTCCGCCTTTTGAGACGCAGCGTCTGGTTTCTTTGCAGTCGTGACATTTCCTGTCTTTGCTTCATTTTTACCTCCACTAGCATTGTTATCCACTTTCGAAACAGAAGCGTCGGGTTTATCGGCAGACTGGTCTTTAGACTGGTCATCTGTCGCAGACGACACGATCAGAAATAACGTAAACACCACAAAAAATGTAAAGGCACGTTTGTTTTGACGTTCCATATTGTCTATGCGAGCTAGGTGTCATAAGATTATGATCATAAGAACATCATACTTTTTCTCAGAACACTTTAAACAACGAAATAATGCGCAAGCTGCTAAATGTAGGAAGCCTATTTGCAAGATCCTGCTCGTCACATCACATGCCCCACGTCAATCACTGCGGAAGTTGGAAACGGGGCGTAGTCTTGGATAACAACAATAAATTGTAGTCTCGGTTGGACCTAACGGTTTCCACTTTATACCCAAACTCGCCAATTCTCTCCAAATAAAAACTCGCCCAAACCAACCAAAAATTCATTATAAACTCGCTAAAACTGAATCTGTAACCACTACTTTACTAATTCTTGAGCCTGCCGTAATTATGTCAGAGTACAGAAAAAAAAATTGCACACTGAATTGGGGTGTGTGATCTGTGTGTGTGTGTGTTTGTGTGTGTTTAAAGAAAACCTCACAACTAACTCACCAACTTTCTTACCAAACCAGTTGCTTAAAACTGAACCAGTCTTTACTGCACCGATATCGCAAACTGCAGATGACACCCAGGAAATATGTCACAGTTTCTATGAAATGGCAAATGCACATCCACTGTTCTAGCCATACAAAACAACGCATATTCTTCTGACACTGGGAGAAAAACTGTGAATCATAAAATGAGTTAAACTTCCTTGCTGGCAGATTTTGGAACATTGTCATGACATAGTGGGGTTTTTTTTTGTTGTTGTTGTTGTTGTTTTTTGGCGCGGGGGGGGGGGGGGGGGGGGGGGGGGGGGGGGGGGGGGGGGGGGGGGGGAGGGGCAGGACAAGAACCAAAAACAAACAATGGAAATCTAAACCTGTAAACATCAAATAACTGCCCAAAATTTTAGTATTGTTTGAGAAGGGCAGTTTTACTTTCAGTACAATTATATATCAGTTCGAACTTCCTTCTGATTTTTTTTTTTTATTGGTACTCTTTGCAATCCACATTAGGTTCCTCGCTAACTTTCTGAGCATGCTCCAAATGTGGGTTATTAACTGACTCAGGCGCGAGAACGACATGAAAACCCTGAGCAGCCCAACACATGAATCGGGGTCTGCACACCATTCACAAGGCCAACCATTCACAAGCCCAGGCCAGCCCCTTTCCCCTTCCAGCTTCTTTCCTTAGTTTATGCTCACGCCGTATCATCTTTCAGAAGTGAAGGGAGTGGGTGGAAAATGGGAGAGGTTTGTGCATGTTGAAGAGGGAGCTGAGTGGAAGAATCCCTAATGTCACAGCAAGAGGGCGATTGTCTGAAGAGACTCACAGCACATGAGCAAGTGTGGCTGGCAGTGGGGTGGTAAGGGTTCGGGTTATGGTTTGGTGAAATGGGGGAAGACACTGTGAGTAAAGACTGGACAGCTTGCTATAGCACTCATTCTGACAAGAATCATTTGTCTCCTCCTGTAGTGTGTGTGTGTGTGTGTGTGTGTGTGTGTGTGTGTGCGGGTGTATGTGCTCGCACCCTCTCCCCCCCTGTGCGTGTGTGTGTGCATGTGCATGCATGCATGTGTGTGTGTGTATGTGTGTGCATGCAGAGTGCATTTTACATGAATATGTTTTTATGTCTGTCTCTTTCTTTCTGTCTGTATACCCCTTCTCTCTCTCCCCTCCCCCCTTTCTTTCTCTTGAATCATTTCTTTCAATATTCCAGCCTGCCTAAATGTTCTTACATTCAAAATGGCAAATGTGATGTTTCTTCCATGTATATTCAGTGGTTCTTGCCTAGTAGCACACTTTTTGCATCTACCTGGTAGAGGTTGAGGGATAGCATGGTCATTGTTGAGCTTCGACTGACCCGGTATAAGTTTGTTCCATGTGGTGTTTCCTGGGCATTCAAACCTGCCAGAGCCCATCCCTCTCCAGGTTGAATTTCCTGGTTGAGTTTACTCCCCACATGCGGCACGTAGCACTACTATTGTCAATCACCAAGTGCGTCAAATTAGCAGGCAGCGAACAGGACCATATGAAGATCTGCCGACATCAGTCAAGAAAAGAAAACTATGTTGGTAGGATCATGTAACAAGATCCAATGGCCCCGCTAAAAGTCTTTCAGGGAACCGTTGAAGGAGAGATATGGTGAGGAAGACCAAAAAATATGTCAGACTGACAACATTGCAGAGTAAAGTAGACAGGGAACACAGCAGAGACCCAGACCTTGACATTCAACCAACAGAACTGGAGAAGCCTGGTGAACTGTTCGTAAGTGTGGTGCCCCAGTGACTCCCCAGTTTCCAAAAACCTTCTTTCTGGACACAAGGTGGAAGAAGTCTAATCTCTGTGCATTAGAAGGATCAGCATCAGGACTTCTACATTGCTGGAACTTTCCTAGGTTATAAACAGCAACGGGAAAAAGAGAGTGCAGCCCTCTTCAGATAAATAAAAGCTCATTTTAAAATTTGGGTTTATTACCTTTTTAAAAACATTCTGACCCAATGAAACTGACGCCCCAACAGCCATCCCCAAGTTCAGCTCAATGGGACCCTGTTGCCACTCTGCATCCACCTACGCTATCAGGATCAGGATCAGGATCTTATTCTAAGATTGACCTGTATGGTTTGAAAACATTTTTGTTGCAATTTAGTGCAAGGATGGCAACATAGTGACTCTGGTGATTGCTGCAGAGAACGCTGCCACAGAGCCTGCCCAGACGACTTGCTCGTTCAGTTCATTCCAGTCCATGACGGTCTGCACAAAGAAGGAGTGCTGGTACTGCTTGGTGCATGACTCCGGGACTACATATCAGTGGCTGTTGATTGATGTGAATTTTGTGATGATGTTGTTTGTCACGAAGCCATGAAACATTTTTGGGTGGATTTTTCTCTTTTCTGTTTTCACTGGTGTTAAAAATTTCTCTGGGGGCAGTGCTGGAAGAAGTCCTTCAATGATCTTGTAGAAGGTGACTAGCCTTTGTTGCTTACTGCGCATTTGGAGGGGTGGTAACTCGAGTTCAGTCAGCATTCGCGTGACACAACCCGGGTCTCTGGACCTGTAGTCACGCTTGATGAATCTTGCTGCTTTTCTTTGGGTGCTCTCAAGCTTTTCCTGGTCCTTTGCCAAGTACGGGTAGTAAAAAGAAGACTGGTTCTTGGACTCTGTGGAGAGGATTCATTATCTTTTTGTGCCTTACTAATGAAGCGACTCATTTCACAATCTGATAAACTCGGATCAAGAACAAAAAAAAATTGTGGTATACTTGTTGCAGTAAATCCCATTTTAAACAACTGTTAGACTTTTTGTTTTCATATTTTCAGTCACAGCAAAAATTCATTCTTCTTATGTGAAGAAACCAATAGCACTTGTTTTAGTTTTCACCTGGATACATCCCCTCCACCCCTACTCTTCCACCCACCCCAACCCCCAGTTAACTTGAACTTAGGAATGTCTTTATGATTTGAAGAATTAAACCCTTTGGAGTCCATCCTTGCATAAATCTATATCCTCCATGATTATTAGATGATATCCTATGTCTGTCATAATGTTCCAGCATTTTGTAGCTGTATACAGTGATTTTGCAAAATATTTTGGCAGCCATTTTTTTCATGTCACAGAGAGCTGCACCACTGCTATGTGGAAAGATAAAGAAAAAGTGCTCTATTAATCCATGTTAATATAGGAAGAGAAGTTGAAAGGAGAGAGAGAGAGAGAGAGAGAGAGAGAGAGAGAGAGAGAGAGAGAGAGAGAATGAACAAAGAAACAAATTTTAGGAATTTTAGAAGTGTAACGGATTAAGCATAAACGCTTTTTTACATTCAGACCTCTGGACCTCCCAAAGGTAAGGTAGTGTTGCTTATAGGCCAGCAGATCACAGAGGGCCTTATTGGACCTCTCCAAAAGTATATGTAATATGAAATGACAATCAAACAACATGCATGAACATATGATAGAGAGAGAGAGAGAGAGAGAGAGAGAGAGAGAGAGAGAGAGAGAGAGAGGAGAGAGAATATCAAGTCACTGTCGGGGGATCAACAACAATGTAGATGTCTCACTTAACTGAATTACAACCAGAATAAAACCAGGTCCTGTCAAAAATCCAACCAGTGACTGGTACCAGCAGCTTTTAAAACAACATTTTACTGGCTATAGCCATTACAGCATTTAATAGGTACATATGTGGTGTATAAGTTCTTTCATTGGAACACAACTAATTTATTTCACATTGTGTATTACACAGTTAAAACCTATTTTTGTTAAAATTCTATTATTTGAGGTAAATTACAGAGATATGGTCTTTGCATGAGTTTAACATGAAAAAACAATATTTGTGTGGACCATTTCTGTTAAAAGAGGAAACAGCAGTAAGATCTTACTTGGAAGATATAAGACAGTAGTAGTAGATCATACTTTTGTCTTTCAGAGCTGTCTAGTGTATACTTTCTCATTCTTTTTTGTTTGGTTTTTGTTCCTCTTTCTTCTTTTTTCTTATGTACCTCAACCTCTTCTCATTTGAACTTAAATAAGAACAGAGTGCGAGTATTCTGGAACAAACAAATGCACAGCTGTTGGCTGTTTTCTTTCTGTTGTTGATGGCGTAGGTGGTCTCTGTTTGTAGTTTTGATACACATGAATAAAGCCGACACTTTTCCCTGGAGGTCAGTGAGGAAAATGCCCGGAAAAGCAGATGATTGGTATCCCTGTCAGACAGCGTATGTGATGCATGACAAGCATTCTGACTCCTGAAAGCATTCTGACTCCTGAAACTGTCTGGATAGTTTGCTGTGCAAAGGTTCTCCTGAAGGAATTGCTGTAGAAGTTCAGGGAAAGCACTGAACAAGGCTGGAATTGCTCTGTTGATAGAACGGCGGATTTGTAATTCTGGTTATCCCGGGGTTGTGAGTTCGAATCTCCACCGTGGCATTTTGGCACAGGGGAATTTTTGGTTCTCACTCCACTTCCCATGAGTCCTTCAAATGAGACTATAGACCGAGGTTCTGTGTGTGAATGCATGCATAACATTTTGCAGAAGCGTAAAAACCCATCGCAAACTCTCAGAAGAGAAAACCAGTTTGGCCATTGGTATGGATGACAAGTATACACATAGCATGCGCTGAAAGAATGAAAATAAGAATGAAAAACTGTGTGACTGGTTTTATGTTCAGCATTTCAGGATTTCTATTATAATAAATGCTCTCCTCCCTCAAACGCATGAACACATATTCACACTGTACATGCTCATAAGGTACATCTAAACATTCTTTATTTCGTTATTGAAAACTCACTTCAAAATAAAACCATTTCAACATATCATTCTTAACAATCTTTGAACACACACAAACACACACACATACACATACAAACACACACACACCACAAACACAGCTAATTCCTCCTGACATACACACACACACTCCATCCACTACCTGAAACACAAGGTCAACATGCAGGCATAATCAAATATAAAACAAAATGCATGAAAATGTATTCTTATGTATCAGCATATGAGGTAATTCATCATCTTCATTTCCAATACGCACTATAACCCAAAGAGGAAAAGACAAAAGGGAGAGAGAATTTTGCTTACAGTCCAGCCGACTGCAAAAGGTCAATTAAGGCTGTCACCGTGTTGAAGTCAATTCACAAGTCATTTGAAAAAAATAAATAAAGTAACAAGTTATAAGTATTAAAAAGAATGGACAAGAAAAAAAAAAAAACAGATGAAATATACAAACTGAATCAAAGAAGATTATAAGAGAAAAACATTGAAACACATCTACACTCACACATGATAAGAAAATTTCACTTAACTAATTCAGGAAAATGCCTTCTTCATCTTCATATGTCTAATTCACAACATTGTTCATCACGTCATTTTGCAAGTCTTCTTTTGTTACATTTTGTATCATGTCTTCTCTAGAACATCCTTTATCATGTAATCTTTGTCTCCATTCAAACATTTTGTACAATATCATCTTTGTTATGTCTTTTTTGAGTCATTTTGTATCAGGTCACCTCTGCAAACATTTGTACATCGCCTCCACCTTGGACAGGTCAGGTGAAAGGGAAGGAATGCAGTCTGCTAATGCACCCACAAAGTGAGCCTGACGCACACACTCTGCTGCCATGGAGTCTTTGAGAGCCAGCAGTGCAGCCTGAACACACAGACAGACACAGACATATGCATACTGTTTTCACAATGCAGTGAACTACAGAAATACCTATAGTAAAAAGTGCATCAAGAAGGCAAAACAGTTTTTTTTACTCATTTAACATAAAAAAAATAAAAAAAATTCTATGCTGAAACATGGGATTAACTTTTTTGTAACACGCCGCAAGAATGATAGCGGCGCCTGATTTACCACTCAGCGACGTGGGGTCAAAATATTTGCGGCAAGCGATCTGTCACTCAGGACACGTTGCGAAAATGATAGCAACAGTCTTCTAAAAGTAAATATGACCAAATTTCCTGGAGAATTTTTAACCAATGGTGTCAGCGTACATACTGACCTTCCTACCTCATATCATACCAGTTAGCAAGCTACTAACAGTCGATTTCATTAAAGAGAAAGCAACCAACCCGTTGGCATCTTCAAGCACTGAATCAGTGCTCTTAGTTCAAAGTATGCCATTTTCAACTCAATCAAACAACAAAACAATGATCTTGACTTTCAAAACATTTATTATCAAGAAGATGAAGGATAGTTCTATTTAACTGTACAAAAATGAAGTCACTGTTGGATTTAGGCTTTTAAGGAAAACTGATTAAAAATGGTCAAAATCAGGTGTCCTGAGGGAATTGAAGTGCTGTGACAACAGTGTTAACTGGGCACATAGAGCAGAATGAGGGTCTGTGTTGATAGTGTTAAACCTGCAGCATTCAGAGTCCGACACCAAGCTATTCCAGCTGACATAACCATATCAAAATATAGTTTATACATTTATCTTTTTAAACTTGCTTACAAACAAATCACTTCTAATCATTTTTTCTGAACAATTTTTTTTCAACATTTAATGGGGACACAGTCAGCCAAAAAATGTTTCATGTTCTACGAAAAGTGCATTCAGAGGGAGTCTAAAAATGCACTGTGTTGTACAACACCCTGTGCGCAGACTAAAATCAACCAAATCTTTTTCATAACAATTCAGTATCAAATGATCAAACTCACATTCTCTTGGAGCCTCTATTACTTTGCAACTACAGCTAATGTGTTGCTAGAAGGTTTGTTGTTTGTTTTCAAAGTTGTTTTGTCTGCATCCTGATTCAATCACTGTACACACACCATATTAGCAAAAAAAATTTTAAAAGACCCATACTACAGCTATCCTCTTGCTAAATTCCCCCTTACAATTTTGAATAATGCATGAGCAGCTCACCTCTTTGCAAACTCCTCTGATATCAGCCCCTGTGTAACCTGGAGTCCGCTCTGCCAATGCACTGAGGTCCACATCCTCTGCCAATGGCATCTTTTTGGTGTGGATTCTGAAACTCTGCAGTCGACCCTGACAACAACAGCACATTATGCCTGGTTATTCATTGCTGATGAATGATTGAGGAACATTATAAGGTGATGAATGAACAAATGTGTGAGGACCAATACTTTGAGAAATGTGCTTGTATGACTGTATGTATACCTTTTTCTTTCAGTCTTATATTTTTTCTTAAGTCTGCTGTAAGAGCAAGTTCCGCTCCTGTACATATCCACCCAGTCACAGTCAAACATCAATGAACTGTCAAAATTGGTCACTACATGAATACTCACATCAGAATCACTGGAATTCCTTTGTGATTCCTTCAGTATACCTGGCCAGGTTAGCCATTCTTACTCATAGGCTGTAGCCCTACACACACTGCACATGAGAAATGCGGGCAGCCTGCCATGTCAGTTTGTGCCTGAGCGCTGAGCCCTGAACACATGCCCTGCTATGCTGGTCTTTGGGTCAGGGGTGAAATATGTAACTATTTTTCCCCTTCAGAGATGATTCCAATGAGGTTGCCTCCTAATCTTCTCTCAGCGCAAGGCTCTCCCTTTGGATGAGTGGGTTCCTTCTGTGATTAAAGAAGGATTCAGGGTTTCCTTTTCAACCTCACTCCCTCTGACACCTACCCTAGTTTGGACAAAGGTTCTTTCAGAACCAATGAAGGCTTTTTATAGAAGAGGTGGATTCCCTTCTTCAAATGGGCATAATTTCAGAAGGGCCTCTTCCTGGTCCCCTAGGATTTTTTTGCCGTTCTTTTCCTTGTTCCCAAGAAAATTGACATGTGGAAGCCTGTGATCGACCTCAACAGGCTAAATCTGTTTATTTGTCCATTGAAGTTTATCACGGAGACAGTCTGAAGGCTACATGTTTCCGTTCTGCCCAGAGACTGGGCCATAAGTCTTGACCCCTTAGATGCATGCTTCCATAATTCCATTCACAGGTTGTTCCAGAATTACCTTTGCCTTGCCTTTCAGTGAACAGACTTACCTTTCAAAGCATTTTGGTATGTCTTTCAGGCCTTCGATTTTCACCAAGGTGATGGGCAGGTCATCTCAGCAGTGGAGCAAAGGCTCATTTCAATGTATTCAAATTACCTTGATGACCTTCTTCAAAAGAACCAGGACCTGGAGATTCTTTCAAAGGATCTTTTGACTCTCTAACAGACCCTCTCTTTTCTGGGCTTTCTAGTGAATTTCAAGAAATCCGACAGGGTCCCCTCTCAGAATTTCATCCATCTCGGTATGCATTTCCAGATGGAACAAAATCTGATTTGCCAGACACAGACATTAAAACCAGGCCATATGCAAAATATGAAATATAAGTTCCATGTATCAGGCATATAAACACTATGTTAATTCTTAATGGTTGCTGGTGGACTGCAACACCATCTATTTGACCCACTTCTGACGAGGGACAGGCATAAGGACACATTAGATTCTTGTATACAATTCCAAAATGATCACACAGTCATTCCAATGAAAAAAAGAAACAAACAAACATGATGAGACATTGGTCTTCTTAACTAAGATGATGATTGAACATTGTGCATGGTTTCTTGATGCGTTTCCAATGTTTGATATGAAAGTTTACTCCTGTAAGACGAACTTGTATATGACTGCTGACATGATGCATCTTTTGCGCATCTGTATTTCAAAGCGCACTTTCATCCTTCTGTTGATCCTAGGGCTCTCTTTCACATGGTGCATGTAAAGAAGACTATAGATTCACTAATATGGACATTAACTAGCAGTGTTTCCATTTTCTTTTTTTTTTAGGAAACAGAAAAAAATCTGACTTTAAGCACTAATTCAGCACAATGAGATCTATAAATGATGCTCAGGTGCATCAAAACTTAGTAATGAATATATTTCCAACACTTTTTAAATAAACAAAAGAATCAGCACACAGACACATGCATACAGACACAGAGACATACTCACACACGTACATGCACAGGACTCACCTGGTTGTCAGGAGGAGGGACATAGATTAGTCGATCCATCCTTCCCGGCCGGAGCAATGCTGCATCCAGCATGTCAGGACGATTGGTTGCTGCCACGACCAACACATGACGATCATGGGCCTCCTTCACTGCTTCTAACCTAGACTGTGTCTGCTGGAAAGGAATGGGTCACGACTGTCTTAAACTGGTGAGGCGCACACTATATCATTACTAATAAGTATGATACGTAAAGAATAATTTTTTTTTAAAATTCTGTCTTGTTCTCTCATTCCAGGCCCCAATCCACAGCCACAACTTGGCTTGCCCTGCTGCAGCTCCACACCAGCAATCCACAGAGACTGAAATGCTCTCATAGGAGAGTTCTATATCCTATCCTTCTTCCTTTACAAGACATTCAGAGACAGCACAAAAAGAACTGTTAGTGATAAACCACTAAAGGTACAGTGATAAAGCACTAAAAGAACGATGTGAAGGGTCTGAGGGAAATACTTTTAAGAGATCAAGACTCTAATGCACGGACGAGAGCTTGCCTATGAAATGACTAGTTCCTGCAGAAGTTGAAATGCAGCAAAACAAAGGAGAGCACAGTGAAGCATTTGGCATTATATAAGTGTTGTTTTAATGTTGAATAACTGCTTGGATGACCCACATGTGGAGACTTGGGCATTGTGTAATGCAGATTTTTTATGTTGCACCATGTTGTTGATGGCTTTGGTATGTGTGTGTTTCCGAGAGTGGGAGTGTGTGTGTGTGTGTGTGTGTGTGTGTGTGTGTGTGGTGTGTGTGTGTGTGTGTGTGTGTGTGTGTGTGTTTCTGCGCATACATTATATTCAAGTGAGAATATGAACTACTTTGTAAAAACAAAGCATTGATTGGTCATAGTCTGATCACATGAAATTGTTTAGAAACGGTTTAAAAAAAGAATTCAAATTATTGTTTCCAGCATAGTTTATGTTTGCAACTAAAATGTACTAATTAGTTGATGAATCAAAACAAATAAAATCAGTTTTAACTTTTCTAATTCTACTCTTTAAGTTAGATATTACAAACTGTAATGAACTTATTTAACAAATAAGTGCAGTTGATATTCAATCACTGAAGAAGAGCCTACAAAGTTCCTGAAAGAGCTCTTTTTGACCTCACTGATCAATCACACAAATCAGTCAAGTTTAACATAATTATTTATATTACCGGAACATCTGTACAATTCACCTGAAATAACACACACACACACACACACGGACATAAACACAAGAACTATAAAAGCCAACCACTCAACCAATCCATCAACAACAACAAAACCTGAACCACTAACACAATCCAACACTGAACAGAAGGCGTACACATTCAGAAAGGACAGGGAAAAAAAAAAAAAAGCATCCTGAACAACCATCAGCTATCCTGACCAGAGAAGTCTGTCCGTCTCCTTCTGCTACTTTCTCTCTGCTGTCTGTTTTGTCGTCCAGACGAACACCAACACCATCCATCTCATTGAGAAGGGCTGACAACACACGTTCGGACACCCCAGAACCCGAAGATGACTCTGAGCGCTTGCCGACGATGGAGTCCACTTCATCCAGAAACAGAATGGAAGGAGCCAGAGCTCGCGCCTTCTGGAAAGTCTGTTCGGGAGAAAAAAAGGTACGATTTCATGCTCAACAGGTGCTACAGCACATATGGGTGTATCTCATGTTTTTGAATACACCGTAATGTGTAAATAAATAAAATCAACATAACGTATCAAGAACACTACAGGAAAACCAAAGGAAGAAAAAAAAAATTCTTGCAGGAAAAATAAAATCTTATGAAGTAAAAGTAATGATGAAAAAAAAATCTTGCAGAAGATAAAACAAATGTAGCTAACAGGTTTGGTTATAGCAAAAGAGAGATGTCATGGTACTGGCTGACAAATTGGAGCAGCATTTT
This sequence comes from Conus canariensis, assembly GCA_033310375.1. Lineage (NCBI taxonomy): Eukaryota > Metazoa > Mollusca > Gastropoda > Neogastropoda > Conidae > Conus > Conus canariensis. The sequence goes on from CM065729.1 coordinate 60,610,353, forward strand.
CTGAGACAACTCAATCAAACAGATGAAACTGTAATTTGTTGTTCCAATTTCCATTTCAGTCACAGAATAATTAATCAGTGGTTCCTGTTTCCAATTTATTCATAGAATACTTAATATTTGGTTAAGTTCCCATTCTTGCCAAGAATACTCAATATGTAGTTCTTGTTTCTATTTCAGCCATAGAATATGTTATCTGTAGTTCCAAGTCCCATTTCAGCCACAGAATATTTAATTAGTGGTTCTGTTTCTATTTCAGTTGTGGAATCTTTAATGTATAGTTCAGTTATGGAATCTTTAATGTATAGTTCAGTTGTGGAATCTTTAATGTATAGTTCCAGCTTCCATTTCAGCCAAAGAATGTATTGTTCCAGTTCCCATTTCTGTCAGAATATCTAAAGTGTGGTTTTAGTTTCTGTTTCAGACACAGAATACTTAATGTGTGTCTCCAGTTCCCATTTCGACTGTAGAATATTCAATTAGTGATTCCAGTAGCCTTTTCAGGCACAGGATACTGAATGTGTGGTTCCACTTTCCATTTCAAACAAAGAATACTTAATGTGTGTCTCCAGTTCCCATTTCAACTGTAAAATACTTAATAAGTGATTCCTGTTGCCCTTTCCAACATGGAATACTAAATGCACTGTTCCAGCTCCAATTTCAGCCATAGAATACTTACTGTGTGGTTCCTGTTTCCCTTTCAGCCACAGAATGCTAAAACTGTGGTTCTAACTCCCATTTCAGTTATAGAACACTTCATTAGTAGTTCCTGTTTCCATTTCAGCCAAATGATATTCAATCTGTGGTTCTAACTCATGTTTCAGCCATAGGATACTTAATTAATGATTCCTGTTTCCATTTCAGCCATAGAATACTTAATGTGTGGTTCTAGTTCCCATTTCAGTCAAAGGAGACTCAAGAAAACTGGTTAAGAGCTATCTAGGAATGAAGAGAAAACAAAGGTAAAAAAACTTTTTCACCTCAGGGTAAAATTCGTCGATTAAGAAGACAAAGATGCTAAAACAGTACGTTTCAGGTCATAGACCCTTTCTCAACTGTACAGGGAAGGGGGCAAGAAGGCTGACTGCTACTCACACAAAAAGAAAGCAATCAGTGGTAGGAGTGAGTAGAGTTAAACAGTGAAAGGAAAACTTAAAGTGGGAGGGGGGTGGGGGGGGGGGTAAGGAAAAAGGGGAAAGTGTATGTGTGTGTGTATGAGCGCCCACGGAAGCATGTGCACATGTCCGCCCGTATGTGCGTGAGTGTGTGCGCGCGTGGGGTCGCGTGCATGCGTGCGCCTGTCTGTCTGTGTGCTCGCATGGTTGTAAGATGGTGGAGGGAAAGTGTGGAAGGGAGGAGGGAAATTGGAAGGGAAAAAAAAAAAAAAAAAAAAAAGAAAAGGGGGGGGGAAGGGGGTTAAACAATAAAGGGAAAGGGGGAGAGTGGAGAAGGGGAGGAGGGAGATGAAGAGAATGTGTGTGTGTGTGTGTGTGTGAGCGTATGCGCACGCATATGCATGTGCCTGCGTGTGAGTGCTAGTGTAAGTGGTAAACAGTAAAGGGGAAGAGGGAAAGGGGAGAAGGGAGACAGGGAGGGAAAAATACGCACACACTCACGCACATACGGGCGGACATGTGCACATGCTTCCGTGGGCGCTCATACACACACACATACACTTTCCCCTTTTTCCTTACCCCCCCCCCCCCACCCCCCTCCCACTTTAAGTTTTCCTTTCACTGTTTAACTCTACTCACTCCTACCACTGATTGCTTTCTTTTTCTGTGAGTAGCAGTCAGCCTTCTTGCCCCCTTCCCTGCACAGTTGAGAAAGGGTCTATGACCTGAAACGTACTGTTTTAGCATCTTTGTCTTCTTAATCGACGAATTTTACCCTGAGGTGAAAAAGTTTTTTTACCTTTGTTTTCTCTTCACTTTTACGTCGATCCTGCGGTCTTCATCCTTTTTTTTTTTTTTTTTTTTTTTATCTAGGAATGAATAAAATCCCATAATTACAAGCCCTTATGGGATTTGTACCCATAACCTACCATTTTGAAACCTGTGATACAAGTACAGCATCATAGTTGCTGGTCTTTTTTTTTTGTCTAGTTACTTTTTCTAGATCAAGGGTGAAAGAAGAAAAAATGTTAAAGTAGGAATACACTAACCTCAAACACTTTCTTCTCCGAGTCTCCCACATACGGAGAATACAGCTGAGCACAACTGAGGGTCAGAAAGGTCACATGACATGCTGTGGCAGCGGCTTGCACCAGTGTAGTCTTACCGCAACCTGGGGGTCCATAGAGCAGCACGCCCTTGGTTAATGGCAACCCCAGGGCTTGGTATGTCTCTGGGTACAGCATGGGCCATTCTATCGCCTGATTAGAAAAAAAAATAGGTATGTTATGTGTCTAACTCAACTGTATGTGTTGTGGTGTGTGTTAGTGTGTGTGTGTGTTAGGGTGTGTGTGTGTGTGTGTGTGTGTGTGTGTGTGTGTGTGTGTGTGTGTATGTGTGTGTGTGTGTGTGTGTGTGTGTGTGTGTGTGTGTATGTGTGTTAGTGTGCTAGTGTGTGTGTGTGTGTGTGTGTGTGTGTGAGAAAGAGAGTGTGCATGAGCATGAGTGTGCACAGGGATACACATGTATGACTGCTTGGTGATATGCATATTAGTTTGAGAGAAAGAGAGAGTGTGAGTATGTGTGTACGTATGTGTGTGTGTGTGTGTGTGTGTGTGTGTGTGTGTGTGTGTGTGTGTGTGTGTGTGTGTGTGCGTGCATGTGTGCCTGCGTGAGTGTGTACATGTGTCTGCGCGTGTGTGTGTTTGTATGTGCATGAATGTGTGTGTGTGTGTGTGTGTGTGTGTGTGTGTGTGTGTGTGTGTGTGTGTGTGTGTGTGTGTGTGTTTTCACCAGAAATGTGTACCTCCACATGTAAGGGGGCGGAGCAGGCAGGTGGTATCAAGTGTTTATTCGTTTGTACAACACATTTACCTCTCGCCCCACTCCACCTATCTGTACTCCTAAACGTATTTGGCCCCACACTGACTCAGAAATGCGTTTGACATGTGCACAAATATATTTTCTAAACATCTTTCAGTCCTCGCCTTTAAACACACTACCCAGTCCCCACAGTTCTGCTTCACCTGCTGTATCTTCAGTTTGACCTGGTCCAGCCCACCAATGTCTGACCAGTGAACAGCTCGGACGTCTACCACACTCTCCACCCCTCTCTGCATGGAGGGTTTGAAAGACAGAATGGCCGCCTTCATGTCCGCCTGGGTGACTCTGCTGTCCTGAAGTGCAACAACATCATGGCAGAAGCTTTCAGTGGTGGCAAGCTTCAATGACTTAGAATTGATCATTGTCATTGGATGGGATGTAGTAAATGCTGATTATATAGGCATTACATATCGTGCATGAGGCTGAGTGAAAGTGCTTGACCTTTTGCTCGTTCACAAGAACCTCAAATTATGATCATCTCGGATATTAAAACCTTTCCCATTTATAAGTACCTCAAACTGAAACTGATATTTTTAAGTGCATGTTCCACAGACCTATTAATAGTGGTTCACGAAGTTACGACTTACATCTAATTCAGATACACAGTGAGGCGACTGCAGGCAGAAATCTAAACAAACTTGAAAAGTTATTGATAAAGTACTGCCAAAGAACGTAGACAAATGAATTACAAGACAAAACAAGACATGCTTCGACCTCTTAGGTCTTCTTCAGGCAAGATACACAACACTCAGGACAACAAAAATGAACGAGCAATCACTTATTTTCATCCAATTCGGTGCAAGATAGACAATGAATGAAAACGAGGCTGTCAGGAAGGAGACAATGTATGAGTCGAGGTAGTAATGATGATAATAATATTACTGATAGGAATAATAATAATGACAATGATAATGATCAAAATATTGAAAAAATACATAGAGGATTACTACCACTTGTGGTGATAATATGGCAACAGCAGTTGTAGCATGGGAGAAAGGAGAGCAGGTTAGAGGATTCCATTAAATCATTCGCTTGTGCATTCTTCACATGTGCTATGGACATACACTTACATAAAACCTACCCACACATAGTCAATCAAAATACAAAAATGCAAGCATAAAGATGCTACTTGTTTACCAGTGAGATGTGTTTTCAAGCCTGTCCTGAATGTAGTGAGAGAATCTGAGAGATAACTTTTTTCATCATTGTGTCACGGTAAAAGTATAGTTTCACAAAGATTTTAAAAGATATACAACATTTATCAATCATGCATACATGCTCATACAGGCCAACTAAGGTATCTTGCGAACAAACCATTATAATGTACATAAAGTGAGTTACTCAAAAGTCTTTGAGTACTCCAAGACAAGAAAATGCCAGATGGATCAAATTTTCAAAACTATGTCTTCACAGTTTGGAACTGTGCCACTATATCCTCAGTGTTAACTAATAAGTTGTTAGAACTATACAATTGTACCATCAATGTTCACTTACCAACGATTAGAACTATACAATTACATCCTCAATGTCCACTAATCAACTATCACAGAAAAAAGCGAGAACACAAGGAACGTCTAAGGTGTATGTAACACCTTATTCAGCTCAGGACTGACAATACCAGAATTCAAGCACAGTCACTGACAAAATGGTTTGAAACCTTCAAGTCCACAAAACCGGTGGTCAAACAGTCGACTGACCGGGCACACCATGGATTTTGACGGATCAGGTCACCTGCATTATGATAAAAATTTTTCTTTTTTTTCAGTTGTAACTGCAGCACTGTCACTGTGTACCCTAGCTACCCATTCTCATCAACAGTCACTGAAAGACAGCTCATTGGTAAGATCAGACACATCCTGGAAATTTAGGTTCATGGGTTATTAGTCTTGCAGTCAAAAGTTTATGGGTCTTTTATGTGACGTGAATGGCCAAGCTTTGGGATATGAATTATCAGGCATGGATCACATTATGGCGAGTTGGGGGCCTCAGGAGCATATAATGTCTCCCAGATACTTTCATATAAAAGTGGGGGGCTGGGGGGGGGGAGCATATCATGTCTTCAAATTTACTATAAAAAGCAAGCGAAGGGGGGAGAGGTGGCGAACATAACATACTGCTCCAAATGCTCTAGCAAAGTAGGCGAGCATTGTTTATTACCTTATCAGTGTGTAAAAAGAAAAGAAAAACGGGTTTTGACACTTGACATTCACCTTGCTGCTTCAGAACAGGGATGGGACAATGGCCGCTGTGGTCTACATGCTATAGGTCATTTGTGAAAATGATGTCCCTATCCTGATGGTGCAAGGCACAGTCAGAAAATAAACCCTGATTAGCGGATTAGGCTAAAAATAATGATTAGGGAGGAAGAGAGAGTGAAAGAGAGACAGAGAGAGAGACAGAGCAGAGAGAGAGAGATGGAAAGAACGTTGATTACTTTTTTCCTTTAAAAATCAGATAAAACATGCAGACTAAAAGCCACTAGGGCCAAGAAGTTCTCAATATGTTTTTCTTTTGAATAGACATTTAAACAAAAAGTACAGGTAAGGAGTGGAGGGAGAAGAATTGCAGAGAGGTGTGGGGGTATTGGAATCAGACAAAAGGCTGGATGGGTGGGAAGGATTATATGAAATACCATGCTCAATGCAGATGACTCCTCAACCCGTGACATAGTCCGGTACAAAGCTTTTCTCTGAGCTTCAATGCACACTGCTTCAATGTCTGCTCCAACATAGCCAGGTGTGACTGATGACAGCCAGTCAAGGTCGAGGTCAGTTGCCAGAGACAGTCTGCGCAGATGAAGGCGGAAAATCTCACACCTCTGATTAGCTGTTGGCACAGACATAAGGATCTGTGGGGAAAAAAATCAATAAAAAGCAATAAACAAAAAAATAGATGAAAAAGAAGAGCAGAACAAATGAAAAAATATAGCTAATCACACTACAAATCTTCTGTCAGAATCATAATCGTACTTTCGTTGTCATGTCCAAATCTGATTTTTCAAAATCAAATAGCTTTCTGGTGATTAAACAAATGAATAGCTATCAGCAATTTTAAATTAATCAGGAACCTGCGCATCATAAGCATGCAAATTTGTCAGAAGAACAAAAGGGCCTTGTACCAGACAGAATGAAGACGTATGCCTGATATAAAAGGCAGAAACCTCCCCATTCTCTGTTTTGGTGCAAGACAAATGCTGACTGAAATGTTTGCATATAGAGGTTATGAAGTGTCATTTGAAAAAAAAAAAGTTCCTGCTTCCATGTACTACATCTGAAAAACTGAGGAAGCATAAGGACTATACAGTATGGAATTTGTTAGTTTCTTGGTCCTATGTATAACACCCTCTGAAAAGTTACCTTAAGTGTGTATTCATTCAAATTCACAATACACATCAGAGGCATTGAGTGAAAAAGAATGTAACTCTCATACATCCAAACAGTGCAATGGTCCTCCTGTCATATTCTACCTTGTGCTCCCCCCCCCCCCCTCCCCCACACCCAGGCATTTAAAATAAAATGAATGAAAAAAAACAAAACAAAGCAGGACTAACTTCTTTATCCATCCTCCCAGGTCGACGGATATCTGGGTCCAGCGCAGAGGGTCTGTTGGTTGCCATGACTACCAGCAAGCCACACACTTTTGGCGGCTTTATCAAGCTGAGTCAAGAGAGCGGTTGTCAGTCTGGAGATGTTCATGGAGCTCGATTTTCCCCGCTTTGAACAGATGGAGTCTGCCTCATCAATGAACAAAATGCATGGCACTTCTCTGCTTATCCGAACAGCTTTCTCAAACAAGTCAGATAAGTTTCTCTCACTTTCACCTGGGTTGGAGCTCAGTATGTTTGCACTGTTTAAAACAAGCAACGCAGCCTCGCAGTCAAAGGCCACTTGACGAACAAGAGAGGTTTTGCCACATCCTGGGGGCCCCCGCAGCAAGACCCCCTGAGAGACGGAGAGGTGCTTTGGTGACTTCAGCAGCTCAGCAAGTTGTTGTCGCTCTTGATCCAAACCACCGACAATGTCTTCCTTCATCCCTGAGAGTGTATGAGTTAACAGCTCATAGCATTCCCAGCTCTGAACATCACAGACCTGGACGGTTGTTCTCTGCGTGACCCTGATTGCTGAGCAGCCATCAGTTGGTCCAGCTTCCGAAGAACATTCCAGAACAAGACAGTATAAAATTCCATACAATTCTGCCAGCCTTGAACACTTAAGATCAACAACACAGCCAGGAGTCACACAAAGGTCACGCATGCACCGAAGACATTTTGTAGCCAAATCTGTCTGCACATGATGGAGTGATTGAAAATGTCTGTGATTATCAATATTTTTCAGTACAAGTTTTACACTTATTTCTTTGCCATCTGTACAGTCTAAATGATAAATATCTAACTGTTTGTGTTCTAAGTTTTGAGGAATATTGAAAGATTCTGTCAGCACAACACATGGGTCATACTGGATGGCAGCATTAGACACTTTCAAAGGAAACACTCGACATATCACAGACTTGTGAGGCATCTTGATACGGATGCACTGTCCCAACATCAAGTGACAGAGTTCAGCAACTTTTAAACTGACTCTACAGATCTGGAGTTTGCCGTTTCTGTCCTCTTCTGGCAATTCACTCACAGCCACCGCATCCAAAGCCATGACAGCTTAGCTGTTGGTGTCAAGGACCTTTCACAAGGATGACACCTGCACAAAGGAAGACCAATTATTGTTTATGAACATAGTACTCAAAATCTTTTTTGTTTGGATGTTATTTATCAGCAAGCATTACACAAATGCACAGCTTTATTAGACTAGCTAGCGGTTTGATTCATTCATGGTCAACACAATCACAATATACATACCAGTTTCCACATGCATTTAAGTTTGCACAGGTTTAAACCTTTGTTTCATCCAGAGTCATCAAGTTCATTTTCGGCATGATGCCTTCTGCACAGGTCAAAGCATAAAAAAATACTTCCCAAATAGCTGTCAGCGTGAGAATCATTTTTTTATTTTTGCTGACAAGAATCTGGTGAATATTGGTGTGAAAATTTACTTATCAACAGTACATTAATGAGCTTTATTTGTTTAGTGTATCAATTAAGCAGTGATTTGCATCTTATTTTGTGTATCTATATTGTATTTTGAATTATTTCCAGTAACACTTCAGCCTGATTCACTCTCTTTTAGTCTTTAAGTACAGGCACAGGCAGTCAGGGGAACTGAAATTCTGAGGAAACCAAAATCAGCACTTTAATATTTCACACCAATTTGGGGAAAGTCATTGCTGTCTTAGATTAACACAAATCACACTAATATTGTTAGTACCTCAGTCAATGCACATTCTAAAACACCTACATGACCCACTCTCCCACCACCTTCAAAGACACACAGACAGACAGATAGGCACACACACACACACACACACACACACACACACACACACACACACACACACACACACACACAATGTTCTTCTTCGTGTAGTCATAATTTTGCCTCCTCCATCCACTTTCCTTGTCATCCTTTCTTTGTTTCTTTTTTTCTTAAAAACAACAACAATAACATCAAAAAAGAAACAAACGAACAAAAAACATGCCTATAATGAATGGGCAGCAGGAATGAGATTTGAGAATGAAGCAATTACTAACATCACAGTTTTCAGTTTGAGTTGTATTATCGCCAAACCCCCACACAGGGCACTTTCATTTCATAGAGTGGATAAAAAATGTCCTGTCCTGACAGAGGAACAAAAATAAACATAGTCACCTGCACTATTTATAGAGTTCTTTACATGAAGTTAAACTACTAATATAGTTAAAGCTAATACAAGGACATGCTATGATTAAAAAAAAAAAAAAAATAATTCAGCACACTGAATATAGAATACTTTGTTATTTCATGAACAAATTCAAGAGTGGTGTGAAACAAATGACCGTTTTAAAACAACTACACTGATTAAGTTATTTAATACACAAGAAATATAACATTTACAACCGTCTTTGTAAAAAATAATAAGCACATACTTTAAACATCCTAAATCACAGGGGTAAAAAATATCTTTGATCTACAGACTTGAATAATAAGGAGCATTTATCCAAATTATTGTTTACACAATATGAACAAATGCCTGTGTGTGCACAAGCATGCACAAACATGATATACTCATATAAAACACCCACCCACACATACAAGAACAGAAAAAGACACATCGGAATGTGCCAATAATAAGAAATATATGGCATCCATTACTGTCCTAGTAAAAATAAACAAGCATATATTTCAAACATCCAATAATTGATCTATAGACCTAATTAATAAGGAGCATCTATCCAAATAATTCTTTACACATATGTACAAATGCACATGAATGCCCAAACATGCACATATACAAACAAAACATGCAAACACACATATAAACATATACATGTATGCGCATGTGCACGTGATCTCTCTCTCTCTCTCACACACACACACACACACACACACACACATAGAGAAGAAAAGAAAAACATACATCCAAAGACCTTGTATGCCAATGGGACACAGAGGAATACTGTCCTCAACTGCCAAACTAACTAGTCGGAAGCAATCCTGCTCCTTTTTTGAAAGTTGCACCATGACAATGTTGACATAAGATGCAGGCATGCATTGGGTATTTCATTAAGATGTCAATGGACGTAACTGCTTCCTGACAAATGCCATCGTGATGGCCACTGGATGTGACACAACAGAACCTCCACAGAAGCGTCTCCATAGGTGTACCACCCATATTTCATGACTGAAGAGCCCATGCTCTAAAGATGCCACCATCAAGCAAATAGCTGCAAGCATCCCACACATAAACACACACTCGCCTCCTATACACATAGGAGCACAACCATATCCCAACTTATACTCAGATTCATGAACATTCTCATCTATATTTCTTTTTTTACCCCAATAAGCAGAAATTAATGCTTGCTATCAGGCTGAGCCATACTCACCATGTTCAGATCATTCTCAGCCACAACATAATACTTCACACACATACACACACAGAGCTATAATTCTTCTTCTTTTCATAGCGTGTCCACAATCATCAGGTTGATTATTCTAACACTTGCGTGTGTATGACCATTTTTTTTATTCCGCCATTAAGGCAGCCTTAGTCCAACTTTGGGGAAGGTGCATGCTATGTGTAACATGTCATCCATACCAATGGCCAAACTGGCCTTCTCTTCCGAAAGTTGGTGATGGGATTTTACATGTGTGCAAGATGTTGTGTGTGCGTTCACACACGGAACCTCGGTTTATAGTCTCATTTGAATGACTGTATGGGGAATGGAGTCAGAGCCAATGTTAACTCCGAGGGAAAAATCCCCCTGTACTGAAACGGCCTGGCGGAGATGTGAACCTGCAACCCCAAGATCAGCTGTTTCTCTACCAACTGAGCTATTCCAGCCCCCTGGGCCCTTGGTAGGTTTTCTGGTCAACATGTTCTGAGCATGGCTCTTGTTTACCATAAATCATACAAACGCAACTAAACGAATCAAAGAACTTAAACGAAGAAAATGCATGACTATCTGTAACATCTTCTGGGATGATCCGCGCAAGAAATCAGATAAAATGACACAATATGTGACACTGCTTTTCAAAAACAAACAAATAAAAAGAAAAAAAAATTGGGAACCTGCCTTCTCTCTCCGATTGCCCTTGGTAACATTTTAATGTAACTCCTTTTGTTTGTTTGTTTGTTTGTTTGTTTTTTTCCCCCCAAGTCCTCACAGCAATTGTTAAGTTAACCAAAAAGGACGCGTTATGAGGCCGCGAGACCTGGTCGTCCAATTGCCTGACCTGACCTGACCTGAGGAAAACCAAAATACTCAAATCGAACAGCAGTGTGTCATGCGATATCAGGAGATATTTGCTGAAAATTTACTCGTCCTTTTTTAGTATAAATTACTTTGAACTGTGTTGTACTTTGGCTTCTGTTTAAAACGCTCAAACCATAGGCATGCTGTTGGTGGTCAGTTGATTTATTTGAAAATTTAGTTTACTGTCAGTAAGCGCCGCAGTCTTGTCTCATGAAGATCATACCCCACCTCTCTGCTTATCATTTAACACTTACTTTTCTGCTCAGTGTGTTGATTATAATGTATGGGTCTGCCTCAGCCATGCGGTCGTAAAAGCAGACATCTTGATCTTTAAAAACTTAATTAGAACTAAATTTATTGTGTATCTCAATTTATAAATGTTTCTTTTGCGTACAAATAATTTTAGATACATTTTTAAATGCGAATAATTCTTGCTATTGTGTGCTCTTTAATTTGCTTCGCAGGGAGAAAAGTTTCGCCGATTGTGAAACCGGATGTAGAAATCACTGAGAGTTAGACAAATAATTTGGATAATTTCCCCTTAGGAGTAGAGACAACATGGCTCTGCAACTCGGGAAAGTCACACAAAAGCTGTGCTTGACAGCAACTTCATATTGTCGAATATTTGCTGCTAAATATGCCAAAAAGATTGGCGGTGCAGGTAGGCTTAGGCCAGAAAATTGAAACAGAAATCTCTCTCTCTCTCTCTCTCTCTCTCTCTCTCTCTCTCTCTCTTTTCTTCTCTTTTCTCTTTGACTTTCTATTTTTCATTTCATTCATGCTTTTTTCTCCGTTTTTTTCCTAATGACATTAAAGTGTCTCTAACTCCTATACAACCCCACACACACACACACACACACACACCACCTGCAAGATCTGTTCCTCTCTGCTTTGAAAACTAGTCTTGAGTCTTGCTTTATAAACAAGAATTTGAATTTGAATATATGCAGGTGTACTTTATTGATATTGTATGTGGCTGGGTGAATGGCTATTAAAAATTTTTAAAAAGTGTGTGTAACCTTAAACAGACGTAGAAGAACACATATTTGTGCACATTGTTTGATTTTAGTTTTGTGTGTTATTTGCTTGACAAGTGATATTTGTTTATAATTTGTTTGTTTTTCTAACTTTTATGCTTTTAAAACAGTATGGACTGCAACAATCTGTACTATTTGACATATATGTGTTCATACTCTCCCTGGCCTCACAAGCACTAAAAGTAATACATGTGCATGTATACTCATGTGCATGTATGTTACATGTGCACCTGTGCGCACACACAGGCACAGGCACACACAAAGACATACATACATGCACACACACACATATTCGTGTGCACACTGATACACACACACACACACACACACACACACACACAACACTCACTCACTCATAGTCTCACACACACACACACATACACACAAAGTGGTGCAGATGGTGTTATCGAAGCAGTTGAGGTCAGCTATCTGCTATGGCACCGATATGAATCCCAGTAACTGGTATATTTATTTACATAGTTATCTGTTGAGCTGTAACTCCCAAACCTGTGCATTTTCACCTGATGGTCTGGTAAATCTGTATAGCTCAGCACACAGTGAAAGTACGATGAAAGTGAAACTGTTAAGCATAGAAAAAAATCGTAAATCATTCTTTTGTGCCATCAATACAGTTAATTTCAAATGTTGCGTTTATTGTTAGTGAAATTACAGGAAATTAAAGATTAAAACTTCAAAAATAAAAAATGAATGATACGAACTGCATTTCAGCATGCTGGGTACATATACTGTATACAAACTCAGCAAGCATGCATTCATTGACTTAAGTCTAGATACAGGATCTTAGAGACATAAGCATTTTTTTTTTTTTTTATCACACATGATGGTGTACAAAGTTGTTATGTATGTACTGATCAGGATTAAAAAAAAAAAAAAAAATGTGGGTGCTACCAGCTGCCATGCCACGATCTGGTTAGCATGGCAGACTCCTGGCTGAGAGGTTGTGAGCTCAATTTCCATCAAAGCCATTTATTAATGGGATTTTTCTGCCCTGACTGGCTCAGTTGGGAAGACTGGGACCATACAGTCAAGTTTCATCCAATTAAAAAATGTGTCTCTGAGAGTGTTGTTCAAATTTCCTGACGTGTCACTGCAGGTGTTGACTGTATCATAGTGTATGTCTTGGGCCTGGTTGATGCCAGGATATATTATGAAAGTAAACATAGACTACAGCCCTGTCATGCAGTCTCAGACCAAAATAGAAATCTTTACCATCATCTTCTTCATCATCCTCATCTTCATCAATAAGCATAAAAAACATTGTCTGAAATTCTGTGGCCTTCATGCCCTGCTCTCATGGTGACCTCAATTTTGAGTGCCTCTCCATGACTATGGCCTTTGTTTGATTCTGTCGCAGTCGTTGATATTGGCAAATTTATGGGGACTGTCACTAGATGGATGTAATAGCACCCTCCAGAGAGAGGGCTCACTCACTCTGGCTCTGCAACTAAGCAGTTATTGTTGTCGGTAGGAGGCTTAGTAGGTGGTGTCCTGTGTATGTTTTCTCAGAACAGCACCACTGAAAACCATCAAAGCGACAAAGCAGCAGTGCAGTGTCTCCTCTGGTGGGTTGCCTCCTGACAACTTGACATTCACTGCTACCTGTGGATTGCTTGCTGGTGCTGGGGCTTTGGTTGGCCAGGCTGGGATGTGGCTGCAGATGGGGGGTCAGAATGACCGGCATGGGTGCGGTACCACTGAGGCGACATAGAAAGTAGGACCAAAAGAAAAAAGAAAAGAAAAAAAAAACGTGTGAGTGCTAAGTCAGCTGTAGCTTATGAGTCACTAAGTTCTTATGGTGAAGATTGTATAGAAAAATTGAATTGTATAAAAAATTCAGAGTCCTTTTGAAACCTATTGACCTTCACTTCTTTTGTCAGAACTCAGAAGCCTAGTTCATGCCAGAATACATAATGAAAGGAAGTTTAGAGCACTGTCCTGTTGACAGTCTATCCTGCATAAATTGTTGATACTGAGTGCGAAAAACCAAGTCTGCATGTGGATGTGTTAGTGTAACTTGAGAACAATGCCACTAACAAAGCACAAAACACGAGACAGTAAAACGGAGAATGAAAGATGTCAGGTTTGTTTTTTTCTTGGGTTTTTTTTTTCCAGATCACATTTTGCCTTAAACTAGTTTGTTAACACAAAATGTGTGCAGCTGGCAAGGGGGCTGCACAGCCCATGAAGAAACCCACACTGGAGGTGGAAACAGACCCAGCCAAGTTGACCCAGTTCTGCTGTGGAGCCAACATCTACACCACAGGCGCTGACCCCCAGCTGAAGCCTGATGAAGAGTACCCAGAATGGTTGTGGTCACTAAGACTTGACCAGAAACCTCAGGATCTTAGTGAATTGGATCCTGACAGTTTTAAATACTGGAAACGACTTCGCAAGCTGACTCTAAGACAGAACAATAAGCTGATGAAAGTCAACAAACTGAAAAAGAAATAGTATACATGTCATTGTGAAAGTTTAGATTGATACATAGATTGTGAATATTTAGGGTTCCAATGCATCGTGAGATTCAGCTTGAACACAGGTTTTAGAGAAGTGTAATTGTTCTGATATGTGTGCTTTAGAATTTGTATTAAAAAGGATTGAATGGAATGGAATGGTTTGGTCTTTGGAGAGGAAGAGATGATAATGGTTTAGAAAATGAAGATGCTTCCTGATATTTCTTATTGCCAATACAAGGAAAAAGCAAAAGAACAAACAAAAAATGCTTATTTTATTATGAAGGATGATTCCCTTTATTCACCCCCCCCCCCCCCCCCCCAATGTTCTCTTCCTATCTCTTTCTACACACACACACACACACACACATACATGCGCATGCACACACACACACTCTCTCTCTCTCTCTCTCTCTCTCTCACTCACACACACACACACACACACACACACACACACACACATCACTACTGTGTAATCTTTTGTGCACAGGCCTTGAGAAAGGTGACACACAAACAGTGTTTTTATCATTCGCTATCCCTTCAAGGTGAAATTGCTCCCATGCTGCCCACTCTGGCTCTGTCACACATACCTGCAATTTGGCTTGTACATTAATGGCTCGGGGCCATCCGTTCTCAGGAATTGCAATGTCGGGCAGCTGTGAGGACTCTCTGCCATCCTAAGTCACTTCTGTAGTGTTCAGTGGTGGCTGTCCTGATCTGAATTGTGCAGGACATCACCTACAATGTCTCCTCAAAGTTACAAATTCCTGGTATTTTCTAGCTGTCCTGGGGACAAGTAGATCACAAAATCTGCTCATCCCCATTTATTTGTCTTCTCTAGGTAAAATGATAATTAACAAAAGTAACTGTCAGTGGTGCAGTGACAAGTCAGCAGCCAAACACAACGATGACATGCAGTACACACATGTAACACTAATCAGAGAGGGAGAAATAACAGGAATAGACGTATCGCTTCCATGCTAACCAAGAACAATGCCTGTATGCTTTATAGAACACATTTTTTCTCAGTTGGGTAGCATTCTGTTCAGGTCCTTTTTGAGAGAAACTGAGGTATGGGTGGGCTGGGGTTGTGCGCAAGTAAATGTGTGTGTCGGTAGGGGCGAGGGGTTGCTGGGGGGAGGGAGGGGGATAAGGGTGTGGGGGGGCTAGGTGAGTTGGGATGGGGAGGAGGGAGGTTGGGGAGGTGAAGCTGTGAAAACGAAAAGGCATGAAGGAAGTACAATCGTTGCTGATGGTTCTGCACTACAGCTGAGTTAAGGGTCAACCATTTCGCCGACTGAGTCAAAAACTGGTTCCACAGCAGACAAATGCAGACAGAATTTCCACTTGTCCGCCAGAAGGTTTAGTTGTCCCAGACAATCGGACAGGTGGGTATTTCAAGCCCTGCTCCTTATCAACATTTACTGGATGTCACTTTTGACTGCACGCTCTTGTTGATGTTGGTCTCGCATGATCCGTTCATTTCACAGAGCTGTTTTGGAGGTGCAGGGGGCTCTTTCAGTACAGATAGCTCCCCCTCCCTCCCTCCCCACTTCCTGAACTTCTGTGCTTGTAACTTCTTTCCTGTCTTCTCTTTGACTCTTTATTTATATGGACCATTCTCCTGTCTTTCTTCTGGAAATTGGTATAAACTTTTTTTTTTCTCTTACAGCAGTTTATGACATGCTGGCTATTTGTTTGTTTGTTGTTGGGTTGTTTTTTTTTTTGCTATTTGTATCTTTCTTATTTGGCAGTTAGTTGTGAACACTGTCTAGAGATGACACCAGTTGTCCATTCTGCTGTGTATGTTTAATAATAATAATAATGAATACTTATATAGCGCCTATTCTCGGCTAGAGACCAAGCTCTAAGCACTTTACAATCCACACTCGTTTACACAATGGGCTGCCTACCTGGGTAGTGCCGACTGAAGAGCTGCCTGCTGACGCTTCATTCAGTCGTTTCCCGTGTCATCCAGTCAGTGTCGTCCAATATCGTTCACTCAATTTCCTTACTTCCTTCATTCTTTCCATTTCTCACGCAGGGTGCATGCTATGTGTAACGTGTCATCCATACCAACGGCCAAACTGGTCTTCTCTTCCGAAAGTTGGTGATGGGATTTTACGTGTGTGCAAGATGTTATGCGTGCGTTCACACATGGAACCTCGGTTTATAGTCTCATTCGAAGGACTGTATGGGAAATGGAGTCTGAACCAATGTTAACTCCGAGGGAAAAATCCCCCTGTACCGAAATGGCCCAGCAGAGATTCGAACCTGCGACCCCAGGATCACAAGTCCGGCGCTCTACCAACTGAGCTATTCCGGCCTGGCACAAGTTCGTCTTAACGGCTGACAGTCTCTGGAGTGCAGCTATGTAGATGGTTTGGGTGCTCCATGGTCTTTCTACCGGCAGTGTAGTGTGGTGCACTTCCCTTGGTGAAAGGCCCAATTCCATCACTTCTCCCATTTGGCAAACAGACTTCTTTTAAAGACGGGTTCTGGTCTTCACAACTGCTTGTCTTCGTCATTGTGTGTGTGTGTGTGTGTGTGCGCGTGCACGCGCTTGCGTGTGTACATGTGTATGTGTGTGTGTGTGCATGCGTGCGCATGTATGCTTGTATGTGTGTGTGTGTGCATGCGCATGTATGTGTGTGTGTGCGCGCGTGCTTGAAAGAGGATCTGACATTCAGGGGTACTTTTTAATTGAACTAGTTCAGTCTGAGCAGTAGGCTACAAGTATACGCAAAATCTTGTTCACAGTAATGTCCATTAAAAAACAAACAAACTCCGATTTATTTTTCTTTTATTTTGTTCTGATATGCTGCCTGTGAGAGCCATTTCATGGTCCAGATCCTTCTGTCAAACTGTGTAGCCACTGGAGGGGAGAGAAAGCAAAATGAAAGTCGATCAGAACTGTAACAATATCGTCAGGCAAACACTAGCGTTGCATTCTAAACTGTTCTTTTCCACGCAAAGAAGATATAAACCCTTTCCCCTCTCTCTCTCTCTCTCTCTCTCTCTCTCTTCTAGAGGCGCATGTGCGCGCGCCACACACACACACACACACACACGCCCGTGCGCGCCCGCACGCACGCACACATAGAGGGAAGGGGAGAGAGAAAAAGACGCACACACACAAGTCAAGCACGCACACATACACACACAAGCACAAGCGCACACAGGTACAGACATATGCTCGTGCGCACACACACACACACACGCGCGCGTGCGCACCGAAACACACTAGCTGCGCCAAATTAAGTGATGGAAAACATACGGGCGTGAGCGAACGCCGGGTGTTGGTGTGACGATGGAACGGGGTGGGGGAAGAAAGGGGGGTCTGAGTACAAAGGAAGATGAAGCGTTTGCTAGTCCGGCAAAAGCAGAGCATGCATAGGTGTGAAATCGTCGTGTCTTGAATCTTGAGTGGAAATTCTTTCTTTGGAGATTGAGGGGAAGCAAGTCTGACTTCGAAAGAAGTGAATAAGCACACACACACACACACACACACACACACACACACACACACACACACACACACAGCACACTCATGCACACGTGTGCACAAACAGGCATGTGCACACGCACGCAATCACACACATATACATATACAAAAACCTTCACGTCATGGTACTTCGATCAGTATCTAAACCGAAAGGTTAAATACTTGTTCTTGGAGGGTGAGAAAAGGTCAAAGTTAGAACAATTCGATTTGTGCTTCAGTTTGCATAGGAAACGATGGTGGTGTGTGTGTGTGTGTGTGTGTGTGTGTGTGTGTGTGTGTGGGTGGGGGGGGGGGGGGTGCTATATCACAGAGGCCCACCATGGTAAGCCCTCTAACAATGAATGCAGTAAACACGGGGACTCGAATACTGAGTTTTCAGAAAACAATTGCCTTAAAACCATGTGCAAAATAACAATAATGTAATACGCATTACAAAACAGACGGATGATTTCTTGTCAAAATGTAGGCCTATCTACTCCCCATTTCGCGAGCAACAGACATAGAAAGACTGGTAGGTTTATGTTAGGGATTAAGCATGCAAGATTTTAAAGTAGTGAGTGAGAATTCAAGTAAAATGGGAGTGAGAAAGGATCAATTTCAGGATAAAAATGCTGTGCTTCGGGCTGTCTGTTACTGGGCCCATGGTTTTCTATGCTTGATAAAAGTTTTATTAATAAACCGAAAATTTGCAATATGCTTATTGAGTGTTGGTGGTTTTTACTGTTCAACAGACATAGAAAGGCATAGCACGATACGTCCAGCTACTATTCATCTTCCCCCATTCCTTTTCTACTCGCCTGCCCCACCCCCGTGTCTCTCCCTCTTCCCGTTTACCCCTGTCCCACCCCCTTCCCGTCACCGTCCCATTTTCCCCACCACTCCCATCTCTGTCTAACTTCTCCCTCTCTGTTTATGTGTCTTTGTTTTTCTCTGCTCCAGCTTCGCCTAAGTGGCCATTTGTATCGCCCTCCCTCACTCTGTCATAACCCAGCCGTTGTCTGGTCCTAAGTCCAGTATGAGAAATGGGGAGGGTTGTGCGTTGGGCTAGCAACCCGCCACGTAAAAAAAAGCTTTGCTACAGAAACGCCAACAAGATCCAATCAAAGCTCGGGGGACAAGCTCAGGGCAGATGCAGCAATGCACTGTATGACAAGTAGGGGTGAAAGCCGGAAGGAAGCTTCTGCTCCGACATGTCCTTAGCGAATCCCAAACAAGAGGTGAGAGTGGAAGCCTGGAACGTGCGAACGCTGTATGAAGCTGGAAAGACTGCGCAGACTGTGAAAGAGATGAAGAAGTATAGACTGAACATCCTAGGAATCAGTGAGATGAGGTGGACGGATTCAGGCATCATGACCCTTGGCTCAGGAGAGACGGTATGTTATTCTGGTCGCACGGACGGGCAACATCAGGAGGGAGTGGGTATCATCATGGATAAGGAGGCAAGGAAGAGCTTGATGGGATGGGAGCCAGTCAACTCAAGAATCATCACAGCCAGATTCTTCTCCAAGTATACCAAGACCACCATCATACAGTGTTACGCACCGACAGAGCAAGCCACGGAGGAGGAGAAAGACCTGTTCTACAACATCCTACAGGAACAGATAGACAAAACACCACAGCATGACATCCTACTTCTTATGGGAGACTTCAATGCGAAAGTTGGAGCGGAGAACACCGGGTATGAGACTTGCATGGGACGAGAGGGAGTAGGAGATAGAAATGGAAATGGACAACGTTTTTGCATATGCATGTCTGGAGAACGGTCTGGTGATAGGTGGTACCATCTTCCAACACAAAACCATCCACAAACTGACATGGGTATCACCAGATGGAAGAACCAGTAACCAGATAGACCACATTGCCATCAACCAGAAGTGGAGGAGCTCCATGAAGGACATGAGAGCCATTCGAGGAGCTGACGCTAGCAGTGATCACCATCTTGTGTTATGCAGACTCCAGCTGAAGCTCAAGAGAACACAAAAAAAAAGAAAAGTGAACAACTCTTTGACTCGAGGAAACTGACCAATGAGGCGGTGAAAAGTCAGTTTACCATTGAACTTTCCAACAGATTCCAAGTCCTGGACAGCACACCAGCAGGCGACATCAACGCCCTGTGCGACAATGTACAGAAAGCTTTCATAGACACCAGCAAGGCTGTGCTGGGCTACAGAAGAAGAGAGAGGAAGGAATGGATATCAGACGCCACATGGCAACTCACAGAGGAGAGAAAGATCGCAAAACTCGGCACGCTCACTGGAACAGGAGATGAGAGACAAACATTCGCCGAAACGTACAAAGAGAAAAACAAAGATGTGAAGAAGAGAACAAGGAGAGACAAGCGACAGTTTGCAGACAACTTGGCAGCAGAGGCCCAAGCTGCAGCAGAGAAAGGAGACTCCAGGACCGTCTATAAGATTACCAAGACCCTAACAGGCGGATTCACCAGCAAAACCACAGTAGTGAAGGACAAGACCGGGAAAGTTTTGACAAAAGACGAAGACCAGCTCAACAGATGGGCAGAACATTTTAGGGAAACATTAAATAGACCGGACCCAGATGAGGAAGCCACCATCGAAGACATGGGTTTCAACTTAGAGATGAGACGTGGACGCATCACCCAACAGGAAATTGTGGAGGCCATCAGGCAGACAAAGGGCAACAGGGCACCAGGTGAAGACAGAATCACAGCAGACATGTTGAAGGCAGACCCCAAAACGAGTGCAAAGGGTTTAGTGAAACTATTCAACAAGGTATGGGAAGAGGAGAAAGTCCAGGACACATGGAAGAAAGGCATCATTGTGAAGCTCCCCAAGAAGGGCGACCTCACTGAATGCGGCAACTGGCGGGGAATCAGCTTGCTCTCCGTCCCAGGGAAGATCTTCTGCCGTGTCCTTCTACAGCGCATGAGGCAAGCCACTGAGAGAACCTTACGAGAAGAACAGGCAGGGTTCAGAAGCGGGAGAAGCTGCACAGACCAGATCTTTGTT
>CM065729.1:60643694-60648694 GCA_033310375.1 Conus canariensis
GAGAATCTGGTGCGCACTTTCTGACCAATTGCAAGTTCGGCTGGACTCCTGCCAGGAGTGGGGATTAGGGGTGGTGCTGTAGGACGGGAGTGCACAGTGTCCAGTCCTGTGCTAATGTGAGGTTTGGTATCTGCACTGCCAGCTCAGCTCCCCCATTGCCTTGAGGATGACGAGGACTGCTCGTCACTTGTGAGAATCCCCACTCTCTACTGTAGTCTCTAAATTCTTTTGATGTAAACTGACTGCCATTGTCTGACACTATCACCTCTGAGATGCCAAATCTTGCGAAAACTTGCTTCATTTCTTTAATTACTTCCTATGATCAAGAACCCACGGCGAGCTGTGGCATTTCAATGGACCAGGAACAGTAATCTACCAGCACAGTGTAGTTTTCCTCCTTCTTCTCGCTTTGGTCACTCCCTCGTTTTGGAAAGGGCATCTTTTGGACGCTTTGTTCTAAGCAGTGGCTCTTTTCGCTGAGTCAGCGGTTTTTTTTCCAGTGCAGTGTCTGCATTTTGGGACCATGTTTCCTTGCTCAAGCTTGGCTGCCAGATGTGCTCTTGTGCGTGTTCGCGACACATTTTTCTATTCCCTGGTGACCATCATGTATTCTGGCTAACACATCTTTTTGAAACGTTTATGGAATCATATTTCTCTTTCTCTGATGCATGCTACCATCTCCTCACTTCCACCCTGACTCTCTTTGTGTGGAGACAGTTATTCCTCAGTCTCTGTGCAGTCTAGCCTTGGCAGTGAATAAAGTGTTTTATACCCCATCCATTGCTCTCGCTTGGTGTAATTACACTGCACCGTGCTAGTGCTGCGAGTCGAACGCGCTTTTTGTACTGAGGTCAGCCACTGCGCGTGCACTGCAGGGCTATGCTCATTTCTACATTTTTTTTTTTTTTATATTCCTGGAAGCTTTTAATTTCTAATCAGAAACGGACCACAGGGCGCACGAACAACGTTTGAACAGCAATGTCTGCTGCCAGTTTCGTTCTGAGTAAGTGATTCTGTTTTCTGAGTCCTATAGTGGAGATCACGACAGGGCGTCAGCCACTCTTAGATTCCTTTTTTGTGCGTATTGTGCTATTAGACTGAACCCCATGAGCCTCATAATCATTCTTTAGCCCCTCACGGGAGTTTTCATCAGACCTCTGTTGTTGGTTAGAGGTACCAATGGCTTGTGATAGGGCCTGTGTCTGAATCAATTTGAAATCTGGTAACCTGTAACAGTGGCATTGACTGCACTTTCAAACACAGACGAACGAATCTGGACTCATCGAAGTTTGGACTTACGGTTGAATATGAACCCTGATTTAATGGGAGACCACTTACGGTTGAATATGAACCCTGATTTAATGGGAGACCATGAAAGTACGTGCTCACGGTAGCATGCCGAGCAGCCCAGACCTGCCAACATGCATGTCTGTTATTCTCGCATTCTGTTAATTTCCATACGGTCATCAAATGATGTAGCACTCACATGACACGCAGAGAGAAAAATACATTCATTCAGAAGAGACAAACGTACCTGTGAAGAAAGATGAATGTATCCAAGACAAACTGATACATTCAAACAGAAAAAAAAAGAAAGAAAATTATATCCACACAGAAAGATAGATACTACCCATGCAGAAAGACATGTGCCTCTAATGTACATACAAATGGGCAAGAGCATTCAAGAAGACAAATGTATCTATACAAAGTGACAACCTAGTATCTATCCAGAAAGACGAATGTACGCTTAAAAAGTGACAAATATACTCAGACAGAATGACAAATGTAGGGTAATGTTAGTCACCTACAAACATGACACGTATGTATACAGAAAGGCAGAATGCAGATATAATTTGCAATGTATCCATTCAGTATCTATCTTGCCCTCAATGAAGAAAAGAAACAAGGCAATGAAGGAAAGCAGTTGCAGAGAGAGAGAGAGAGAGAGAGAGAGAGAGAGAGAGAGAGAGAGAGAGAGAGAGAGATTTCTCGAGCGTGATTGATATGCAATATCATACTTTTTTTTTCAGTTAGCGCTTGGTTACTATCGGGGATCAGGATGTATTTTGATGATAAAACAACACACACACACACACACACACACACACACACACACACACACACACACACAGAGAGAGAGAGAGAGAGAGAGAGAGAGAGAGAGAGAGAGGGAAGGGAAGGTAATCGAATCGTAACAAGCCGTCTGGATGTAATCACGTGACAGCTATGGCGGACAGCGACGAAGACAGTATCCCATCCCCTTCGGAAAAACATAACGTTGAGACTGGACCTCGTATTGTGACAATAACAAAGACTGCTACGGGTTTCGGTTTCAATGTCCGTGGCCAGATTCACGAAGGAGGTGTGCTAAAATCCATCAATGGAGTACTGTACGCGCCCTTACAACATGTCAGTGCAGTACTTGAAGGCGGAGCAGCCCAGAAAGCTGGTATTCGGAAGGGGGATCGCATCTTGGAAGTGTGAGTACTCAGTTAAGGTTTACCTGACAGTTTACTTACCTGTTGGATTTAATTGCTTGGAATGGACTGTGTGAAATATTGGCAATAATAATAAGATATTCGTTTTTGAGTCTGTTAAGTGCCGACTTCGACACTTTTCAGATAACGAGGCGAATGGACGAGTAAGAGGTCTACTGTATTTGTTGACCACTGACTAGAATAAATATCGATCAACCAGCATTCAGTGTCATTAACGATGACCAGCGGGGAACTGGAAAATCTACAACTCCCAGTTCTCGCAGACTTTCTCACTGTGTCTATGCCCCTTTAGCTCCCTCTTTCTGTTTTGAAGATGTGTACATTTGTTAAAAGTTTTTTTAAGTTTTTGTTGCTAGTAAGGGTTTGTTAGACTTTGCAAGTCACTCTTAGTCCCACACCCGGACAAGGGCTGGATGAAGAAAAGCATAAACGGTTACACATGGAAACACAAGATTCTCTTTCTCCAAATCTCTCTCACGCTCTCCTAATTTTTCATTCTTCAACATCAAATATTGCCTGACAAATATGGAGTACCCCGGAGCTCAGTGTTAGATCCTCTCATAATTTCTATCAATGTAAATAATCTCCCACTTTCTATCAGTGTAAATAACCTCCCACTTATATTGAAGGATCTTGTGAACTTTTTTGTTTATGATACCACAATTCATACAAGCAGCTCTACTCATACTTTTGTGTCTGCATTATAATACAAAAGTCTTGTTGACATCTTAAGTAAATGGTGCTGTGTGAGTCATCTGTAAGAAAAAAAAATCATGCTCTAAACAACTGTAAGAAAAAAAAAATCATGCTCCTAACAACTGGTTGAAGATGGAAAAAACATGTTAAATAATTAAACAGTAGCTGCTTTTATCAACAATGTAAGAATTGAAGAAGTAGACAGTCATTGTGTTCTAGGTGTAAAAATTTGTTATGGACTGACTGCCTATATCAAAACATAATTGATATGCAAAACAGTGTCTAGGCATACATCGCGCGCGCGCGCACACACACACACACACACACACACACACACACACACACACTACACTACATAACTAATATAGTTATATAGGATGAAGCACTTTCTAAACTTTAGTTTAATGCCAAATTTTTATTTCCCTGAATACACTCACTTCAATCAGTTACTGTTTGACACTGACTCAGCCAGTGCAAATTCTTTAATCAACATCGAAAAACATTATCTTGAAGCAGTTCATCTAAAATCCTGGAGCTGTGCAGAATCGGGTTATATTCAAGTTGGAGTTTTTCCATTAACTGATTAAGGGATATGCTTGCTGTCAGTATCTAGGACTTCATGCCAAAAATTTTATTTGGATTAGCCCCATAGACTATTCAATCTAAATTTAGCATGAATTCTTGAAAGTGTACCGAACTCCAGGTTTCCATATCTAGAACTGACTTAATATAAATTTAAAGTAAGTCTTTGTTGTTCTGGTCCTCATCTCTGGAACTCATTTGCACCAGAGTTTAAATGTCATCAAAGCTCAGGATGTTACAAAAGAAGATTATTTACAACATATTTTTGCACACTCTTACTAGTTATGTAGATATGTACTGCAGTATAATTCATATTACCAATTTCTGTCCTCATGCATGTTCCTCTGTATCAGTACTTTACCAACATACAGTTGTCTACTTTCCCAAAGTGACTGTCACTATTTACATGTTCTGTTGTCTCAAAATGATTTGCTACTGTTAGCGATTGGACATGCTGTGTCAGTGCTTGCAAATCTCTGTTATGTGAAAGATTTATTAAGTTTATGCAGTGTATATCTTTTAACCAGTGTACTGCTTATACTTGGAGGGTAAGGGCTGGGTGGGGGTGGGGAGGGGAGGTGGATGATAGTGTTATTTTTTCTTTCTGTTTTCATCTGATCTAAGATTTGACAGAAGAAAGCTTTTTAACAAAATTTCCGGTGTGTTTTAGGTGTGTTTTAAAGGATTTTGTGAACGAGGTTTTGTTTGTTTGTTTGTCTTTTTTGTGTGTTTGTTTTTTGTTTTGAATGACTTGTGAGTTGACTTGAACGCGGTGACAGCCCTGATATGGCCCTTTGCAGTCGGCTGGGCATTAAGCAACATTACCTTGCCTTACCTTCCAGCCGTGACTATCTTTGCGTTTTATCCTCACGGCCTGTCCTGGGTGCATGTTCTTGTGTTTGGATTTCTCCTTTTTCTTTCTTTTGTTCTTTCAGATTCTTTTTTTTTCCCAAAAAATATTAATGCATGTTTGAATGTCTCTTCTCTAGAGCTGTCTCTCTCTGTCTCTGTCTTGTCTCTCGTCTCTGTCTCTCTCTCTCTCTCTCTCTCTCTCTCTCTGTCTCCAGTCTCAGCCCTGAACAACATGGTCTTGTTCCCTATTGCCTTGAGATCTTGCTCTATGAGCAAGAGTATATATGTATATATATATATGACTGCCTCATGAGTCACTGATCATTTCCTCTCAGGCTATGCTGATGATATTCTGATCTGCTCTTATATCCT
>CM065729.1:60656194-60696194 GCA_033310375.1 Conus canariensis
TGCACAGACTCTTCATTTGGAATCTAAGATCGAGTAGCGTGTAACTTGGCAGTCCCATGCTTATAGAAAAATGAAATTATATACTAAAGGAACCTGTTTAGTTTGCTTTTTTATGATGGAAATCAGCTTGCGGTTGGTGGACTTACATTTTTGCACTTGATTTACAAAGTTCATGAACACTTGGATTTGTAGTCCTCCGTCGGTCATAGCTGACCATGGATAGAGTATATCTGTCCAGGCTGTCTGCTCAACCCGGGTAGCGCCACATGTGGCTGTAAAGACTGATGCGAGAGTGGCAGTCCCTGTTATAACGGTCACATCTGTATGTTGGCACTGGTTTGTTGACTGTCATCCCCTTTCTGAGGGCTCACTTTTCTGCTGCAGCAGCTGTCAGTTTGTCGTTGCCAGTCTGCAGCTGTTTCTTGAGAGTGCTTCTCCAGCTGTTGCCATCTGCTGCAAAGTCCTCCCAAGACTGTTGATCTCAAGTGCCTTCATGTCTCTTTCGCAAACGTTGTTGTATCTCAGCTGTGGGCGACCAGTGCTTCTCTGCCCTGTGGCGAGCTCTCTATAGAGGATGTCTTTTGGGATGTGAGGTTTTGAACAAAATGATAGCCCAAATTGATTTCAAAACATATTCAAGACATTTTTGTGTGTCATGATGCCTCTCAATTTAGCAATATTTTTCTGTGTATGGGGACATGTCTTCACCTTTGAGGAAAGTAAAGAGAGCATCCTGTAGATTCTTGTGACATAACTATCTGTGCAAACAAAATTGAGAATTATCAAGTTCTTGTGGACTAATACTAGTAGTAGTCAGTTTTAAGAACATCCTTATTTGTGAGACACCTCTTCAAGAAGTAATGGGGCTGTTTTGATAAGACAATAACCAACAACCAACATTTTCTGTCATGGCTTCTATTTATACATATAAAGTGCATTACAGTGCTTTCTTCATTTGAATTGTGATGTTGACAAAAGTGCTGCAAGTGTCCAATGTTTTCATTTCACTGCCATTTTTTTGTAGTCAGGTGGTTAAACTTAAGAAAATGTGCAAACATTCTTCTTTTTTTAAGGTTAAATAAAATTCGGCCAGTGTAATAACTCTTACAGTGGTATGAACTGTTTGGTTTTGTTTACTTGTTGTTGCTTTAAGTAAACATTGGCCAGTGTTGTCAATGTTTGAAGAACTTCACTTCTCTGTTTTCTGTCTGACATCTAATTGTTTTGCAGTTCGACACATTTTTTATCGAGTAGTATGTAAAATATCTAAGACAGATAATTAACACAAATTCTGTCAAGCTTTTGTGTTTTACAGGTGTTCAACATTTACATGGCTGGGAGGCATTTGTGTTCTCGGCGTTACCGTGAATTTGACAGCCTGCATCAAAACCTGAAGCGTGAATTCCCTGATTTTACCTTTCCCAAATTACCAGGCAAAAAGATCTTCCAGTTGTCAGACCAGCAGTTGGATCAGCGGCGAAGAGGCTTGGAACAGTACTTGGAAAAAGGTGAGCGTTTAGTGTATGAGACATTAAAATGCCTTTTCTTTTATGTATGTAATACAATAAAGATGAGCGTTTAGTTCATGCGACATATTAAAATTCCTTTTCTTTTGTGTATGTAATAATCCCCATTGAAAATGTATATAAATTCAACTATTTTTCTAATGCCATACTGAATCAGTAAAAAAGGTTGTAAAGCCACAGATTCTTCATATCTTTTCTGATGTTGGAATTAAAAGAACATTCACCCTTGTCACTGGAGATGTATGGTGTAATATTCTGTCATAAGTGTAGTTGAAACTGAACTGGTTTCATAAAGCTGATCATTACTGATGTGGTACTGTTAACAGAGTTGCATGTTTATTACAGAAAATGTTAGAGTATGTGAGCAAGATAGGAAATTGTGCTAAACTTCGATTTGAGATCTGCTTTGAAAGCATTCCATTGCGACTGGAGACTAATAAAGAAGCTCAGCTTTTTCGTTTCTTTTCCATTGTTCTTTAATTACATATGCAACATGCATGCGCATGCGTGCCCACACACTGTTTACTTTGAATGAGCCACTCTGTTGTCAGTGTGTGCAGTACAGGTGATAGATGAGAGTCACGTGCACACACAAACACAGACGCAGTTTACTTTGAGTTGATTCATTCTTTTGACAGTATCTACAGTATGGATTATAGGAGAGTCTCACACACAAATGCACACACACACTCACTCACACACACACACACACACACACACACACACACACACACACACACACACACACACACACCTCTCTCTCTCTCTCTCTCGCAGTTGCACACAATTTACTTTGAATGATTCACTGTGTTGACAGTGTGTGTAGTAGGGGTAACAGGAGAGAGTCGCACACTCCTGCTCATGCATGTGCATGCAGTTTACTTTGAATGATTCCCTGTGTTTACAGTGTGTGCAGTACGGGTGATAGGAGAGAGTGATATGATGCAAGACTTCCTGGCAGCTGGGGATATGGATGATGTGAGTGGCTTTGTTGGTTGATTTTTTCCTTAACTACATTTTTTTCTCCTCTATACTAACTTTTGGATGTTGTACAGCAAAATGTTTCAATACTGACCTTCAAAAATTCTTTCAGAAAATTGAATCTTTACTGGGGGGTAGTTTTCAATGTGTGTTAACCCTCTTGCATTTGTATTTTTCACCCAAAACTGCTCTAATATTCATATTTTATTGAGAGATCAATGGAATGCGGTCAGTTCACGACCCTAGTCTTGTGAATGAATTGTTTCCCACACCCCATACTACTGCTAAGATTTCATTGGACACCTCTCAGGGATGCCCATTTATTTTGGCCAGCCTTTACTTAAAACAAGGTCGCAGTGTGAGGGAAAGTAATGCAGCATGTGCGGCCAGTTGCGGGTGTAACAAACACCAGGGAAGACAAACAGAATGGCTGGATACGGGTGAAATGAGTGCAAGAGGGTTGAATCTGGTTGCGCAGACAAGGAAGCAAATGAACTTCCCCCAGAAGAAGGCTTCTGTTCTCAAGCATTGAGTCTAGCCTCAGCTGGATGCCTGATAATTTGCCTTCACCTGTCCAAACCGCCCATAGTCAGCTGTTCTCATGTTACATACATCATGAAATATCCCATGATACCATATGTAAGTCTTGTATCATGTTACATACACAATGGGATTTCACATGACACCATATGTTGGCCTTGCCACTCATACTGTGAATAAAACGTCAGGGAAAAATGAAGTGCTGGTGTCAGTTTGGATGCTTCACTCGCATTTCATTCATTAGAGGTTAGTTGCAGATGTAGTACTACCATTTACACAGATTTGTGACAGAGTACAGTGGCAGCAAGAATGTAGAAATAGAATTGAAGAAGTGGACTAGGAAGAAAAAGTTAATGTCATGTATGTCCTGAGAATCTGAGGGAGAGAATGTTGAATGGGATGTTGAAGTGGTCTTTATGAAGATGTAGGAGAAGATAACGAAATAGGCAGTGACGCAGAGGATTATCTGTCACTTGGGGTGCTAACAGCATGGCAGAATGATTTGCCAAGAAAGTTTGTTAAGAATGGCATCCTCCCCCTCTCTCTTCCACCCTCCCTCCCCCCTCTTTTCCCTCTCCTCTTTCTCTTTTCCCTGTCCCCTCCTCATCCTCCCTCCTTTCTCTCTCTCTCTCTCTCTCTCTCTCTCTCTCTTCTCTCTCTCTCTCTCGCTCTTTTTCTCCATTTTATCATCTGCTTCCCTCACCCCCTCTCTCTTTTTACCTCATTGGCACATCTCTCTCGTCTCACTGTCACCTTGTCTCTCTGTCTCTCTCTGTCTTTTAGTCTCTGTCTGTCTGTCTGTCTCGCTTGCTTGCTCACAGTCTCTGTCTCTCTCATTCTATGACATTCCTCCTGAATATATGTTCACAGAGACAGTGTGTTTCAGGATGGAGAGGTTGAACTGAAGGTGCTGTTACCGGACAGAAGCATCTGCGTGGTGACAATAAACCGCAACGACAACTCAGACACCGTTTACAGGGTTGGCTTCTTTTCTTTCTCTCTACGTAGTCTTTTCAGCGAAGGCCATAGATGTCAAAGTGACATCGCTATATACAGATCATACACGCCACATGATGTCTTCTCAGTCATAAAACCACAACACACAAGAGTGATGCTGCAGGCACACTGGGAGCGCTGAACTGCACTCTGAACTGGTTTGCATCAGTGCTATGAAAAGGATGACATCAGTTGCTGTTGAGGCGGCGGTGACATAAGAGATAGCTGCCTGGCCAATACTAGCAGCAAGTGACAGTAGTGTGTCCAGTTTAAAGTTGCTCCCTGCTAGCACTATCTGCATGGCTTATGGCACATGGTGTGGCCACCAATGCAGTAACCAGTGTAATGGTTAACCTAATGTTCCTCATCATGTAGCAGTCACCGCTGTCTGTCATTGCTTTTAGTGTGGCCACCCACCACTCGCAGCTCAAAGTTCGCCCACTCCTACTTCACGGTGCAGCTCACAGTGTTTCAAAACCTTACAAATGAATTAAATGAGGAATGATGTGGGAAGAAGGGTTCATAGACTTTGCCAGCAGATAAAGGTCCTTTTGGGGGATTAAACAAGGACGTCTGCTTTGTCCCTGAGATATCGGTGATAATTGATGTCTCCATTATTTAAAGACTATGATTTCTTCCTGTAATGCTTGAAGATGTGTTTCTTTATGGATGTGAACTCACAAATGCGGAAAACATGCAGGTATTCTTTCTGTTCCTCCATGCCCACCCCTTCCTCTGTGTCACTCTTTAAAGATAAAAACAAATAAGAAGTGAAAAAATCAGAAGAAAATTAGATTTTTCTTAAAGCTGCTTCATCCAGTGGCATTACTCTCGGGCTGCTCGTTTCAGCTTCCCGTCCAGTCACACTGCAGCTTGGCCTTCTGCAGCCCCGCCACCAGCAGTTCATAGGAGAGTCGGTGTCAAGTTGTTACCAGGCAGCCCACCAGAAAAGATGCTACACTGCTGCCGAGTCACTTCAGTAGCATTCAGAGGTGCCTGTTCTGATCCTACAAATGCAGGACACCACCTGCTAAATCCCTTACTGACAGCTATAACTGCTTGGTCATAGAGCGTGTGTGAGCATCCCCTTGTGAAGGATGCCACCACGTCTGTCCAGGGATTATCCCCACACACTCACCAAGGGCATAGAGGTGGAGAGGAAATCAGAACTGAGGTCACTGTGAGAACAGGGCATAGTGGGCCATATAATTGCAGACCTTTTCATATGCTGATCAGTGAGGATGAGGATGATGAATGTGATGCTGTGGAGCTCCATTCCAGTCTGAGACAGCATGGCAGGGCTGTGCTCTATGCTTATTTTCATAATATATCTGGGCACCAGCCGGGCCTGAGAGATATAGACACTTGCAGAGTTGGTTAGGAAATATGAACAGCTCTTTCAGAGATGCATCCATTAAGTAGATGAAACTTGTCTGTGTCATTCCACTCCTCCCAACTGAGCCCATACCAAACTCGACTCTGATAACATGATATTCATTTCTTTTTTTTTTTTTTGCTGTCCCATCTTCTGTGTCACGTCAGTGGCAGTGCACCAATGCCACTCATTCTGACACCCCATCCACAGCCACAGCCCGGTCAGTCCTGCTGCAGCTCTGGCACCGGCAACCCACAGGGAGCAGTCATTGTCAAGAGCCAACCCACCGGAGGAGACACTGCACTGCTGCCGAGTCACTTTGGTGGTGTTCAGTGGTGCCTTTTCTGATCCAGTATATGCAGGACACCACCTATTAAGCCCCATACTGACAACAGTAATTGCTTAGTCATGGAAGCGGCGTGAGGGAGCTCTCCCTCCTGAGGGTGCCGCCACGTCCATCAACGACAGCCCCCACTGACTCGCCGATACTGGTGGCCCCGACAGAATCACACCAAGGCCACAGACGTAGAGAGGACATCAAATCTGAGATCACCATGAGAGCAGGGCGTGAAGGGCTACAGAATTTGAGACTTTTTTTAATGCTGATCAATGAGGATGATGAAGGTGATGCTACAGATTTCTATTCCAGTCTGAGACTGCATGACAGAGCTGGACTCTATGCTTCCTTTTATAATATATCCCAACATCAGCCAGGCCCGAGAGATACAGAAACCAGCAGTGTTGGTCAGGAAATTTGAGTAACACTCTCAGAGACGCATCCATTAAGTGGATGAGACTCGATTGTGTGGTCCCAGTCTTCCCAACTGAGCCCGCAGCAAACTCAACTCTGGGTAGGAGCCGGTTGGGGCAGAAAAGTCCCACATGACTCTGATGGGAATCGAACCCACAACCTCCCAGCTGGGAGTCTGCGATGCTAACCACTTCGCCACGGTGGCTGGTATATTCACTTTTTGTCTTTGTTCTTTGGTCACTACATTTTGGAATTCAATCTTACACATCTTGCAGTCCCGTCTTACACATAATGGAATTCTGTCTCACACTTCGTGCCGTAGCATCCAGCTCATACTGGAGTTCTATCTCACTGCATTTTGCAATTCCATCTTGCACATGGAGATCTATCTCGTCACATTTTGAAGTTCCATCTTATACATACTGGCAGACTATCTCACCACATATTGTAGTTCCATATTACAGATGCAGGAGTTCTATCTCACTACATATTGCAGTTCCATCTGACATATGCAGGAGTCCCATTTCTCATGTTTTGGAATTCCATCATGCTTCCTGGAGGTCCATCCATGTTATTTCTTGTCACACCTATATCTCATTAATCTCTGAGTGGTTAGATGAGTGAAGCAGCTTGAGGGAATTGAGCAAACTGGGGCATTTTATGCCAAGATTCTTTGCCTTTATTATTTCAAGATGTTTAGAAACCAGAAGAGATGATTTCGGATTAATTTAGTTTAATCATGGAGAGTACAGATATAGCCTGTACCCATCGTCAACACAGCGCAGGCCTCCAAGGGTGGTACAGGACTGCTCTAAAGGCAGGTGAACACAGTGCTTCTCTGGGTCCTCCCCAGCACCTTCGGGTGTTTCTTTTTCTTCGTTTAATCATGGAGAGTACAGATATGCACATAGGAATATTTTCTGTATATGTCTTGATTATTGCAGTTTATTACTCTTGGACTGTAAATTTCTGTTAGTCACAGAAGAAATCACTGATAATCCATTACGGGGGGGGGGGGGGGGGGGGGGGGGGGGGAATGCCTTTGTTTTGTTGGTTGAAGGTCACTGGTTCCAAAGAAATCCAGTTGATGGAAAGAACTGGAATTTCAGAAAGTTGTTTTCTTGTCAAGAAGAGAAGACGAATAGCCAAGGTGCAATCTGTTGACAGATGTGAACAGGTCTGCTTGACAGTGAAGTTGAAATTTAACATTTGCGTTTGTTTGCAGGTGCACGGGAAGTAAAATGTTTTTTTATCAGATGGTTGTGTTTACAGGCGGTTGCATCCAAAGTGGGTCTTGGTGACGCCGCACAGTATTTTTACTTGTTTGAGACTGTGGAATATAATTTTGGTGAGCTCTGTGTTAGTTTGTCTGTGTACTTGTGTATGAGTTTGTGTGTATCTTTGGCATGTTTGTGCAGACTGATCTTTGTCACTGATTTCTGTGGGTATGCATGATGAATAGGTTTGTACCTTAGTTGTTGCTTTTTTTTTTCAAATAAAATGGAGGGCTTCTTTTGGTAGGTGAAATTCCTTTTTAAAAAAGAAATTTCGCACTCCCCCAGTTAACAACTTGCTTTTGTCTCAGGCAGAACAATAGCGACATTTTCTTTTTAAAAGACAGAAAAAGTGATGTTTTGTTTCAAGTGTTGGTTGTTATCATCTGTAATGTTACTGTCATGTATTGTTGTTGTAAGTCACACTGGATTAACCCGTAGAGTGCCTTTAAGCCGTCAGCTGACGCCGCATTAAAAATGCTTTCCCAGTGCCTATGGGCTGTCCACTGACGTCATGCATTTTTCTTGAATTTTCATTCGTTACTATTTCTATCAACGGACTTAAATAGAGTGTGCGTAGTAAGCCTTATATGTCTGTAGTATTAAAATGATATGTAAATGACCACACGTGAGGGGAAAGCCCATTTATTCTCATCACTGACTGGATGACCAGCCAGCACTTCGTCTCGCTTGCAAAGATGGCGGCGCAACCTTCGACAAGCGCAGCGACCAAATCAACGTATTTACACAGCTGAGCAGGCTCTGCTAATGATTTTTGACAAAGACAATAATCTTTTATTCAACGACTCACTCGAGCATGAAGGTGAGATGATGATAGTGATGGAATTGCCAACCGTATTCGTCAGTTATTGTGTCGGGCTGTGTGACCTCAATGTGTGTTCAGCTGACTGGTTTGCCAGCGTCGAACGAGCTCGCCTAGTGTGTACTCTGCACTGCGTGCCAGTGGTCAGTGACGTGGTAGTCAGCGTGAGAGGGGAGCGCGGCCTGCTCGCGGCGCGGCACAGGGCAGAGGGAAAGGTAGGGGAAGAGGAGCAGTGAAAGAGAGGGTTGAAGTCCAGCAAGGGGGCGTGGTGGGGAGAGGGGGGCGTGGTCGTGGACTGACCTGTCTGCATAGAGTGTGAGCGTCTTGATAGACTTCTAAACTGTTTTACTTTCATTTACAGGTGTAGTGTGACAATACAAACTTTATTTTCAACTTTTTTGCTTTGTGTTCTTGTTTGGATGTGAAGATGTAGTGGTAAATACATATGCTTTTGATCGTGCAAAAAAATCTATCCAAATCTAATTGTCTAAATACTTTTTTATTATCAAAATTAAAACAAAAGAAGCCCAGATTCAAAATCTTCATTCAATTTCCTTCAAAAATCATATATATTTCATTGTTATATCTTTTGTAGTTTCTGAGCTAGAATTTTTTGTTAATTATTACCCCCAAATCATTAGATTTCCCTGGCACTGGGAAAGCCTTTGTTTGTAACATTTTCAAGCAGCTTCAAGCAGCGAACGGGTTAATGGTGAAAATTAGAAGTGTGAAAAAAAAAATTCTTTTCTAGACATGTTTTGAAGGCAGTGATACAGGAATTGGAAGTACCCAGTTGAAATGTTGCTTCTTACTGCTGAACTCTCCCAAATAATTAGTATGATAAAGGAAAATAGACTAAGTCAAGGGGCAGAAGAGTGTGGAATTGTGGATAGGACGAATAGGGCAAGTCAGTAGTTAAATGGTTAAGGCCCTCACCAGTCAGCTGAATAAATGAACCATTCAACACCATAATTCCCAATGTAATTCTGCTGTTAAGATCTTATTGGTACTTACGTTTCTTATCATTGTCTAAAAATATTGTGTGCCATATTTGAAAGGAATTGGTAGTGTTCTCATTATTGTATAGAAACATAATCCATCAGCTCAGGAAGGCATTACTGTAAATTTTTTGTGTGGAAGTGTACATTGTGTGTGTGTGTGTGTGTGTGTGTGTGTGTGTGTGTGTGTGTGTGTGTGTGTGTGTGTGTGCAGATGCCTGTATTTGTGAACTCGGATTCATTACTACAGGTTTATCTGCAACACAAACACATGCATTGAAACTCATTGAAAACACTTTGCAGAACGTCGACTTCAGCCCCATGAGCTGCCTCACAACATCTACATCCAAAACTACAGTACGGCCACCGCCACCTGTCTCACCGTCAAACGCTGGCTCTTTTCCTTGCTGCGCGAGGCCACACTCAACTCCAATGAGCGTGCTCAGTCTTTCCTCTTTTGGCAGGTGAGTTAGTCTCCTCTCCGCTTTCCCATGGGAAAATGGGGAAAAAAAGTGTGACTGTGTGAAATTATGGACTTTTTGTCATTGAATACATTCAAACGTGAAGTTCAGCTCCTAAGACTTTTCACATTTATTTCTAGCAATACAAAAATGCCGAGTGCACAACAGTTGGAGAGAGCATTTATTCTGAACATCAAACTGTCTGCTATGGTTTATACTATTTCATCGGCTGCTGAGATTTTTTGGAAAGCATTTTAATATCAATGTCTGTGAGATTTTGTCTTTTTTTGTGTCATATATTGCTGAAACTGAAAAGCTTTTAACTGTACTTACTTACTTAGGCCCATAGCTCAAGGGTGAACATAGGCCACCGACAACACTCCGCCGTCGCACTCGGTTCTGGGCTGCTCACTGAATGCCTGTCCAGTTGGTCCCCTGCCTCTTTATCTCTGCCTCAGTATCTCACCTCCAGCTGCTGTGAGGTCGACCTCTCTTCCTTTTCCCCTGCAGGTTCCATGTCAGGGCTTGGCGTGTGGTGCTGGATGCTGGCTTCCTGAGAGAGTGTCCAATCCAGCCCCGCTTCCTCCGCAGAATCTGCTTGGCCACTGGTTCCTGTCCTGCTTGCTTCCATAGATCTTTATTGTTGATCTTCTCTGGCCATCTGATTTTGAAGATGCACCTCAGACAGGTGTTGATGAAGGTCTGAATTTTTTGCTGTGTTGCCTTGGTCATTGTAATCGCGGAGAATTGCAGGCCTGTACTGGAAAGAACATTACAGAATTCAGTTTCATAAACAAACAAGAACAGGGTCCAAACTTTTCTGTCCAAAGTGCTGGATTTACATGGATAAGGCAAGAGACCAAACCCTGTTCTGTGGTATGAAATGTATTTGTGAAGGAATAGAAATCATGAACAAAGGTGAGACAGTGTCCATTTCAGAGGCTTCAAAAATTCTCACGAACAATTCACTCTTATCTCAGGGTTACTTTAGCGGGCTGAAATTCAGAAGGAGACGAGAACAGTAAATTGGTTGTTTTGGAAATGTAATAGAATTGATTTTAAATGAAAGAAGTTGGAGCAGTTCAAGTTGTTATTAGGCTCCTCACATTGGAGTTACAGCGTATGATGACACCAGAACAGGCAATGGCTTTTCATTCTGGTAAGACTGGTCGGGGTGATACCAACTTGCATAGATAGAGCTGATGACTGCTGAGAATTGTTATTCGAGACCCCACAGAATAGCACTGTCTTCACTAAAATCTTTTAAGTGTGTGATTAACACAGTTGTTGATGATTGTACTTTGCTGGTATATTGGTTGTTGGTGATGACTCATCCATAATTATCATTTCTTTTTGTTTCGTTTTCATGTTTTTTTTTAGTCTGTGTATTTGTTTATATACAGTTCATTTAACAGGAATGTTTTGTGACTGTGATGCAGGCTGTTGAAGACGTAAACCGAGGGATGCTTAAAGCGGCAGATAAATTGTATGAGCTGAAAACGTTACGAGAACAGGAGAAAATGGTGGAGGTGAGATCGAATTTTGTTTCCTCTTGTGTTACTTTTGTTGACATGCGGCGTCACCGCTTTCATTCTTCATGTTTTTATGGGACATCCCCAGTATATAACACATAAATACCTTTGTATTTTAAGAGATTTAAAAAAAAAAAAGATTTTGAGATATGAGCATACATATTTTTACCTTGTAGCATGTAGGATCATTTGAGAATGACTTGTTCACTTCATGGATGAAAGCATCATAATGATGGATTACATTGGAACAGGATGTGCAGAGATTTCAATGTTTGTCATGAAACATAAGAACCATTCATCTCAGATAAAAAAAAAAAAAAAAAAAAGAAAAATCTCACTCAAGTGTCTGCTAGATTCCAGTCAGTTTAGCAGGATATGAAAAAGTTATCAGAGTTCGCCATCTCAGAAGGAAAAAAAATCTCAGCATATGACTGATGTTTTCATGTCAGTGAGCTAACCCAAGTCATCAGTCAGCCGTAAACGCAACCTGACTCTTATGATGCCTCATTCAGAATGAAAGTAGTTGTTCTTGCTATTTTATCGACCAGTTATAAAGCTGCTTTTGAGGAACAGGTTTCATGGGAGGCAGTCATTACAGACGACGCCACAGAAGATCACATCAGTAAAAATTTGCGGAATTAGGAAGGATGGTGAAAGGTAGAGCCAGGACCCTTAATGCCAGAACTTTGTGCAGCTTTTTTTGTTTTTATGGTCCTGGGAGTTTGAGATTTCTGGGGAGTTAGACCAGATAGTTTTGAATTCCAGACAGCCCTGTGTTATGACACTTGTTATGGGGGAAGGTTGTTTTGGTTCTTCTCTTCACTTTGTGTGTGTGTATTGTTTGTAGACATTATATTCTTGAGCGCTTCATTCTTATGTGGTTTTCAGGTTTGGTTTTGTCCTTTTTTCATTCATAGTTCGATAGCATCTACATGAGTGTACCCTGTAGTAGGATTTTTTGGTCTGGGGTTTGACTGGGGCATCTTTTCCTAAATTGCAATATTCAGTAGACTCCAGATTAGATTCATAAGAATGTGTGTAGAGTTGGAAGCAAAGTTTGCATTCTTAACATTTCAGAAGGATTCAAACGTTCAGATGTGATAGATGTGTTCTGTATTATTTTGTTTGTTTAACCCTGTCAGGCCTGACATAGTGACTGGCCTTCCCAGCCGGGCCTGTTTGCTCAGAAGATCATGGCTGCTTTATTCAAACTGTCATGACTCTCATCCCCTATAAAATGTTCGTTATGATTAAGTAGTCTTGTGACCCATGGTTCTTTTATGAATAGGGGATTCATCAGTACTTATTGGGACAGGTTCTCATTTTGATTACAATAGTGATAAAATGCAAATAAAATTTGATTGTATCATTGTCAGATATATCTCCTGCAACTGTTTAAATTGATTAAGATTTTGTATTGATGCTCTTTTTTCCTAAGATCATCCACAAGGATTTGAACCAGTTCTTGACTCATTATAATGCTACTTCATTAGATCATAGTGTCAGGAAAAAAAATAAAATAAAAAAGGTCACGAAATCATTCATTGCTCTGCACTGTTTAATTATGCGTGCTATACAGGTTAAATGTACTAGATGTGAACCAAGAATGACACCATTCATGGGCATCATGAACCAGAGGTTGTGTGCCAGGGAGGAAGAGTCAGTAGTGGTGTAGTCAGAGATGGAAAACCATACATTTATGGACCGCTTTAAAGCAGCGTATGCTTGGTGTGCATGAAGGCTTTTCTGTTGACAGTACCTGAAGATTGTGCGTCACATGGATGGATACGGGGACGTGGTGTTCCCGCACTGTGCTTGTGATTCCCGTCGAGATGGTCATGTGATCGCTGTCATCAGTCTGCAGTGCTTCAAGCTTCAGGCCTGCAAGCAAGATGGAACAGTGGAGGTAGACCTGTGCTTTTGTGTACAGACCGTGGGAGATAGGAGAAAGCTTGGGGCTTGCAGTGTGTGGAGGGCAGGGAGTGGGTCAGCAGTATGGTCTATGGACTGGGGAGCATTGACTGAAAACATCATCACAAGAATAGGGAAGGCACAAGTGGCCCTTGTCATGCCAAGAAAAAAAAAAAGAGAAAAAAAATGGCCCTCAAGTGAGATCAGCACAGCTACAGAATTGCACACCTTCAGCTCAAATGCCAAAGCAGGTCTTGCTGTACAGTTGTGGGATATGTAGGAAGGTCAAAGTAATGCAGCAGAAGATACATTTATTAGCAATTGAAGTACATCTTTTACATCCAGTGGCCAGAGAAAATCGGCGGCAGTTTGGGCAAATAGGGGATGGGGAGGTCGGAGGGGGAGGGTGGGGAAGGGGTGGGGACGGAAATGGAGAGGAGAGGGGATCCAGACACCGCACAGATCTGGAGGAGGAAGTGGGGTCAGGGAGGACATACCCATTGGACGTCAGCCTCCAACACCACCTGAGAGCTTCTGACCTGGAGCCTGCAGGTGAGATGGAAGAGGGGACAACCCAGAAACAGTTGGAAAAGAGATACTGAGGCAGATTAAGAGAGGAAGGGAACCAAATGGACAGAAGCAGAGAGGATTGCTCCAAGTCACAGTCACTGGAGAGTTGTCATTGATGGAATATGCTCCCTTCAGGGCTAAGGGATTAAATATGTTTAGTGCAATATCGTGCAGGGGTCAGTATTTGATCATGAAAACAAACAAAAGGTATGAGAGCGAACAAATGAAATGTACGCCCACATATGAAACCCAGATTTGGGGTTTGAATCTCCCAAAGGACAGGGTTTGTTTCTCCCCCTTTTTACAAAACTTTAAGTAGTGTCCAGGTTCAGCATGCATGTATGCAAGACTACAAGAGAAATGTTCTTGTGACAGCCAGAAGATCCGCTATGAAAAAGGATGAAAACTATGTAGAAGCAGACAGGAAAGAGGATGGGATTGTGCTTCAGGCGGCATACTCTCCATAGCGACAACAGTATAATTTCAATCCAGAAAAATGTTGTTGGACAAGAAAGCTACATCCAATGCAAAGCGGTAAACACATGCTTGTTTTTTATTCTTCAGGGGTATTTTTTGTTGTAATTTAGTCATGTTTTTTCAGTGTACAATATTCAGTCCATGTTTTTGTTTTTGTTTTTAGACAATGTTGATATGAAAGCTTGATATACCCTGATAGCTGGGGCTACAAAAAAAAAAAGAAAAAAAGACCAAGGAAACAAACGACACAAGGGTAATGTTTTTGCTGATTGCAGGCTCAGGTGATAGAGTTTTCTTGGAAGGATGTCAAGTCTTACGAGGTGGACGAAGAAGGAATGTCTTTCAGCTTTGAGTATGATCGGCCTGGCAAGAAATCACGCATTGTCAAAATTTTAACCCCATATGTAAGGATTTGTTTTTGTGGGTTCTCTGTGACTGATTTATGTGGTGTGTACATCTTTGTCGAGTTTAATACGTCTTTGGCCATCTGTTTCTCTGTGTGCGTATGCGTGTGTGTGTGTGTGTGTGTGTGTGTGTGTACACACATGCATGTCCATCTATATGCATGTATGGAAGTGAGAGGAGAGGGGGTTGGGAGTCTTGTTTATTGAGCTGAGATGGGGGAATTTTTCAACTGATGTACATGACATTGTGTTCTGGCGCATATTCGGCTGTGAACTTTGTATACTCTTTTGTGCACATGTGTGTATGTATGTATGTATACATGCATGCATGCATATGTGTGTGCGAAAGCGCGCTCATGTGTATGTGTGTGTGCATGCTTGTGTATGTGTGTGTGTGTGCGTGTGTGTGTGTGTGTGTGTGTGTGTGTGTGTGTGTGTGTGTGTGTGTGTGTGTGTGTGTGCATGTCCCTTTGATTGTGAGAAACGAATGTACAGAAGATGACTTAGTAACTGTAACAATAACAACAACCACACTTACACACACACTCACCACACACATGCGCGCGCACGCACACACACACACACACACACACGCACACACACACACAAAAGAATAACAACAACCACACACACATACAGACACACACACTCACTCACTCAGGCGCGCACTTACGCATGCACGCATTTACTCACTTACTCACACTTACTCACTCACTCACTTGCTCACAGAGAGAGAGGGAGGTTACATGTCTCTGACTTGTGTTTCAGTTTTACTACATGAATGACTGCTTTGATCGCATCTATGAAGAGTTAGAATGGGAGACTTGATGAGGTAGGTTTGATTCATGAGTATGTTTTGGAGTAACGGACTGATTCTCCTTCCTATTGGCTGTTGATTCTTTTGTGGACACACACAGTCATGCATAGACATCAGTCATACGCAAAGACACACAGTCGTACAACTCAAAGCAACAAACACATTCACATATTCGTGTACTCTCAAACACACACACACACACACACACACACACACACACACACACACACACACACACACACACACACACACACAGGCACATTTACACAAACTCTCTCTCTCTTTCTCTCTTTCTTTCATTTTGGAAAATGTGCGTTCCCATTTTCCCCATTTCTTCTGTTTTTCTTCTTCTTTTATGATAATCAGCCTAATGCTGTTCTTATTACTATTTTTCTCTGTTTGTCAATCTGTCTGTCTTAGTTCTCTGTTTCTGTCTGTCTTGCTTCTGCAGGAGGGGAGGGGAGGGGAACTGTCTGTTGCGAGTCCTGTAGTTGTTAAGGGGTTTCAATCCACAACTGTGAGGCAGAAACAGTGATGGTTTGGAAGTGTACACAGGGATGAAAAGGAAATCTGAAGAGACTGGTGGAATGGAGAAGGCTGGTGGGGATTAATACGCAAACAAATTCTGCAGCAGCTTGAAAAAAAAACAGATAGAGGTGTGTATGACGGGGGTGGGAATGGTTAATCTTGGTTTTTCTTGATTGTTTTTGTTGTTGTTGTTGGATTTATTTAGGGGAAGGGAGTGGACAGAAAGATGGAGCTAGCTGTAGTTGGGATGAACGTTTGCTGGAACTAGCATAAATACACCTTCCACTTCCCCCCGAGTCGACAACTTGCCCATTCTGTCTCCCTTTCCAAGATTCATTGCTTAGTAAATACAGCGATATTTCATTATCTTTTCACTTCGTACCAAGTGTCTTTTGTTTTTTTTTATTTATTTCTTTCTTTTTTTATAGATTTTTTATTTCTATTCATTGGTTTTGTTGACCTAATTTCGTGTGTCAGGCAGGTGATGCGGTGTGCACAAGAGGAAGAACATATGCGTGTGTTGCTGTCGGGGCCCTCTGGTGTGACTGAAGAGTGCCTGGAGCCAAACGGGACAATGTCTCAGCACTGTTATGTACAGTTTGTGGGGGTCCCCTGATGATTTTTTGACTTATTGATGATGTGACCTGCACCAAATAACTGACTGATCAGTGTGATGGAGACAGCGTTGTGTTTTGTTAGAAAAAAACCCTGGTTAAAGTTGTTCAGCCATCGCTCTGGTGGTGGCGATTGTTCTGTTAGAATTTGAATGGTGATCACGTTTTGTTGGTTCGTTGTTGTTGTCTGGAATGATTATAGTTGATGTCTTCTTTACAGTAAGATTGAATTGTTTGTCTTCAGATTGTGTTGCTGGGTTTTTAGTTG
The DNA here is from genome assembly GCA_033310375.1 of Conus canariensis. Lineage (NCBI taxonomy): Eukaryota > Metazoa > Mollusca > Gastropoda > Neogastropoda > Conidae > Conus > Conus canariensis. The sequence goes on from CM065729.1 coordinate 60,673,041, forward strand.
TTTAATTAAGAACAAAAAAAAAAAAATGTCTGTGCATTGTTATGTATATTTTTGAGACTGACAGAATCAGAATGGTCTGATTTTACATAACAAAGAATGGTCATGTACGTAGCTATGCTGCTGTTTAGCATTATTTGGGTCAGAATAACCATGGTGTTTTTTTTTACTTTGTCAGAATGAGTGTCAGCATGCGTTTGAGTGTGCGTATGTGGGCATGCAAGCATGCGTGAATTTTTCTATATTATAGCTAAGACATTTTCATTTATTGCTTTTTATAAAAAAGAAACGTATTTACAGTGTTTAAGTGTATTCTTTAGTGATGTGTTTTCATTGGGTTATTTTTGGGTGTTGTATGTGTTTGTTTCTTTAACTGCAAAATTACATCCTCTAGAATGAACTCTTGCTTAAGAGAATGAGCAGCAATTTGAGGTATTGTTGTTTATGTCAATAGGTGCAGTAGGTTTTTGAAAGCTCTAAAACCTTATAAAGCATAATTTCTTTGAATGTATAGCTGCACATAATGAACATGCATTTCTTTATGTGTCTATTTTCTATTACTAAAAAAGATCACATGACTCTGCAGAGAAATTAAGGAAATTGTATGAGACTGATTAAAAAAAAGACATGGGGCATGCATATTTACTTGCTCACTTACGTAGATTAATTGATTTGTGCTGCAACACTTTGAGCACACACATGCACAAAAAAATGTAGATGAATTTTACATTTTTTCTCTGTTCCTCACTCATTATCATCTGTCTTCAAAAGAAAACTAAAGAACCAAGTGAGGAAAGAGTTCAGGTGTCATTACAACATTGTCAGTATGGTTGATGAAACTCGGATCAGAGGTTGAAACTAATGTGTGGATGTAAATCTTGGTTATACTGATATCTACGGGTTATACTGATATCTACATTCATTGACCATAACATCATAAATCCAGCTACTTGCTTAGTAAAGGTCTGTGAATCTTGCTCATTTGGAATGAAATCCTTGTTTCCCTCGCTTATCCAGCTTAATGCCGTAACTCAGTTTGTGTACAGAGAGATGCCAGGAAAGATAGAATGGAAAATATTAGCTAGTTATCCCTCTCAACTTCTGGAGGAGTAGGCTCCCTTAGAAGCATGATGACACAGACCCATCCTGAGTCCTCCAGCTTTCTTTTTAAAGACTTTTCATGAAAATCTTGCCGCTGGAGCCCTTTCTGTGTGTGCAAGAGCCCCTCTGATCAGATGAGTTCCAAGAAGTTTTGTCCACTACGTTTTTTTTAGTTTTTCTGTATTCAGCTTGTCTTATCAAGCTTGTGAATGCGCTTTGTTGTTGGAAACAGAGAACTGTCTCATTTATTCACACAATACTTCCTTTCTCCGTCTCCCCTTTTCTTGAAATAAATTTTTGGTATCCCTATGTGTGGTCGGTAAATGAACAAACAGCAAGTGATTGAGTCACTGTGTGAACAAAAAGAGCATCTGTTAACTGGGGGTGCGTGAAGTTTGTGTTTGTGTACTTGGTTATATGCGTGAACAAAGACCTATATGTCGGTGTATATAGTTCTGTCTGTCCCTGTTTGAACCTAGGTCCAGCTAACTGAGAGACAGAAGAGAGCAGGAAAGCTCTACTTCTGTTGTCCTGGGGGCACCATTTTAGACTGATGGAACTTCCGTGATTTGTCTACCATATCGTTGCAACAGACGTGGGTGGGAATTGATGTTGAGCCGATAGGAGACCTAAAGCCTGATAGCTTCGCATCAGCAGACAGTGACTAGGCCCACAGTGTTGATATCCCCATCATGTTGACTTCAGAGGCAACGAGGGGACAGCTCAACTCATCAACAATGCCACAAATTGTGGAGATTCTCTTTCCCTCACATTGATGTGAACCCAGAGTCCAGGCTTCTGTGGAAGATAAATAGCAAGAGGACAGGAAGACCCAAACAGATAACATGCTTTTTCAAGTTCGTTCAAAGCGTAAAGAGTTTTTACCATCTGTCTCTGATAGCTGTAAAGAGAAAACTGTGTTGTGACAATTACAAGTTAATACAACAGGCCTTTCTTTCTTTCACACCTATTCATATCAAGAGGCTCTGTAGTGCATTCAGTGTGATGTACCACTCACTAAATAACATTCTTTTGGAGTATTGGGACTTGCAGAATGTTAGACATGAACCCATTACAGCAGATCTTATGAAAGCCCTGTTTGCAGATGTTCCTCTGTTTTTCAGTTTCTGAAATAGAGAACTGTTTTTGATCTGATCTAAGATTTTCTGGGAGGCATGTTTCTAAGCAAATCTGCATTTTGAAAAATTTGGTTTATTGATTTATTTTTTAAATGACTGTGTACAGAATTTACTTTGGGGAGGTGACAGCCCTGCTATAGCCCCTCAGGTTGGCTGGGCTATAGCTCGGAATAGCTCAGTGGTAGAGTGCCAGACTCGTAATCTTGGTGATCCTGGGGTTGCGGGTTTGAATCTCTGCTGGGCTGTTTCGGCGCAGGGGGATTTTTTCCCTCGGAGTTAACATTGGTTCTGACTCCATTTCCCATACAGTCCTTCGAATGACTATAAACCAAGGTTCTGTGTGTGAATGAACGTATAACATCTTGCACACACGTAAAATCCCATCACCAACTTTCGGAAGAGAAGGCCAGTTTGGCCGTTGATGTGGAAGACACGTTGCACATAGCATGCACCCTGCAAGAGAAATTGAAAGAATGAAGAAAGTAAGGAAATTGAGTGAACGATATTGAATGATATTGACTGGATGACACAGGAAAGGACTGAATGAAGCGCCAGTTGGCAGCTTTTCAGTCGGCACTACCCAGTCAGGCAGCCTGTTGTGTAAACGAGTGTGAATTGTAAAGTGTTTAGAGCTTGGTCTCTAGCCAAGGATAGGTGCTATATAAGTATTCACAATAATAATAATAATAACATCAGTTGAACTGGATTGAATCTGCCCATGCCAAGTTATCAGGCTCGAAGTCCATTATCAGCTCATTATGAAGGCTGACATAGATGTTGTAGTACTTGGGCAGGGAAGAAGGGTGGTTGCTAAACTGACCTCAGGATACCATCATCATTGTGTGTCAGTAGAAATTCACGAAGATTTGTTTGCAGAAGCCGCTATTCATTTAAAAGTTTTCGATTGAATTGGAAATACAGTGTAACTCTGTTGCTTCGGTCATCTGATAGATTATGATTTTATATTGAGAGGGTAAAATGTTTGTGTTCAAATTCACAATCATTTTTGTTTCTTTATTTTTTGCGTGTTTAGACAATGAACTGTGACACAGGTCGGGCTATGAACAAATACTTTTTTTTTTAACCTTAATTCTTTGTTCAAGCACTGAAAGCACTGGCACAGGGAGGACTAAAATATCCTCAGTTGATTACAGGAAAGGCAAATATGTAAGTCCTGCAGCAAGTTTTGAAAATCAGAGAAAATCATATGACAGAGCAACTTTAGACTGTGAAAGAAAATAATGTCTTTGAGCAAGCAACTGTAGAGTGTCAAAGAAAATGATGTCATAGAGCAACTAATGAATACCAAAGATAATATTAGAGCAGATATACAAATCTGCTTGATAAAGTGAAACACAACTGTTTAAAGGTGGAGTATGGCAGCCCTAACAACAGAATAGACTGCAGTCAGACATTTAGCTGCCCATCGCATGAATGCGGATGAAGATCGCATGAAAACTCCGCAACTCTGTGGAAACAGGGAGAGAGTGATGCCGCCTGAAAGGGGAAGACATACTCTAAAGAAAACTTCAGAACTGGAGAGAGAAAAGAAGACATGATGCTATGAAATTTGGTTAACATGAGGACTTCAGTTCAAAGTAAAGAAAGGAAAAGAACCCTGGAAACTGGAAAATTCGAAGGATAAGGATAAATACAGTTTACATACAAAAAGGGAAAGGGAGCTCAGATGAGCCTCAGCAGATAAATCAGGACAACTAAGAAAATATGTAAGTGACGGCATATTGCATATAAAGCTTGAGAATTCACAATTGAATTAAACATGATAAACATGAAAATTACACCACATGACATTAAGTTATAATGGCAGGCAAAAGGCTGGTGGTGACTAGTGGGCTGCGTTTGGTGTTTAGGTGTGTACTTGCAGTTATTGAGTTTTTTTCCTGTAATTTTGCCAGTTGTCTCCAATATACAAGCGATTCTGTCTCTTGGTTCACTGCTAAAGTTGATATGTTCCGCTGTAGACCAAATGCAGGCGAACATGAGTCCAGACAATCCAAGTCTCTTGCCAACAGTATTGTTAAAAAGAAAGTTTTCCTTTGGTGCTTGTTGATGTCACTGATACCAGTGTGTGTATGTTGGTGCTCAGGGGTGTGTACCCTTAGTCCTGTTTATGATGTGTTGCTGTGTTTCTAGTCAAACTATGGTTTTAATGAGCTTGCAAGTGTAAGCATATTTACATAGTGTGCAAAGATTTAACAAATAGGTACAACATTTATGGATATGTCCAGAAACGTCCAAGCTCCATACTAAAACTTCTATTTATTGCATTACATTTTTTTTTTTTCTTTTGAAGGACATTGGGGGAGAGAGAGTCAGTGTCGTGGTGGGAGGGGGTCTTTGACGACAGTCATAGAGAAAAAAAAAAGAATTTCTTGAATAGAATTTCACAGTGGGAATACAATTCTTAACTAAGAGAGACCCCCAGTATGGAGGATTACCTCCTCCAAACGAAATTTTTGAATAAGTGTTAGAGATTAGCCAGACCTTTAAAGGAAAGCCCAGTCAAGCATGAGGAAAAAGAAGGATTGATGAAAAAACAAATGTATATGTGACTAATTCAAATCAAATATTTTGTTATTGTATTCTCTCTGTTTCTGTCTGCCTTTGTGTTATAGGTCCTGTATTCTGTCAGCTCTTCCTTTTGTTTTAATTTTTGTTGTTGTTGTTGTTGTCTATCATACTGCCCCAATTGTCTGTATGTTAAGTAAACTAAGTCATCTACATCTTTTGCTGTCTGAACCTGAGATTGGACACTTTTACTCAATTTTTGCATTTTAAGCTCTCTGGATTTGAATGATTTGGGGGCTTTTTATGTATATATATACATATTCTTTGTGTGTGTGTATTGGTTTATCTTAGTTTTGTATCTATATCATTTTAAGGTGTTTTTTTTCCTCTGGTGATAAATTTTACAAGGCTGTTGATGCCATCGACATCCACTGACTATCATTGGGAAGTATAGTATCGGTGCTTCATTGTGTTTGTTTGTTTGGTTGTTTTTTGTTTGTTGTTGCTGTCTTATCTTCTGTGCCTTCTCATGGCATCACTCTCACGCTTCCCCGGAAGTTGTAGTGTGGCTGCCCATGTGGCGGGGTAATCAAAAACGGTCACACACGTAATGTTCTCGTCCCCAGCTGATGTATTTGTACCATAGTGTTCAGGTACTTCGGCTGTTTGGATGATCCCTGGACTCTATGCCAGGGTACGACAACAACAACAACAACAATTCTCACGCTGTTCATTCTGGCTTCCCCACACACAGCTGCACTCAGCCTCATCCCGTCACACAGCCTCAGTAAGAGGAGTCTGTATGGAGTCTGTAAGGAGGATTTTCAAGATCTGATGGCAACAGCATGTCTCCAATAAGACAGTTCTTGAGATGGCAGAAGCAGGAAAGACCAGCGAGGAGGTGAGGAGACGGAGATGGAACAGGATTGGGCACATAATGAGGAAGGAGAGGAACGACAACTGTGCTGTGGCCCTTGGTTGGACACCAGAGGGAAGAAGGAAAAGAGGCCGACCGAAAACAACATGGCGGCGAATGGTGGAGAAGGAGAGAAACGGCGCAGGCTGGAAAACATGGAGTGTTGTACGCCATGCAGCTGCAGACCGAACACAGTGGAGGAGAGACGTCCAAGCCTTATGTGCCTCCTGGCACACAGAGATTTAAGGTTAAGGTAAGGTATGGAGCAATCAGTATCAGGTCATCAGACAACCCACCAGCTGAGTCACTTAGGTGGTGTTCATCGACGCCTGTTTCGATCCAACAAACACATGGCACCACCTGCTAAACCAACCCCCCCCCCCCCCCCCCCCCTTCCAAGAACAATAACTGTTTAGTTGCAGAGCCAGCTGGAGCGAGCATTTCCAGCAGGAGGGCGCCACCATATCCATCTGGTGGCTGTTCCCCCCATATACTTGATTTTCTTACCTGTGTTTTATTTGGGCCTTCTCACAGATTTGAGGTGGATTTCTTCTGGTGTGTGACAGCTTGTTCTGGTGTTATTTTGCCAGGTCATGGGCCCCATATGGTCAGCTGGCTGTAAATGACAATACAGGGAGAGAAACTTCAGTGCGTTAGGATCCTGTAATTGAACAAAATGATATATCGTGAAGGAAACACACAAGAAAATTGAGGCAATCACAGCAGAGAATCCGTTCCCTTGTTTTGATGTTTTGGTGGGTTTTTTTTTTAACTGTCAAGTTTCATGGATGACTTAATTCATGTTAACTGCACACAGTTTATGTCCCCAGTTAAGTTTTCTGTTCTGCTGCTATGTATTGTTTAGGTAAAGGATAGGTTACTGTTGAAAAGTTAACCTACTGTCATTACTGCAAATTTTATTTGATGTCATATGAGGGAAATACTTATGGCCATGAGATTAATTTTTTCATAGGGCAGAAACACTGTCAAAGGTGCCATACGAGGAACAGGAAGAGAAGAGGGGAAGGAGATGTCTTTTTTGTGTGCATCGTTTGGCGTATGTGTCTGGGTATATGTGTGCGAGTGTGTCTGTGCAGGGATTTTAACTTCATGATGCATGCGTGTGTGTGTTTGGATTGTGACATGATGTTTGAGGGGATAAGGGTGTATGTTTTAATTGGAAATGTGGTAACTTGGTTGTGATTCATAAACAGATTTTTATTTTAAACTTTGTTGGAGAATAAGAGCCCTCCCAAAACAAAAACAAAATGCAAAAGAACACAAAACAAAACCAAACACTTTACAGCATCCAAAAGCTGAATAGGAAGGTAAATTCTTTTCTCAAAAAGATTGGATGTGAATGAATAGTACATTCATGAAAGAAATCTGATGCAGCGTTTGTGAAAACTGAATGAATCTGCATTTATGTTCCAACTTTTAAGTGAATCTTCATATGTGTGTTTTGGGGAGTTTTTATGTGCATGCATGTGCATTTGCTCTCACACATACAAACACACACATGTACATGCACGTGCACACACACACACACACACACCACACACACACACACACACACACTCACACGCACACGCACACGCACACACACAGACACATCATTGCTTAATCTTCCATATAAACATAACCATAACTGTTTTTTGACTATTTTTGAAATTGGGTGTAAATGCCTCTAAAAAAATGTGTTCTGCTAAGAAAGATAATGTTTTTTTAATGATAAATTTGTAAAGCAAATAAGATTTCACATTAAAAAAAAAAAGTGCAAGTCACATGACAGATTGTAGTTTTAGCTTTTGTAGGAGTAACTCTCGGGAAAACTGAACAAAACATGTGTTAGATGATTTATATGATAACAGCTGATACTGATGATATGCACTGTTACTGTTAGTCACAATGACGTTTTGTTGGTTGTTATGGAATTTGAGTACGGGATATATGTTATTGTTTTTTCTTTTCTTCATGTGCTTCAGTGTGTGCATATGCCAGGAAGCACTGTTAACCTACACATTTGTTTTGCTGTACTGACAATCCATGGTGATGCTGTTACTTCTAGTATTGATGTAAGCAAAGTAGTCCCGATGCTGCAACATCTGGAAGTGACATTAGCAAAATCAGTACTATTTCTGTTACCTCTGTTAGCAGCATCATTTCATAAATAATAATGCTTTAACTTTTGTTGGCACCATGAGTTGGTTAAGAGTAACTTCTAGCAGTGACATTAGAAAATCAGTACTGATGCTGTTACGTCAAAGCATTACACAGTTCTGATGCTCTTTCTTTTAAGTGTAACATTAGTGAATCAGTACTGATGCACTTACTTTTGGATGTAATATTAGGCAGTGAATCAGTACTGATGCACTCACTTCTGGATGTAATATCAGGCAGTGAATCAGTACTGATGCTGTTACTTCTGGATGTTAATCAGGCAGTGAATCAGTCTTGATGCTGTTATTTGTAGGCCTAATATCAGTGAATCCATACTGATGCCAGACGTGTTCACACTGACTGTGTTGATGATCCTGCTGCTTTCACTCATTCATAGGTAGTATCTACCTGTATGCAGAAAAAGCTTCTTTTTTTTTTTTTTTTTTTTTTTTTTTTTTGTTATTTCAACTTTCCTTTCAATGATGTATGATCCCATGACTCTTTCTCTTTTGCACTTTACTTTGCTGTTTTTACTCGCAAACATTGTCTTTAGAATTCTGTGTTGACTGTTGCTGTTTTATGTGTGGTTGTAGAACTTTTGGAGGGTAGAGAAATGGGGGATGGCTTAATGAGAGGGGTGGGGGGGGGGGGTCCTTTGTCTTAGGTTTAAAAAAAAAAAATTTTCTTTCTTGTTTTTTTCCCATTGTTGTGTGTGTGTGTGTGTGTGTGTAACTGAAAATACAATCGACATACAGTGGCACCTCTCAACAGCATGGGTGCCACTCTTCTGTCTGGGTGACTGAAATCTGTTTTCTTGGCAAGGCCCCAGACGGAAATTCCGTTTTTCAAGTTTCGTTATTCAAAAAAAAAAAAAAAAAGTTTTCGGGGGAAAAACAGTTGAATTGGCAGTATTATGACTGAAGCAGCACTGTAGCAGACGACCGGAAATGAGGAAGCGCTCTCTATCGTTGAAGACAACACAGGTCCAGCGATCTTTGTTAGCCTACGTCGCACCATTGTGCTGGGGCCCCTGGACCTCTGCCTCATTTTCAGTTTTTTCAGATTTTCAAAGTGTCACCCTTGCAACAGATGTTAGGGACTCTTTCAGTGATAGTTTGCCGGTTCCTGCTCACTGGAAATGTGCGCTAGTAATTTCCTCTTTGCTGTCGCTCCCTTTGACTCGGTGTATTTATTTACATATACATTTTCTTGTCATTGATTAACTGTTTGTTTTTTTTTTTCTTTTTTTTTTTTTTTTTTTTGCCTTTGTGGTCATGTGGTCCATTCTTCTACCTTTGTTACAGAAAGTCTTATTACAGTTGTTCGTTTTTCTGCTATAATGTTTTTCCTCACTGGAGACAAGGTGGTGGTATTAAACACGGTGTTCAGAATGGACTCTACCTGTCCATTCCGTTGCATCTCTTGCCGGTGTGGCTTTATTTTGTTGCATTGAAATGATTTTTTTTTTTCTTATTTAATTCTCAATTTTTTGGTAAACTGGGTGCAAAAAATTGATCAGAATAGCTGGCTTCCTCACCATGGCCTACTCTAATCTGTCATGAGGATGTCAGTAGTTTTTCAAACTTGCTGTCAATTGGTTTGAATCTGCAGCTACTGCCGTTAGTTTACAGTATGTTTCTTTTCAGTATTGGAACATTTCTGCTTGATGCAATTACAGCCCTGAAAAGGCCATGTGTGGCTGGCTGGGCAATGATAGTAACTATCAAGTAGGGTAACTCTTGCTTCCATGATGAAATAACTTCATGCACTAAAGTCCAAACAAACGCGGACCACGAGTCCAAATGGCAAAGCACAAATGCCACATTTCTGGGGATGTCTCCTTGTTTGTACTGTGCGCTCTGTGTTGACATTTGGGCTAGGCTATTAAGCGTCGTAAGCAGCATTTGTATGGAGATATGAGCATGTAATTATCTCCTTATGGGAGCAAGAGTTGCCAGACTTGTACATTATTTACTGTTACCTGGTCCCAGCCGTAAGATTTCCATCTAAAAACAACAACAACAAAGAAACCCCCTAATTGTGCTGTATTTTGCATCAGTGGAAAGAATAAACCTTTCAGCTGATTGCTTATGATATGTTTGAATTCAGAGAGTTCAGTGTCTTAAGACTGTTGTCTGCAAGAACACATGCCTGACAGGTCAACAATCTCTTCTTTGATTCTTTTCAGTCACTGCCTTTGACTCTGCCTACAGGAGAGTAGCCCTGTCATGAAGTCTCAGACCATAGAGGTGTGTCGCCCTATCATGTAACCTCAGACAATCGAGGAAGTCTGCAGCACGATCTTCATCATCCTCATCCATCATCATAACAAAAGTATTCAGTTTTCTAGTCCTGGTCTTCTGCTCTTGTGATCCCGACTTCCGTTTCGATGTCCTCTCTATGACCTGCTCCAGTGAGTTTGCATCAAAGGTGTTGATACTGGCAAGATCATGGGAACTGTCATTAAATGGCAACCTCCAGAGGGGGAGGCTCACCTGACTGTATACATTAAAAGAGAAATTCTTGTCTTCTGTTCGTGAAATGTCATTAAAATGACATTTATTTGTTGTTGTGTCATAGTCTTTCATGTTTGTGCTCGATACTTGATTTTTTTTGTTTTATTTTTTGTTGTTTTGCATGTAAAACAAAAAAAAGGGAATATAATTCTAAACAATAAATATCTCCCTTGCATCCTTGGGTGGATCCTCAGGCGTAGGCTCAAAGATTGTCCCTACATTTTATACTATTTGCATAATGTCTTTAGTTTTTCAGCAACTTTTTTTCTCCCCACACTTTCGTTTGGCTTCATTTACTACCCTTCGCTGGCTGCTTTGGGGGTGCTATTGGATTCTTTTTTGCACCCTTGGTGGTGAGAACACCACAGTATTATGGACTGTGGTGTGTCTCTATTTGACGCCAAGAGCGCAGACACAATCAGCCGTGTCTCCCTGATGAGTTCCGATCCAGCGGATGAAAGGCCTCGGAGCAGGCAATACAAATATATCTGCCTCCAAAAGGGATTACGATGGTTCCCTTATGCAGCTAGTGAAGAGTTTTCATATCTGTAATATATTTTCTTAATTTTATGTTCCCAGTTTCTCCGTCTTCAACCCCCCCCCCCCCCCCCCCCCCCCCCCCCCCCCCCCCCCAAGTCCAAATCTTTGCCAAGTCATTACTATGAAGACAGTCAAGTTGTTGGCCTGCGCTTGTTTTTTCCCCCACTATTAGATTGTTCGTCTTTGTATTTATCTGACTTTATTCAAGTTTAAAAGGCTGTGCCAGTCTTGAATAAAAGTTACTCTGTGTTAGGTTTTCTCATGGGAGCAAAAGTTACCCTACTTGTTTACTGTTTACTGTTCCCTGCCTCATTTCATTTCCAATAAATATCTAGCTGTAGATTTTTAAAAACTCTTTTATTTAGTAATATGCAAGTCGTAATTTTGCCGACTTGCTGTGTCATGTAGCTGAATGGTTTTATATGTCGTATAGCGTTTTGTGTGGAAGATTATACCTACAGAGCTGAGAGAATCAAAAGTATTGAGATTCATGAGTATATAGTTATAGAGTGAAGAATCTGAAGTAGGACATAACTTTGGCTGGCTGTGATGTAGTTTGTAGAAAGAAAGGTTGACAGGTCGGCTCAGCGACAGCAGTCCAGCCATGTGACGTAGTTTGTGGAAAGAAAGGTTGACAGGTCGGCTCAGCGACAGTGAGTCCAGTCAGTGCTTGGTTTCCTACTTTGTACTCTTCTGCTGCAGGTACCATTCATCTTTTCTACTTTTTTGTATGTGTGGTTCATTGTCACTACTGTTAACCACTAGGTATGTTACTCACCTTTTTTTGTCTCATTTTCCATTGCCTCTCACCTGTATTGCTCACAAGCTGTTCGTTCATCCCACTTTGTACACAACCTGACCCAGGTTTATTCTGCCACAGCCCCAGTGGAAAAAGTATCAGCTGTAGGAGAAACAACACCTTGTGTTTTCTCACAAAGTCTTTAGATTGCATTTCCAGACATACATTCGAGACATGCTGTTTGCTGCATTAACAGACATGGACAGAGAGGTCCATTGTGGTGGTGGTAATCAACACTTCTATTTTGCATTGGTAACAACATTTAATGGGTACCCACTGGAGCATACTTTGGTCTAGAGCTTCCAGTTTCTGCATAAAAACATAAAATTTAAGAGTGGAATGGTGAATGTCTAACTGTTGTGACAGTGAACCCTCTCTAAAATGATCTCCAGAAATCATTAGAATTGGGTTCTCTTGACCTTTTCGCTTTTAGAAAATGTTGCTGAGAAATTCTTCCGACTATTTGAAAATTTTCATACTTTTTAAGCACATTAAGCACCATAGCTCAGTAGTACCTAAACTAGCACTATTCTTTCAATGATTTTAGCTTAGAGTAAACGGAAGGCATCATTCATGTTGGGTGTACAAGCCAGGGCTTATGGGCCATGGAAAATCACCAACAGCCCCCCGAGTGATAGAGGGCTGCCGTGGGTTTAAATGAACGCATGGACTTCTGGTCGGCGAGTTGTGGAGGGATAAAATGTAAAAGGGTTAAGGAAGGGGTGGGGACTGGGAGTCTTCAAAGGAAGAAAATTTTTGTTGGGAGTCCAGACCAGCGTCAACAAGTACACAAAAATGTTCAGGTAAAAAATCTTTAATTCTTGCACTACCAATGAATACTGCCAAACATTTTATGTTATGGCTGATTTCATTCTGGGTCACCTTAGAAACTTTTATCTTGTAAACTTTACCAAATATTAATTTCAAATTGCGTCTTGTGATTATTCCTTATTCTGACAATCAAAGCCATTGATGTGACGTGAGATTTTTTCAATGATATGAAAAGAAGAGGAGAGGGAAAGAAAAAGCCATTATTGTCCACCGTTCATCCAAGTCGACCATTGTCAGTCAGCTCAAAGGGTTGCCAGGTCAGCAGGTTTCTTGGCACGTGCCATGTTTTGGGTAAATATGTTTACTGTCTGTCAGTTTGTCAGAGTAACTGAAATTCAGTTGTTTTCATTTACGAATCAAAGGTTTTGGAAGCAGACCTTCAAGTGGTTGTAGGCATCCCCAGTTTTGACTTGGTATGTGAGGTCAGTGATGCTGCAGAGCCCTCTGATGGTGTAGTTTTTGCTTTGTAATAACCCTCAGCATAAATCGTGCCTATCAAGTCACTGGTGAATAACTCAACTATTGAATGAATTGGCTCACACTCTCGCTCTCTCTTTTTTTTTTTTTTATCACAGGTTCTAACCATTATTATTGAATTGTTTTCCTTTTATAGATTGAGGCAGTGAAATGATCACAGGTCAGTTCATTTCACTTGTTTCAAACCCAAGGTCAGTGCTTTGTGGTGCAGGTGGCCACGAACATGCTTACTCATAGTTGACACGAGTCACTGCATTCGAAAATGAGATATCCACTTGATTTGTCAAAACACATTGCGCTTGCAAGTTTTTCGCTTATAAAGTGTGAGACATTAATATGGACAGGCAACAAAAACTGAAGTGAACAAATATGTTGAATACTTTGAAGGAGAAAAAAAGAACATGCCATAATAGTTGATCATTTACACTAGAACAGATTATGTAGCTTAACTGAGCTGTGTCAGTCAGTTCGTTAGTACAAGTCTCACACACCTTGTCTTAACAATGTGTGGTATTGTGGCATGTTGGCAATTGCAGTGCTTGTCACTTGACACACAAGTGCCCATTATACTGTGGTGATTCATTACTTCCTGGAGGTTCGCCAAACACGGCGTGGCCCAGTATAGCAAAGAATTGATGAACTCACATTATCTCTCTGGTATTCAGTTATGGACCAAGCGATGCAGTTTTGTGATTACTTGTCTGTAGAGTTACAGACCCTTTCTGATTTTGTTTTCCTTTTGTGTTAACCAGTGGCATGACATTCTGAAGCAGTGTTTTCCGTTTTCCAAGCGACTGTATGTTTTGTCTTTCACTGTTCCTTATCAGTTGGTTTGCATTGAAGACATGGGGAAGGAAAGTGAGAGAGAGGGAGAGAGAAACAGTGTGTGTGTGTGTGTACGTGTGTGTGCTGCTTATTTGACCAAGCCTTTTCCTGGTATGTTGCTAGCATCTCTCACATACTGATGTTAGGAGTACTGAAAACAAGTCCTGTTTTCTTCCCCTCTCTCCTCTTCTTCTTTTTGTTTTTTGTTTTATTTGTAACCGGACAAACTTGACTGTCAGTGTGGAGAAGAAACATATCGCCGGGAGGCATGGCATCCAGCAATAGGACTGCTCCTTAGAAACTGGGCCAGTAGATGTGTATTAATATAAAGGATTCCTTCTGTCCACTTACTGACACAGTGAATTGCTGTCGATCCACTGCAGAGATGTAGACTGCTAAACTTTGTTATGTCTGCCAAAACAATGCATAATCTCTTCGACTCACAGCATGAATGCAAAAGCACGAAGCTGCTTCACAGTAAATCGTTTAAGATTTGTCCATTATTATTATTGCAAACATGTACGTTCCTTGTCAGCATCTCTTTAGAAATAATTATGATGAATGTATTGTTGTTGTTTTTTTCTCCCCACAGTTTTAATACACTTTGGGTGAGCAACTCTTTCGAAGAGTGGGCCTCTGTTGCTGTTTGTTGCGACTTTGTCTGGTAAAAAGACGAATGTTGAAGGCTGAACTCTTAACACAAGTTTGGCTGCATTAATAATTGACATCTTTTGTTCCTTTTTGATTAATTCATTGTGGTTCAAGCAGTTCTGCATTAAGATTTGTCTTGCCAACTTGTTTGGAAAAAGACACGCGCAAATAAACCATTGCTGCATCAGTATCATCATATCATTCCCTTTGCTGTGTTTGTGTGTAAGACAGACAGAAGGAGGAGAGTAAATGTAAGTATGGATGCTTGCAGTCTTGCAGATGTACGAGCTTGAGTGCATGCAATCTTGCCTATGAATGTTGTATTCATGTCTAGTAATGCAGAGAAAATGCTCCACAGTGTGTGTGTGTGTACGAGTGTGAGTATGACAGTGAGTGAAAGACAAAATACATGGACACTAAGAGGAATAAAGAACAACACTTGGATGGGGATAAACATAAAACAAATCATGGAAAAATCAAGAACTATGAACTTCAGGCTTAATCTTTTTATTTCATGGAATAAATTCAGTGCTATAAATAAGACCAACAGCAAGCATATAGGCACTGCAGAAACAACAGGCTAACCCTATTCACAGGACTTTGTTCTGAGAATGGTCCACATGACATGGTGCCAATGTGTTGGAATCAGAATCTGGTGGAAAAGCTTCAACAATAAAACGCTAGAAACAAAAGCAGGCAAAAACCATACACCAAAGCAAAAAAAGCAATGTCAGAGACCAGGGCATTTGTTAACCCTACCCTCACACAGCTGTAGAGTGACAGAGACGTAACAGCACAAACTTTTGACTTGGAGGACTTCCACTTATTCGCCCTGGAAGTGTGGCACAAATTCCTGGAAATATGGATTCCTAGACACGATTCAATCAGTTTTTGGCATGCTGGTCAACCAAAATGACAGGTTTCCTTCTTCAACCCCGCTCAAGCTAGCATTTGGAAAACTTATGTGGAATCAACATTCTAAAGTCTTTTTTTTTTCATTTAGAAATAACTAATATGCAAAAAAAAAGTTTCTTCTTTGCACTGATGTTGAAAGTGACCACATAGGAGTATTCATGTACAGTGCGTTCCCTCGATTGCTTTTTGTAAGCTTCATTCAGGATTGCCAAGTTTTGACTGAGCTATAGTTTATGTTTAGTGACCACGGACATGATAAGGTTTTTTTCTCAGACCCTCTCACATCCTGTTGCCTGATCTTGTGTGTATGAGTGTGTCTGGTCTGTCTGATGTGTGTGTGTGTGTGTGTGTGTGTGTGTGTGTGCACGTCTGAGTGTGTGCCTGTGTGGTGTGTGTGTGTGTGTGGTGTGTGTGCATGTGCAGTTTCCTTGTACAGCATGCACGGCATCACACTTCATACCCTCTGTAGCATCTCTCAGCTTAGTCCATTTGCATCCCTATCTCTTCTCAACAAGAATGGAATGTACTGTGTTGTGCAAACAAAATTATAAAAATACTTAACTGTAGATAATAATGTGAGCTGTTGCCTACAAAATCGATTTGTACTAGCAGTCACACAGCTTAATCTAAGAGGGGTAATATGTTCCGTTAACAGCATTCATGAATGCCTCGGCAACGACTAATGTCCATGTCAACTTCCCACCTTAAGTTCAAGTACCTAGGCCTTTTTGAAATGGTCTTCTAAACAGCATGTTTTGTGTTCCCAGTGACCCATGATTTTGTATGCACTTTTCCCAAGTGATGAAGTCTTCACAGCACATGTAACTGAAACATGTCATTCCCCACAAAGAATAGTAGCTTCAGTTTTTATCTGGAAGGTGTCACCGAGTGCAGACAGGTCTATATACACTATACTACATCTATTTAACCATGAGCCCACAGTATGCAGGGGTTACAGCAAAATGAACAGAAAAGTGGATAAATAAATCGGGAAGGAGCTGGGAAGAGTGGCCCACAGAAAAGACTTGGCACATACCTGACCTATGATTACAGCTATCAAGTTGTGTCAATATACTGATCAAAGGAAAGCCAGATTTTTTTCTTTCAATCTTTGCAAAGGTTCTATTCTTTCAAAGTAATACGTTACATCACAGTGCGTTGACATAATCACAATCGTGCAAGGCTATCCTGTAAATCATGTTAAGCAAAAGCACAGGATATCACCATGGTGCATGCTCAAATAACATTTAAAGAAAACCAAAAAGGAACATTCTCGAAATTAGAGCCCCGCTCGATTCTTATATGTCCATGATTCCTATAGTAAAGAAATTAAACATAAATAAAGAAGTTGACACAGTGCGACTTTTTTTCTATTTTGCTCTCTCTATTGAAGGCAATCTTTTGCTTTACCATTAAAAGTTCCGCCAATTACTGCTGGGGAAATTCAATCTTGGAGATGCAAGATGTTTGGATTATAGAAATAAAGACCTAGTTTAAGATTTTCACCATGCGTTGATCAACACTTTTCACTGTACAGAATGTTTCCATTAAATGTAGTGACAATTCTGCTGTCACAAAATCAAAGCAAAAAGTCACCATCTTGGTTTGTAATCTGACTTGCGTAAACCATGTTCTTGGCTGAACTAACTACAATGCTTCTCCTTTGCTGGTGGGATGGGGATGACATACACTTACAAAAAGAAAACGCATGGAAGTTAATATCATTCCTGAACATGGCCTTAACCCTTAATGGACATCGCTTTTGACTACGCACTCCCCATGATGCAGACTGCCTACAACCCACACAGTTTACACACATTTTCCTGTGTGTAATGTGTTGATCCCTCTTCAGCTGATGCCATTCATACCAGACTCATACCCATTAAAGAGTCCTCAAGACTTAAAACCTTGAGCAATGGTGCAGGTCGCCCATGACCCATGACTCAATGAGCTGCGTATTTGATTACGCTCTTTAATTTAAAGTTTGGGTCATCCACGACACGCATCAATCAAATTGTACACGTGACGTAACTGGTCATTTCTTTCCTTTATATGTACATACACCAAAATCAGCTGACAGATGGCTAACTAGGATTCTGACATATGTCCAAAATTTCACTGGCATATTTAAAATAGTTTAAGAGATATAACGATTGTATTGCGTCTCTTAGTTGTGAGTGATCCAAATAACACGGCAAAAGTTATTAAATTAAAATGGCAAGATTGAAAACTGTCGCATACACTATTAGTTCACGAATGGTCAATGTTGGAACTCTAGCTGGGGAACACAGTAGAAGAAGAAGGAACTCCTTCCACCAAACAGGGATAAAAGGCAAATAAATACAGCACTACCACTGACTGAACTGAGGTCAGTGTGATTCTGTGATCATAATCAACCATGTTGTAATTAGTCACATAAAGCTAATCTAAAAAATGGAGCACAGGCAATTCTTGCAGTTGTGCAGATCGGCAGAAATCCTGCTGGTAGTGTATATTCATATGTACAAATCCAATAAAAAGAAAAAAAATTCAATCACACAGTAAAGCTTTTAAAAGTCATCACAGGAAATTTAAGAAAACGAAACAAAACAAAAGGTGCGGAAGAGAAACAATTCCACTTTCTCCCCTAGTTTGCAGCATCCAAATGATTTCATTGACAGGCCACCGGTAGGCACCTACAGGTACATAAAACCTACCAGCTGAACTTCAAAAAAAAAGAAGAAAATCTTGCTTCAGCTATTGCTTCCTTTTGTGCATGTTACTGGAAGCCTAGTTGTTTGTAGACAGACATCATGAGCTGGAACCACATTGGCAACCCCCCCCCCCCCCCCCCACCAAAAAAAAAAAATTGCTGTAGTGGCTACCCATCTGAATATGTAGCCAAGCTGGATGTGCAGTGTCGTGTAGTGTTAAGATAAGCCCCCTTTTCCCCGCTCTCCAGGAAGGTTCTCTCCCTATGCCATGTCGCCTTTGGAGTGTATTGATGATGCATCTAAATGAAGCAACACTTTGCCACATTACAAACATGAAAAGAGACTTTGCTGTGGAAATTAAGGGGCACCAGCAGTGATATACACAGACGAACGCATGTTAAGTAACGCACACACACACAGACAACACACACATACACATACATACACGCACACACACAAAGAGCAATTCTAAGACACTGCAATGCAAAATGGACACATATATCCCCAATCATGTATCCTACATAATTTACATTCTGTCCCCTGAGTCATCTCCCTTTTATCCAAAACAATGTCTATGTCATGATAAGGTTAATAAAAGAAAAGCGTAACAGATCCTAAATTTAGATACAACAGTTTCATAATATTCAAATAGTTTCAACAATCGTATCTCTACATACACTTCTTTTATTTGAGTACTGGCTAACAATCATCAAATACTGCCGTTCTTGGCCGCTAATTTCAAGTACTTACTAAGATTGATCATGAATACTGATAGCATTACGTGAAAAGGCACGTACAACACACATACACAGCTTCTGAACATGATTAGGCAGTCTAGAGAAAAAGGTGATTATGGACTTTGAACAGAATGCATGAAAAAAATATTGTTTTGGTCCCTATCTGTATGACATCATTGCATAGGATTCCCCCCCCCTCCCCCTTTTTCATTTTCTTCAATGTGAAACTAACATGATAAAGAACACAGACATACAATACAGTGTAGAGAGTACACTAAAATGACAACAGCAACAGACACAAAAGTGTCGTTGACCAATCACACACACACACACACACACACACACACACAAAACGTTGCATGCAAAACACAATGAATGCCCACAGTTTGAAGAAATTGCACCCTCTTGAATTTCCTATGAAAAAAAAAAGAAGCAGATTCCATTTTTTGTGATCACAAACTATACCCGATGTGAATGTATTTAAGATCTTAATCAAGAACATCACTAATGTGTCTTTACGTGGTCAATATATATAGTGCGAAAAGACCATTTAAAAGGACCAAATCTGGCACCATTTTATAAACATCAAAACCACTTTTCATGCTTTTTTTTTTTTATCAATCTATGCCTCTCTTTTAATGCAGGCAGGAGAAAGCACAGATACTTCATGTCGTGTTTGCTGATCAAAATCACATGGTTCACGAGAAATACTGAACAAGACGATAGAAATACATGACAGATCTGATCCAACATGTTCAAAGTGATGACATATAATGAACAGCTCTGTACAAGCATCAGCCTAAAGCTGTTATCTTTACAAGCAGTCAAGATCTGCAGGGAGGATTAATCTGAATCCTCTTCATCCTCGTAGTCCTCTGTGTAGCGAGACGATTGTACACCAGCTGAAAACACCACAAATGAAGTATTAGGCAGGAAAATACACAAATGAAGTATTTAACACGAAAACACACACACACAAATGAAGTATTAAACAGGAAAAATACACAAATGAAGTATTAAACAGGAAAAATACACAAATGAAGTGTTAAACAGGAAAAATACACAAATGAAGTGTTAAACAGGAAAACACACAAATGAAGTATTAAACAGGAAAAATACACAAATGAAGCATTAAACAGGAAAAATACACAAATGAAGTGTTAAACAGGAAAACACACAAATGAAGTATTAAACAGGAAAAATACACAAATGAAGTATTAAACAGGAAAACACAGAAATGAAGTATTAAACAGGAAAACACAGAAATGAAGTATTAAACAGGAAAAATACACACATGAAGTATTAAACAGGAAAATACACAAATGAAGACACACAAATACAAACAAACAGGAAAATGTAAAAGTAATGGTCAACATAACGTTCATATCTGCACCCAAATCCACACATACACAATGTAGATGACTGTATGTATATATCAGCCCTGGTTGAGGGCATGATGTAATGCAAAAGCAATGGATCTCCACAGCTTCATCTTCATCAGCCTCATCCTCACTGATCGGGGCCGGAATAGCTCAGTGGTAATGCGCCGGACTCGTTATCTTGGTGATCCTGGGGTTGCCAGTTCGAATCTCCACTGGGCCATTTCGGTACAGGGTTTTTTTCCTTCTGGAGTTAACATTGGTTCTGACTCCATTTCCCATACAGTCCTTCGAATGAGACTACAAACCGAGGTTCCGTGTGTGAACGCACGCACAACATCTTGCACACAGTAAAATCCCACCACCAACTTTTGGAAGAGAAGGCCAGTTTGGCTGTTGCTAGGGATGACTCATTACACATAGCATGCACCTTCCCCAAAGTTGGAGTATGGCTGCCTTAATGGCAGGATTAAAAAAAAAAAACAGTCATACACACAAAACTCCACTCCCTTTGTTGGGTAGACGGGATTAATCCTTGCCTGCCTATACAGGGAGCGTCCGCAGAGAGTATCAGCCTGTGTACGCAGGAGAAAAAAAAAAAAGACTCAAAATCCATGGCTCTTCTTGCCCTCCTCCTCTTGTGCTGACTTCAGTTTCCATCTCCCTGCCATGTCCATGCCCGTGGTGACCTCAGGTCAACGTCCTCCACCATGGCACGTTAATGGGACCTGTTGTCCGATGGACTTGGTCCCCAGAAGGGGAACACACGTTCACCCTGGCTCTGCAGCCAATCATTTCTTGCTGTCAGACCAAAGGAACTCTGCAGCGGCAGTGGCGAAGCTTCTCCTGTAAGGGGGTCGTCTCATGATGACATGATCCTGACAGCTCCGAGAGAACTTGTCTGTTGAGGATGTGATAGGACAAGGCTGGATGTGGTTGTGTGTCAGAAAGTTCTGCCACTGAGAAGGGAGCAAGGGACTACATAGCAAAAACAAAACAAAACAGGCAACACAAATAAAACTTTATAAAAACAAGAAACACAAAACCTAACACACAAAAAGAGAAAGACCGGAAGACAGCAAAAGATGAAAAAAAAGTGAAAATTAAGAGCAAAAAGGTGAAAATCAAAACAAAGATAACGAGAGAACAAAGGTGAAAGAGAGACAGAGGAGGATGTCTCACCCGCGTCCCTTAGCAAAGATAACGAGAGAACAAAGGTGAAAGAGAGACAGAGGAGGATGTCTCACCCGTGTCTCTTAGCAAAGACAATGACAGAAAACAAGGGTAAAAGGGAGACAGAGGAGGATGTCTCACCTGCATCCCTTAGCAAAGATAACGAGAGACAAGGGTAAAAGAGAGACAGAGGAGGATGTCTCACCCGCGTCCCTTAGCAAAGATAACGAGAGAAAACACGGATGTAAGCGAGACAGAGGAGGATGTCTCACCCGCGTCCCTTAGCAAAGACAATGACAGAAAACAAGGGTAAAAGGGAGACAGAGGAGGATGTCTCACCT
Source organism: Conus canariensis (assembly GCA_033310375.1). Classification (NCBI taxonomy): domain Eukaryota; kingdom Metazoa; phylum Mollusca; class Gastropoda; order Neogastropoda; family Conidae; genus Conus; species Conus canariensis. The sequence continues at coordinate 60,694,760 of CM065729.1, forward strand.
GCGTCCCTTAGCAAAGATAATGACAGAAAACAAGGGTAAAAGGGAGAGAGAGGAGGGTGTCTCACCTGCATCCCTTAGCAAAGACAACAAGAGAACAAGGGTGAAAGAGAGACAGAGGAGGATGTCTCACCTGCATCCCTTAGCAGCGCACAGACCTCAGGATCCTTGGCCAGGTCGACAGGCAGTTTCTTTTCGTTGTTCCTTATGTCCACCCTGGCCCCTGAAAGTTTACAACAGTCATTATCAACATCGTCACCATCATCATCAATCTGATCGTAATCCACATTGTTCACATCAGTGTGCTTTTTGACACAGCATACAATTATAACACTGTAGTCACAGCACAGATGTTTCCTCATGACACCAGATTCAGGCCTTTAAAATTTTTTTTTTTTTTTAAGAAAACCTAAAAGGCTGACAGTGGCCTTATTTTTGCAAAGTCATGTAAAGTAATCTCTTAACTTTTTGATGATGTGTGTTTTGAAAGTAAAAATGAACATACTGTGTATCTTTGACCAGTTGAAAAAGGTCTCCTGCCAGAATAATTCACTTCATCACCGTCACTGGCAGCCTGGTGAGAGGACAGGCTGGTCGAGTTCTCTTCAAGTTAATCAATGGACTCAGCTCTGAGCTGTTATCCATTTGCCATCACATTACTTTATGAAGGAAGAACTGAATGTGTACGCCGAAACTGTTGACAGAAAATTCCCTAGACTATTCATTTGGTCACAATTATTTCTAGAGGGACAGTCGCCGTCATTCTCGCAATGTGTTTAGACTGACCAACCACCTGCCACAAACTTTATCGCAGCATGTTGCTGAGTGATGAGTTATCTGTAGTGAGAACTCTCTGAACATGTTATGACAAATTTAAGAAACCTGTCAACTCTGCTAGGTTCTACCTTTAATATTCAAAAGATTTTCAGGGATAAAAATGGGAATTTGAACGTTTTCAACCCTAAGAAAATTCCATACCATGAACAATCACTCAGATTTCATAATAAGTCTGGATCTAACTTAACTAAATCACGGTGGACGGTGTGTGAATGTACGTGTGTGTGCACATGTGCATGTGTGTATGTATGTGTGCGCACATACATGTGCATGTGTCAACATGTGCGTGTCAAAAGTCTGCAGGTACCTAAGTGCATGGAGAAGTCTTCCTATATTGTCTTTAAGCATCACGCATGGTGTATTCCTCTTCTGACAGCACACACCTTCAAACGAACAAGCTGCAAATAAGCACCTTCATAACCTTCATATACCTCTCAAACATGTCAAATCCCAGCACTTATACCGAAAAAAAAAAAAGTAAATAAGAAAATTTGAACAGAAGAAAAAAATGCTTGTTCAGTACACCGTCTGTTGAAAGGAAAATCAGAATCCTTCACCCCTGCAGGCAGGCCGGGGAGCTAATTCAGAACAAATTGTTTCC
>CM065729.1:60701194-60711194 GCA_033310375.1 Conus canariensis
GCATTTCTATGTATGCATGTGAAGACTGGACTCCGGCACAAAGTGGATGAAACCACCAGCTAGTTCAACAGTCTGGAATGCGTGCGAGTGCCTTACACTCACAGCCGGCTGCAAGCTTACAGCAAAGCACACTCCCTGTTGGGCGTAGTCTACTTCATTCCCACGTGTTGTCCATCGCGGGGCCAGTTCCAGCTAGTGCTCCCTAAGGTGCAGCCCCCATCTTGCAATTATGGACTTGACCAGTGATAGTGTGGACCATCGACTTTATATGTGTCTGTGGTGCGGACTGGGGTGCTGACCCAGTTCTCACTGAACGCACGAAAAACAGACGATACTATGGTAAGCATTCATTCGTTAGTAAAGGGTAGGTGCTATGCTGTGTGTAATTACAAAAATCTTATTTTCTTTCCCAATATTCTTTGTTTGTGGTGGATTCTGTACTCAGTGCATTAATCATAATACACATGTTTGTGATTAACTGATGAAAGTGCCGAAATTAAACGCAAAGTGCTCTGTTTGGGACTTCTGTGAGGATACAGCTCTGCTGTGAGTGTAGGACGCCCACACATGCATCATGGTGTGCTGAGAGGGCTCAGTAAGACATGGAAAACACTCGTGGCCATCCACTGCATCCTAGTCGACCTCCTGTTGTCTCGGCTCCATCACGCCACTGTCATATGAGCCGGGACAAGAGACAGAGGCTAATATACCCGCCTAACTCTTCCTCACTGCAATCCAGTGCAGCCCCAGGTGAGGACTTCACTGTCCGAGTACAGCATTCAGCGAGTGGCAACACAGCGGCAGAAAAGAAATGGGCATGTATATATGAAGTACTAGTTCTCTGTCTTTGTAGGCATGCTTGCCTCTCATAGAAAAGACTGACAACCTTACGGTTAGTTAGATACTCTGGCCTTCACTGAAGTGCAAACATTATGAATCCATGCAGAACAGCAACCTTCACTAGGTCTTCAGGGTGAATTTCACTGTTTTGTCTGCTTACTCTTTGATGTTTCATGGGCGTTTTTTTTGTTTATGTCTTTCCATTCCTTCAAAAAAAATTATTTCATGATGTGCGAGGTACCAGCAGAAAACTTCAGGAGCTTTACGTTATCTTGCCCAGCTGCAAATATTTGATATTCGACTAGCCACAGTGATGGTTAGCATCACAGACTTGCAGACTGAAGGGGAGGTTGTAGGTTCTATTCCCATTCAACTCACTTGTTTGGGGGATTTTCTAGTGATTGATGCCTCATATCCAGAGCTGAGTGTGCTAAAGAATCAAACAGAAAGTCTGGACCAAGATAAACAAAATTAATCCACTTAATTCATGCATCTCTGAGACCATTGCTCACATCTCCTGGCCTCTTCTGCAGGTGTTCGTATCCCTCAGGTTTGGTTGACAGCCGCATCTATGATGAGAGGAAGCCTAGGTACAATATGTTAGGACAAACATTTAGGATCTTTTTCACCAGAATCTGAGTATTTAGGAATGCTTTCAAAAAAAACAGAAGAAAAATTCCTGTAAAACAAGTTAGGAGATCTAGGGAAAATTTAGAGAGTTCTGTGCAATCCCACCCAGCTGCAATTAGTCTGTTTTCAAAACATGTTGGCGTACAGGCAACACAAACAAGATGTATTAATCACAGAGGGCCAGCAGGCAAATAGCCAGGTAGCAGCTGTGTGAAACTGGGAGGAGGAGAGAGACAAGGACAAAATGAAATAAAACTAAAATAAACTTATCAATAAACAAGAAAATAAAGATAAAAAAGTTGCACACACAGACACGTACTCAGACGCATGTAACATGCACACATGCAGGTTTGCACGCGCGCACGCACACACACACACACAGACAGTCACACATGTGCATGCCTACACACACCACACACACACACACACACACACACACACACAACACACACACACACACACACACACACACACACACACACACACACGCACCCACACCTAAATGCAACACACACACACACACACACACACACACACACACACACACACAAGCACAGGTTCCGATTAAATGCTTTTAGAACAAAGTACTCTAAAAATATACATTGCATATGTGGCAAACAAATAACTGTAAACCACCTACTTCTTCACTGCCCAGGAGTTAGGCACTTTATTCCTAAGATAAAGTTAACAGATCAGTTGTCAGCCAGTGCACCAGTATCCACTGAAAATATTTTAAATAATCACTCATTACTTTGCGTGTTCTCTGAAATTTTTAATTCCGGTCCACTTGGTATCTATCTCTGATGTACTTTAAACTAAAATTGTTGTGTTGTACAACATTGATATAAAAGAGTTACGATTATATGATATATATGGTTATCCCCCCACCCACCTCCCACTCCCTTCCTCTATTCCGTCTTCCTTTCCACCCTGGTGACCCCCATCCCCACCAGCAAACTTTCTCCTCCCCCACCCATCCCCCTGCATTATGCTCCAATTCTACTAAACTTGTTTCATTTGATATACTTTAATTCCCCCGATCAACATACACTAAAAGCTAGATAAGTAAATATCTACCTATCTAACCACCCGTCCCAACCTTCCCCTCTTGTCCCTAACACAGTCCTCTCTCTCACTTGCACCCCCCTCCCCACACACACGTACACACAATAATCATTTTTTTTTTTTTTTTAATTTTTTTTTTGGTGTGTTTTTTTCCCCGTCAAATAACACTTATAGTGAATAGACGTTAAACTAAAGAAAGAACACACAAGCACACACATCACACATGCACATCACACACACACACACACACACACACACACACACACACAACACATATACACACACAGAGAGTCAAAACATACCATAATTGCTGGGAATAAGGCCAGTCTTGCGTCCACATTTGGCCTTCCACCAGTCCTTGTCCTTCATGTCAAGGATGTAAAGGATGTCCCCTTCCTCAAACGTCAGTTCATCAGGCTGTGATTAGAGACATATTTTCTCTTTGGATTCTTCTATCTCCACTCAAAATGTTCATTCTACACACAGATAGCCACATGGAATCTGCAACTGACCTCTCACAATCCTTCTTTAAAACAAACAAGCAAGCAAGCCATCAAACAAAGAAAGAATCACCACACCACCCCCCCCCCCTCCTAAAATTCTTAACAGCTTTACTGTCAGACAAAATTATCATAAGGCCCAGAGCTGTCTCCAATAACGCAGTCAACAGGGGTATTAGATATTATTTATCAACAACAGTCTGTCAGGAATTGTTCCCCCTTTCAATTCATCATGATAGTTTTCCTGTGAGAATTTCAACTGTTCAGTGTTTTAATTTTTAAAAAGGATGTATCACAAGTTATCTTAATGTTGTCTTCTATTAGGGTTTCATTAATGACGAATGACAGGGTCTTCTGGAAAAAAAACAACAACTAATGCTTTGTTTTCTTAATCAACTTAGTCTTGCATTTTGATTTCCATTGGTGACAGGGCTCATCATTACCTGTAAGAATTAAAGGACCTCTTACAGATATTTTGGAGTGCCCAGTATGTGTGCTGAGTTCTGTATCAGAGTGTTATTGACAATAATAAAATTCTTTCACACATAAGCGCAGGCAAGCTTAATTCAACAAGAAAGCTGAAAAATACTACAAACTGATTTAAAGTACAACTTTTATTATAAGAAATCAGTTCTAAAGAAAAGGGAAAAAAAAGAACTGAGTTTTAAATCAATAGAATTTTAACAAAATAATGTATAACAACACCATTATAGACTTAATTCTAAAACAGAGACTGAAGATGGCATACGTTTGGTATTACTACACTAATCAGTATATGTAAGTTGATCACCAGTTCTGGTAAAATGGATTCTCTAGACAAATTTAACTTGAATTTTATGTCTTGCTCTTCCTTTTTGGAATGTTTTGCAACTTTTTTTGTTTCTCTTCTCCACACTGTCTTTTGTTTCACTCTGTCATATTTTTTCTCTCAGCCCTGATGTCAAAGACAGGATGCAAGTTGACGGGCCTGTGCGTCATACAAAGCAGTGCGTGTGAGTGATCACTGCACATGGGACTGCACAGGAACACTGAACTGTGTCATGAACTTGTATGAGCTAAAGCAAACCATGCACAACGCTGGGGAAAGTAATTCAGGTTTTTCAGTTTTGGTTTCCTAGAGCCTAGTCGACCACAAAGGGCCCTTTCAGTCTGTCACTGTGCTAGAGAAAGAGAGAGACAGAGAGACAGACAGACAGAGACAGAGAGAGACAAAGAAACGAAGACAGAGAGACAGACAGAAACAGAGACACACAGAGAGAGAGAGAAAGAGAGAAGGGGGAGAGGAGGAGAGAGAGAGAGAGAGAGAGAGAGAGAGAGAGAGAGAGAGGAGAGAGAGACAGACAGACAGACAGACAGACAGACAGACAGAGAGATGGAGAGAGAGAAAAAGATGAAGACAGAGAGACAGACAGAAACAAAGACAGAGAGAGAGAGAGAGAGAGAGAGAGAGAGAGAGACAGACAGACAGACAGACAGACAGACAGACAGACAGAAAGAGAGAGAGACAGAGAGAGACGAGATAAGATAAGATAATGTTGCTTATAGCCCAGCCGACCGCAAAGGGCCACATCAGGAGAGACAAAGAGACAAAAACAGAGAGACAGACAGAAACAGAGACACAGAGAGAGAGAGAAAGAGAGGAGGGAGAGAGAGAGAGAGAGAGAGAGAGAGAGAGAGAGAGAGAGAGACAGACAGACAGACAGACAGACAGACAGACAGACAGACAGACAGCGACAGAAAGAGACAAAGAGATGAAGACAGACAGACAGAAACAAAGACAAACAAAGACAGAGAGAGAGAGAGAGAGAGAGAGAAAGAGAGAAAGAAGAAATTATTTCTATCAAATAACAAAACAAAGATGTGATTATGTGATCGTACAGTTTTTACAACATTATACTCAGACAATTTACGACACAACTTTGATACCAACAAAACAAAGATGTGATTATGTGATCGTACAGTAATTACGACATTATACACAGACAATTTACGACACATCAACTTTGATACCAATGCACATAAGCAGACAACAGGCCATGCTGAGAGTCCTAGCCACTTTGTTGGTAATCGAGATTACACACTATAATAAATGAATATATACATAAATAAATAAGTAAATGAATAAATAAATATATAAGATTGAAAATAGAATTTCAAAAAGCACGTAATGTAATGAAAAATACATTATAAGATCATATCAGCACATAGTATTGTAGAACAGACACCTAGTGCCCGTTCCAGTAGTTAATTGTCATACCTAGTTATCAGATTACAATTTAGAAAAGATAACAACCAACCAGTGTATGTTCTCTGATCCTTGCTTGTGTGTGTGTGTGTGTGTGTGTGTGTGTGTGTATGTGTGTGTGTGTGTGTGTGTGTGTGTGTGTGTGTGTGTGTGTGTGTGTGTGTGTGTGCGTGTGTGTGTGCGTGTGTGTGTGCGCGCGCGTGTGCGTATACATGTTGCCCTCTTCATTTCTTTTTAAATCCAGTGTGTGTGTGTGTGTGTGTGTGTGTGTGTGTGTGTGTGTGTGTGTGTGTGTGTGTGTGTGTGTGTGTGTGTTGCCCTCTTCATTTTTTAAATCCAGAACTTTAAACCGATTCTGAACATGCTATGCCATGAAACCAGTCACGCAAATCACTTTAAAATCAACCTTTTGATTAGGAACAATCTGAAACAAAATACCTGAAAAATCACTTCAATATTAACTGCTTAAATTATATCTTAAATTAAAACAAATTTAAACAATCTTAAGACTTAGGCAATGATAGATAGTTTTCTCTGACTTTCAAAAAGTTTCATGTCAAATGGAAAACAAACTCATACCTGCTGTGCGTCATAGTTATACATCGCTTGAACCACCTTCACGTGACCTGTATAAAAAATGGCAATATCTGCTTTTAGGGTACGCAGTATGAAACATCAATAAAACTCAACAATGTAATCTACAATCTATCAACAATGTAATCTACAATCTAGGAAGATTTCATGTTATAAAAGCACCAAGTTGTGATATAAAATTAGAATAGTTGGAATCTTGAGCCAGGGTTTCATGTCACCCACACACGGGGGTAAACCACATATCAAAATTGACAACCATGTACATGAAAAATATAAAAGGGTACAAATACACAAAGAACACAAATCACAGGGTATGAACATGTACTGACTTTGTAATAAGAAGTCTTACTGCTTTTATGATTTCAGTCAAAGGTCTGAATGGACTGATTGCGTGTTAGCCTGAGCATACACAGGGCTGTGAAGAGTGTTTTCCCTTTACATATCAGCTGTCCCTTACCTCTAGTTTGTCGGAAGCAAGATGCTAATTGATGCTTGCTAATGAAATTTTGCTTTAAAAAATAAGAAAAGAAATACAGCAGAATTCAATGCACATAAAACTCCCACATGCTTCTATTTTCCTCCTCCCCTCTTCCCCCCTAATTCTTTACTGGGGACATGAAAGCTTAAAAGAATTTTAAGTGAAGGCTATAAAAACCCACACATTTTTACTGAAGTTAAACCCAATGAGCACCATAGTTACTGCCTTTTTTTTTTTTTTTTTTTTTTCAATTTTTCCTGTCTCATTTTCTGTGTCCCTCAGCCGCTAGGAGGCAAACTCTCAGAGCAGAGGAAACACTGCATAGTGGCCTAGTCACATGGGTGGTATTCAGTTATGTGTGTACAGATTTAACAAGTGAAGGACATCACATCTAAACAGCCTCCTGCCAATAAGAAAATAGCTTAGCTGCCAAGCCAAAATAGATGAGCACCCCCTCCACCTCCAAAAAGTGCCACCACATACATCCAATGTCAATCTGACATGAACAACACAAGCATGGCTGTAAATAAAAAAACAAAACAAAAACAAACAAACAAAAAAAACAAGATCACCTTTCATTCCAAACAGAGAATATTTAATAACAGGCCAGTTCTTTCTGCTTCTTTTCATAAAACATTCTCCTGGCCTGAGAAAACAGACACTAAAAGTAATGGTCAGAAAATCTGGACAACACTCCCAGAAACCTGTCCCTTAGGTGGATGACCCCACAACATATTAACTCTGGATAGGAGCTGGCCAGAATCAGTTATCACACAAATAAATCCCTCTGATAAGAATCAAACCCACAAACTCCCAGCACACATGATTGTAACTCTGGTTGCTTGTTTTCCTGCATAAGAGTTTAATATCAATTGAATGTAAACTGTCTGTTTAGAAGATCACACTTAAAAAAAAAAAAAAAAGAAACCTGAGAAATTTAATGCTTAAGTGTGCCATAGATAAAGACCTGCCCAAGATGCGTTCTGTGTTGTGGCCAAAATTTCACATAAAACAATGATGATGGTGATGGTGATGGCAACAGTGTAAATAAATCAACTGTTACTGTTAATGATCAATTGTATAATTTGTTAATCATGTCAACAAAGCTGTTTGTGGAGGATAATACTACTAGTGACTGAGCATGTGTATTCACAAACTAAAAAATATTTGTTCTTGTAGGACAAGCATTGTCTGGATGCAATTTTAAAATTTGAAAAATGTAGTTATGTCTGTGATGGGCATCCCTAACCAGGGAAAGCATATTATTTCAGAGTGTCGAATAATTTTTTTTTCTCTTCCTTTTCTTCTCATTTCTTTTCAAACGTGAAAACAAACATATGTGGCAACCATGAAAAAATTACAATTATAACACACATACGCTCTCTCTCTCCCTGTCTGTTTCGTCTGATCACCCCAACACACACACACACACACACACACACACACACACAACAAATTATATATGCAACACAGATGTAGAGAAATACCTGTTCTGTGACAGTGTGAGCATTACATTAAGACAATATACTCCTATGATGGAGAGCGTTTTAAAATGTCAACTGGCCGGTTTGAGGAAGTGTTAACACTAACAGTGTCAGGTGTTACACCGGCCAACTGTATTGAATCAGAAGGAAGTGGATTACATTTTACATTTGGCAGGAAGTTTGCAAGAAAATGAACTTTATGATTTATAAACAAGTTTAAAATTGCTGGGTTTAATGGTGTTTGCAAAAAGTCGGTGAACCGATCCATCATCCACCCTGGAGAATCTATCAGTATCACACTTGATTTGGCGATCGGGTTTGCATCACACTCGATCGCACATCATGTCGTCTGCTAGGCTGCGCAATTATTACACATAAATAAGATCGAAACATGATTTACCTGGCTTTGGAATAGGCGGTGGTGGTCGTGATGGTTTTGGTGCTGTTGACATTGTCAAATAATAACGACTACGGGGCAAAAGAAAAGTTGGAAGCTGCCTTCGGTGTTCGCGATGCAAAGTTTTCGGTCCGTCCCCCAACAAGGAAGCGGATGTTTGGTCAGGAAATGATAACCTTTAGGGAAACCCAGAGTTGCTTCCCGTAATAGAATAAAACAACAACAACAACAACAACAACGTGCTCTGACGTTTTGTCGTTCGTCTGTCCTTTCTTTTCTTTTTCTTTTCTTCTTCTTCTTCTTTCTTTTTTTTCTTTTACTGTCCTGTAGATGAAAAAGAATATGTAATATATTCGCATTTGTGAATTATTTCCAACGTAATGCGGTCGACAGGCAGGGAGGCACTCTATGTTCCCCCAGGTCTATATTCCCCCAGGCAAATCAGGAAGTGGTGGTGGTGGGAAGGGGAGCGAGGGAGGGAGTGGGTGGATGGGGGGAAGTTAACCCATAAACTTGGTTGGCGAGGGAGGGGAGATGGGGGGGGGGGGGTGTATATTTCTGTCCTAGCTCTAATTCGTCTAGGATCTAGTTGCAAAGTGAGACGACTGCAGGCGGAAATCTAAACAAATCTTAAATAAATGTTAGCGAACCGCCAAGAGAAACGTGGACAAACACAAGACAAAACATGACGCGTTTCGACCTCTTAGGTGTTCTTCAGGCAAGACACAAACAAACAGGACAATGAAAATGAACGAATTTTCCACTTAGCTTAGATCTCTTCAGTGCAAGCTAAGTGAAAAATTCGTTTCATATTCATTGTCCTATTTGTTTGTGTCTTGCCTGAAGAAGACCTAAGAGGTCGAAACGTGTCGTGTTTTGTCTGGTGACTCGTTTGTCCACGTTTGTCTTTGCGGTTCGCTAACATTTATTTAATATTTGTTTTGGTCTAGGAACAGCTTTTCTACATCAGTCTTAACAGAAAGTAAGCTCACGTTTTCTCGGGCGTATCTACTTTCTATAGTACTTGTTTATTAAAATTGCTTTTACATCCGTATGCCAAGATCCTCCAAGATCTTGAAATGCTTATACAAGACGAAGTACAAGTGGAAAATAAAGTGAATTCAAAGGGCAAAAAGGGAAAATGCTGACCCATGGGCATTGACTCTGTAAAATAATCAACAATGTTTGTTGGATATAAGCTACCCGTAGTAGGTCTGCCGTGGATTATGATGCCCACCCCTCGCACAAAAGCGAAAGATCTGGCATGAGTGCTCAGGTACTCGATAAAACAAAACAGAACAAGAAAAGGGTTAATTAAAAGGGCATCAAGACCATTGCTGCGCAACCGAAACAAGTTATATAGGAGGCTACTGAAGTGCTCAGGATCTTTCCCCTAACCCCCACCCCCAATAACAGTTGATTTTCTGGAGGGGAATGGGTATCTACATAGCAATGTATTCTGTTCATAAAGTTCGATCGACCGATCCATGGTCAGCATGGTAAAGGGCTGATGCGTGGTTCTTGATATAATTTAAAAGCAGATCATAATAAACTGAAACTCGACCAAATTACGAACAAGACCAGTACATTACAACACATTTGTATCCATTCCAATAAAGAACTTACAATATACAATGCCATTAGGTGCTGATAAATGATGTCTGTACAGTTTTGATTCAGGTCTGTCCAGGAAAATGATATCAACTTTACTGATGTAGTCCTGGTAATGTGAAAGACGAAATCTCGCAGCATGCAGGTATGCACGTG
>CM065729.1:60713694-60731194 GCA_033310375.1 Conus canariensis
ATAACTTTATAAGATTTCAGCTAAGGGCTGGTGAGCTTAATAACTGCAAGCGATGTTTGTTTGTTTGTTTGTTGATGAAAACCAGGCTGATGGTAAATTTCAGTCGTGTGAAAAAGAAACTGAAAATAAAATTCATTTCTTATTCTACTGCACAGCCTACAAAGATGACCGAAAGCTATGTACTGTACTTGACTTACTTTCTTCTGTTATGGACCAGAATCGTGTTGCAAATGTTTTGTCGAGCAACAATGAAAACGTGATAATAGATCTAGCAAAATTCATATCACAAGCTATTAGGGGAACAAAAAGACTATCGAAAGAAACTTCAAGTGATATATTTAATCACTGAAATGTTTGTCAAGGTGATCCCCCGTCGTGTGCATAAGTTGTATATGAGGAAGTGGAGGATTGGAGGTGGGATGGGCTGGGGGACGAGGGAGGGAGGAGGAAGCTGTCAGAATGAGTTGTGGGGGTGGGGGTGGGGGGGGGGGGAAGGGAGGGGAAAGGTGAGCGATTGATTTTACCGAGTGTTATGTTCAAGCATGCCCTCGTGTCTAAAAGGGCTCGATTGCTGAATGGACAATATAATATTTTTTATTTCTCTCTCTCTCTCTCTCTCTCTCTCTCTCTCTCTCTCTCCTCTCTCTCTCTCTCTCTCTTCTTTGAGAAAAGAATTTTAATCAATTCATATAAGCAAAACTGGCATTCCCATGTAGAAGAAAATTCAAAAGATAGTTGATACTGCCCAGTTAAAAGCATTTTTTTTTCAGGCTGAAAAATATATCTCTCATTAAAAGTAAATGGCATTTGGGTCTTATTTTTTCCAGACTGAGAATGAGAACTCTTGGATTAAAGCTTAACAGAAGATGGTTTATTGACGACCAGGAAAGGGATAATTTGTGCTTAATATGTTGTAAGGAAGTTGAAGACGAACGCCATTTTGTTTTTCATCGCTCTGCATATGAGACAAGTTGAATTAGTGTTAATATCGCTTTCAAAATTTATTGTAGAAGCAAATAATACGAGGAACAAGAAACTATCTTTCGAACAACATTGATACCAAAAAAAAGTGATGATGGTAAAACAAGGAAGATAAACGGAAAAAAAAAGACAGAAAGAAAAAGATTCTAGGGAAAAAGAAACTCAAAAAAGAGTTAGAACCAGCCGCCGTGGCGAAGTTGTCAGCGTCGCGGACTCCCGGCTGGGAGGTCGTGGGTTCGAATCCCATCAGAGTCATGTGGGTTTTTCTGCCTCGACCGGCTCCTACCCAGAGTTGAGTTTGCTGCGGACTCAGTTGGGAAGACTGGGACCACACAGTCGAGTTTCATCCACTTAATGGATGCGTTTCTGAGAGTGTTGCTCAAATTTCCTGACCAACACTGCAGGTGCCTGTATCTCTCGGGCCTGGTTGACGCCGGGATATATTATGAAAGGAAGCGTAGAGTACAGCCCTGTCATGTAGTCTCAGACTGAAATGGAAATCCGTAGCATCATCGTAATCATCCTCATTCTCATCGATCAGCATTAAAAAAAAGTCTCAAATTCTGTGGCCCTTCATGCCCTGCTCTCATGGTGACCTCAATTTCGATGTCCTCTACACGTCTGTGGCCTTGGTTTGGTTCCGTCGGGGTCACCGATATCGGCGAGTCCATGGGGGCTGTCGTTGGACGGACGTGGTGGCGCCCTCCGGAGGGAGAGCTCACTCACGCCGGCTCCGCGACTAAGCAATTATTGTCGTCAGTAGGGGGCTTAGTAGGTGGTGTCCTGCGTATGTTAGATCAGAACAGGCGCCGACTGAACACCACCGAAGTGACTCGGCAGCAGTGCAGCGTCTCCTCCGGTGGGTTGCCTCTTGACGACTTGACATTGACTGCTCCCTGTGGATTGCCGGTGCCGGGGCTGCGGCGGGGCCTGACCGGGCTGCGGCTGTGGACGGGGTGTCGGAATGAGCGGCGTGGGTGCACTGCCTCTGAGGTGGCGCAGAGGTTGGGACAGCAAAAAAAAAAAAAAAAAAAAAAAAAAAAAAAAAAAGACAAATAGCTACAGTGGGGAAAAAAATAAAATAAAAAAAAAATAAAAAGAAAGAAAGGCAAAGTAACCACACGAAAATTGGATTTGCGATGGACACTTAGTATAAATAATTACAGATGGATGGTCGAGTCTGGCATTTATGATGATGATGATTAGTGTGTGTGCGTGCGTGCGTGCGTGCGTGCGTGGTGGTGGTGTGTGTGTGTGTGTGTGTGTTGTGTGTGTGTGTGTGTGTGTAATGTTACTCTAAATTAGAAATTGCTCATGATTAAAGTATACGTGTAAGTGGGCGCGCGCGCGCGCATGTCTGTGTGCGCGGACGTGCGCGAGTATTTTCCCCTTTACTCGTTGCTAATACTATGTTTGTAAATTGTTCCCCTTGGCACTAAGGCTGTGAAAAGCTAATGCCAATAGAAATGTGTCCGTGTCTCTATTCGAATTTTCTTCTTCTTCTTCTTCTTCTTCTTCTTAATTTAAATGATTCACAGCTCCAGGCCATTGTTCACTAAGGCGCACAGTTATGGGGACTTAATAATGCTACATTTCAATGTGAAAAGGTGCATTTGCTTGCTCTCAGCAGATGAAAATGTGCCTTTGTTTGCTCTCAACAGATTTTTAGTTGTAGAATGCGATCTGCCGGTGACTTCATGCACGGAGAGACAAATAGTTACCTTGTACATATACATTCGGTTGTAAAGTGCGTCAGATTTTGGTTGAATTTGACAAGAATGTATGAATATAGCCTTCTTCGTAAAGTTTATAGAATGCTATTTGATTTAGATATAAATGGCAAGGAAAAGTGGGTTTTAAATGTCAGTTGTAAATTATGTATGTTTAGATCTGAGTATGTAGGCCTATGGCTTACCTTACGGTATAGCGGGAATCGACGAGTTTTTCTTCAGAGAAAGGTTAATTTCACGCAGGTGACAAGAATGGAGTTCTAACATCAGTAACGTATTTGATTCTTTAAATTCTATTTTGAAACATTTTATTTTTGTTTTGTTATAATTTTTTTTTTCCAGCGATTGATTTTACTGAGTTATGTTCAAACATGCCCCCTTGTCTCAAGGGCTTAACTCCTGAATGGACAATACAATGTTTGTCATATCTCTCTCTCTCTCTCTCTCTCTCTTCTCTCTCTCTCTCTCTCTTTCTTTTTTTCCCCATGGTATAAAAGTATATTTACTTAGACATACATTTGAGGAATGTGTTGAGTAGATTTAGATTTGGCTGTAACAGCAGAACATCAATTTTGTTACAAAAAACAACAAAAACAACAACACAAAAAAATTAGCAATGTTGACCTACAATGTGGACGTTGACAAAATGAAAAAGGAGATGAATTACATTTTGTTTTGGTAGCTCTGTTTTGAGCGATGTAAGAGCATAGTATGTACCGTTAAAATTTGGGAAAGATCCTTGTCAGTTTAGATTGACTCTGTTTACGGCATCCATGCATGAACAAACTGTTAGAAAAATTTGTCAAAACATTTGTATAAAGTTGTGTTCTGTTGTCATTTCTTGAATGCATGGTGAAAATGTATCGTTGATAATGTTGTGTGTGTGTGTGTGTGTGTGTGTGTGTGTGTGTGTGTGTGGTGTGTGTGTGTGTGTGTAGATCTGATTATTTCTGTTCATTTGCAGTCCTCCATGAGCGATAATGGTCTAGACATGAATAAACTTTCCGTTGCAATGGCGCATGCCTCGTAGGGTGTGTTGTTCTTGTTGTTTTGAAAGACACAAAACAAAACATGACCGCATGGTACCAGTACTACAGTAATGGCTACGACTGACCTACGAAAGGCTTAACAAACCTCCCGGTATGACGAAAAGAATTGAAAACAGAAAACAAACAACGGAAAATTAATATTTCTACAGATACAGATAAATTCTGAATTGATTTAAACAAAACGATTGATCAATATTCTTATTTCTTTTCAGGAACAATTCTGCCACAGATAAACTATAGGGACACGCCCATAACTTTTTTTTCTTTTTTTTTTTTTTATGAGAGCGGCATAGGCACAATTTATTCTTTCGTGAGTAGAGATCAGATCCACGCATAAAAACTGTAT
This sequence comes from Conus canariensis, assembly GCA_033310375.1. Classification (NCBI taxonomy): domain Eukaryota; kingdom Metazoa; phylum Mollusca; class Gastropoda; order Neogastropoda; family Conidae; genus Conus; species Conus canariensis. The sequence goes on from CM065729.1 coordinate 60,717,801, forward strand.
ATAACTTTGTGAGAACAACGGCATTTTATTTGCTGAGATGTATTTTTCATGGCACTGTTTGAGACCTAGTGTTGTGAAAGGAAAACGTACGTGCGAGTCCCTGAGAACCCGGTTGATATTTTGTATTGACACGCGTATGTATGAAAGTGGTTATGTGAAACTGTTGTAAAGAGAGATTTTAAAAGAATTTAATGTTTCTAATGTACAATTCAGACATAACTTAAAAGAAGGTATTCTCTTTTACTTGTCCAGTTGTATGTTGACCGTTTGCGCGCGAGACTCTGACAATCTGAATCATCAGGAATTCTTTCCTTCCAGGGTTGATGGGTCTAGGGATGGTTGGGGTAAAAGCTATATGGCTTAATTCACGAAGAAAGACAGACGAAGAAAAATAGGAGAAAGAAGAAAGTACAACGAAGGTAATGAAAGAGAAAAAGGAAGAGATGAAATGAATATCTCCTCTCTCTCGTGGGCGCGCGCGCGCGCGCGCGCACACACACACACCACCACAACACACACACAGAGAGAGAGAGAGAGAGAGAGAGAGAGAGAGAGAGAGAGAAGGATGAATGGTGCAGAGATGGTTGGGGCAAAAAACGAAAGAGACAAGAGAGACTGGACAAATAAACGAATTCAGTCTGTTGCTATGAACTGAGAATAATGATTTATTTTTCTCTACGACATGACACACAATGCAGAATTCAAAAACAAAATCCAGTGCATGAAAGCTGAAAGATCAGATAAAAACTCTACTTTAAAAAAACAAAACACAACGAAGAAAATGATACGAGAAACAAACATTACCCAGCACAGTTTCGAGTTTTCCGCATAAGCTTCATTAGCCCAGTCACATGTAAAGCAATTATTTCCCCTCAAAAAAAAAAAAAAAAAAAAAAAAAAAAAAAGCCTGCTGCCCTGCTGTGTAAGCCAAATACGCTTAATACATCAAACGCATAGTACAAAGGATACAATATAAGCCTACAGCACACTCCCTGAGAACAGAATATTGAGTGCCCCTTCCGAGCCGCCATTAAGAAGCAACCCCCCCCCCCCCCAAGAAAAGAAACAAACAAACAGAAAACAACAAAAACAAACAAACAAACAAAAAAAGGAGTGTAAGTTACATCATCCCGACAACACCGTTCCCTAAACTGAAGGAAACGCAGGCGGCTATGGCTTCTTCGTCAAAACCTAGCCATGTGTGACCTTTTTTTTTTTCTTTTTTTTTTTTTTAACCGCGAAACGAATGAAAATCCGTCCTTGATCATTTTCTGCACCACCCCATCCCAAAAATAGACCGGCGGTACGAATGATCAAATTGTGGAATTGATTCGATTTTGTTCAACAGTCGCTTTTTTCATCCTTCTTTTTCTTTTTCTTTCTTTTTTATTATCATTTTTTTTTAAATGTTGCAGCATTTCTACATACACATCATGTGCCAGGCAAATTCCATCGTGATGACATTTGAAAAAAGAGAGAAAAGGACGTAAACATCCCTGAAAACGGTATGTGGAGAGGATGTTTTCTTTGATTCTCAAGGACGCTGACTGTTTCTCATTTGAAAGCGCTTTTTCAGGTTAAAATGGGGTCTAAAACGTCTTTAAGGAAATGAAACAAAACCCAAAAAAGCCCACCACATGAAAACAACAAGAAATCATAGGGATAACAGCATCATTTCGTGATGAGGTGTCACTCTTATGGATAACGTCCCATGTATATTAGGGACATCTGCAATAACGATTTCGTGGAACAGAAGGCGGGAAAGTGGCGATGGCGAGTTATTACATCAATGTCTGACCAAATCCCTTTAATGAATACAAACGATTTCTGTCTATACTTTGAATATTTCAAAATGATGATTATAATGAGGACACAAGGTGGGAAATGAGACGACTACAAAACCCCGCACTTCGATGATAAGTAAGCTATGTACAAAAAGAATAGCAAATCGCCAAAATTTTTTTTTTTTTCCTTCAGTTTTACATAGTCATAAATCAGACTGGTATAATTTTATTCCTTTACACCGAGCATCTGATATATTAAGTGCACACGTGCCTCTGTTTAAAAGAAATGCTGTATTGAAGTATTGCATTAATTAAAAGGCGCTTTGATCGGTAATTGGGAAGACGACAGAATGACCAGTCACAGGGAAAGTGCCACAGAACAACGTGAGCAACTGAAAACCACATCAAAACTGTGAAATGCATGAACATTAGAAGCATGGACACACACAACATTTTCGTTGTTCTTGCTAGAAACACTGTCTGGCATATACCGATTCAATGGATAATGAGTATAACTAATGCCAACAAGACTGGTTGTTGATCCGCAGTATTCACAGCAATCAACATTGTTGGTTTCGCCCTGGGGTACTGAGACTCATCAGCCTGGAGACTAAGCCCTTCATCTGGACAGCAACGGCTGGGCAAGATTCCAACAAATTCTCTCAGAGGCGATCTGTTTCTGGGAAGCAGTACCATTACAAAAACACCCCTAAAAAGATGCGCACAAGTGCTATTGCTGCAAAAACAGAAGTGAAAAAGGAGAAATCTGAGATGGTACTGTCGACGATTAAAGCGCCCGCAAATTCTTACAGTCTTAGTTACATTCAAGCTTAACTTTCACACGTGTGGTGCGGCAGACGGGCATAACAACAATCCCAGGAGAATGGGGAAGGAAGCCTATTTAACACTACCATACACCACCAGAACGACAACACATTCAGACGGGTAGCGACAATGGCAATGTTCATGTTAGTGGAGCGCCAGCGTCATTCGAACTCGCAACATTAATTTGTTAGCGAACTCGGTGGGTCTCACCAACTGGGCGCCCTTACAACAAAGATGTTCTTTGTACATAAACGTCGAGCAGGCTGGCCCGGAAGAGAGTTCCACCACACTGGCGGCTGCTGTCGTCGGTTCAGTTTCGGACTTCAGCACTGGAATCGTTGGCAGGAGCAGCTCTGAGGGAGGTAGACCCTCACCGAGTTGATGCGTTGGCCACGCTGCCAGTGCGGGCAGTAGACCATGACGGCCATCCAGCTGTAGCGCTCCACGCACGCGCTGACCCCTCCTGACCCTGACCCGCACTGACTGCAGGCACGGCGTCTGTGGGAATACAGACAGGGGAGATGGGTGGAGGTCGGGGATGTTGGATGTACTGTTTCATGCGCTCTAAGGATGACGCTTATGACGATCACGACTTTTTTGCAGCATTGAAATCTTTCCAGATGATTTGTGAAGTCACACACACACACACACACACACACACACACACACACACACACACACACACACAAACACACACGCGCGCGCGCGCGCGCACGCACGCACGCACACTACTACCATCAATACTACTACAACTACTACTGCAACTACTATTACTACTAAATATACTGTTATTAACGAAAAGCACCAATTAAAAAAAAAAAGAAGCTCCCTGCGAAGACAGAGAACAGTTGAGATCAAAAACACGGATCCGTTGTCTTATACTTCCCCAACTCCCATCCCATCCCTCTTTCCCATCCTCCGAACCACCCAAGGTTAGATTAGGAAATATTTAAACAAAAAAAATCGGACAATGCTTTCAAGATTGCATTTCAGAAAATAAAACTCATAAAAACAGGAGATGTTGAAGACGACAGTGGTGGATCTTTGGATCGTTGCGCCTTCCCCAATCCTCCCCTCCCCACCCCCATCCCAACTCCTTCCATCTAATTTCTCCACCTTTCTAACCCCCCCCCCCCCCCCCCCTAAGTAAGTTCTTAGCAAGTGTCCTTCATTTGGTAAACGAATATGATTTTAGATGCTCCCTCCCCCGCCCCTCCTTTCCTCCACCTCAGGTCCACTTAACAACTTTTTCTTTGGCCACTTCAGAGCTGTTTCGACCAATCTGGATGCTTCTCTTAATAAACGATGCAATCCACTCCTGTTTAGCACAACATCCATCGTACGCTGGGACTGCTCAATTTAGCTCATTCGAATGGACAGACTTCCAATCTACAGTGTGTGTGTGTGTGTGTGTGTGTGTGTGTGTGTGTGTGTGTGTGGTGGTGTGTGAGGGGGGGGGGGATGCGCGCGCGTGCGCGTGTGGGCGCGTGTGCTTGCGTGCATGCATGCGTGCATGCGTGCGCGCGTGCGTGCATGCATGCGTGCGTGTGTGTGTGTGTGTACGTGTGCGTGTGTGCGTGCATGCGCGCGTGCGTGCGTGCGTGTGTGTGTGTGTGTGTGTGTGTGTGTGTGTGCGAGTGTGTGTGTGTGTGTGTGTGTGTGTGTGTGTGTGTGTGTGTGTGTGTGTGTGTGGACTGTAGCTTAATCAGATAGATGGATACGTACGAACACTCGGCGTAGGTGATGTCCTGGTAATCGGCATTGACAACCGAGCAGCGTTTGCTGTCAATGGTGAGGGCACGGAGGGGAAGGGAGGTGGAGGGGCACGTGGAGTCCACTGGCACCATTGCTTGGCCAAGAGTGCTGCAGAAGAAGACAGGGGTGGGTGGAGGAGGTAGGGAAGGGAGAGGAGGTTTCAAAATTTTTGACTGATGTCTTCTGGCTGGCAAATCCCTGTACTTCTTCTCGAGTGCGGTTTCAGACTAGAATTAATGTATCGGTATTCGAACTACAACGTCGCTGAGAGAGAGAGAGAGAGAGAGAGAGAGAGAGAGAGAGAGAGAGAGAGAGAGAGAGAGAGACAGAGACAGAGACAGACAGAGGAAGACAGACAGACAGACAGACAAATGAAAAGTTTTTTTTTTTTTTTAATGGGTAGGGGTAGACAGGCAGACAGACAGACAGACGAACAGAAAGACACAAGAACAGGCAGACTTTCACACACACACACACACACACACACACACACACACACACACACACACACACACACACACACTGCGCACGCACGCACACGTGCGCACGCACACACACACACACACACACACCATGTGGCACACACACACACACACACACACACACACACACACACACGAGCGCGCGCGCACGCGCGCGCGCACACCCACCCACCCACCCACCCACCCACACTATTATAGAACATGACGCAGACAGTTTAATTCCATAGCAGGATCCTTTGCAAGACACAAGCGACAGGAACGAGTGAACTAAAAACAAAGAATAATTCAGTCAAAAAGGTCCGTTTGGCTTATTGATTGGTGATCAAAATTTATCACTTGTTTGATGTAGACTTCTCAGGTCCATGGTTCCTAAAATGCAGTAGGCCTATACATATAGGACGATATAATCTAAGCTCATGTTCAAATTTTTTCTCTTCAAAACAATTTTTTTCCCCAACAGCAGCTGTCCTATCTTACCGCTTTGCTGTGTGTGTTCACAGAAAAAGATCCCGTTCATATCTCTGAATCAACATATAAACACGAACACGAAAACACAAGCCTCTCTCTCTCTCTCTCTCACACACACACACACGCGCGCGCGCGCGCGCGCGCGCGCGCGCGCACACACACGCACGCACGCATGCATGCATACACGCACACACACATACACACGCGTGCGCGCCCGCGCATTTGTGTTCACGCATGCGGGCAAGCAGATACACAGGGATTCACTCCGTAATTAGACTTACTTCTTGTCAAAATTGGCAGGGAACTGTTTGACATTGGAGAGTTTCCTCGCTTCTTGTTTGCCTGTGAAGTCGAAAGAGAAGGACGACGGTAGTTTGAACGAGTCTCCAAAGCTGGCAAAGGGGGAGGTGTCCTTTGTCTTAGGTAGACTCTTGAAGCCGACCATAGGAAGCAGGTGTGGATTGGAACCAAGTTCCGACAGTATGTCATCCCTTTACGACAAACGAAGAAGAGGGGGGGAAAAAAGGTTAACTGAGAAAATTGGAACTGAGAAAGCGGTTGAAATGAGATTGTGTTTTTGCTTAACTATGGCATTTCTTGAGAGGAGTCAGTGAGTACTACTGAAATATTAAAAAAAAAAATAAAAAAAAAAAAAAAATGTTGACTTCCGTTCAGTTTGTTTTAGCTAGCTATTGTCCATTCCAGATCTTTGATGACTCAGTCTCAGACAATGCCCCCCCCCCCCCCCCCCGTGTTGTGGTGTGTGTGTGTGTGTGTGTGTGTGTGTGTGGTGTGAAAGAGTGAGTCTTTCCGTTTGTGTGTACATGTGCACGCGTGTGTTCTTGTCTGTGTTTGCGTGCGTACGTGCGCGCGGCGCCGCGCGCGCGCGTGTGTGTGTGTGTGGCGTGTGTGTGTGTGTGTTGCTGATGCTGATGTTATTGTTGTTATCGTCGGTATATAGGAATTCGTTTACAGTCATCAATTCAGAACAGCCAGCTCAGTGTTCATGTTCACGTAGAAAATCCGTAATTATCTTCTGATGTAAACTGATACTGGATCTGGTATATGATCGGATCCGCACCACAGATCTGCAACACATTTAATGTAATCGTTCTTGAACCTCTTTCCATTCTCCCACCAAGTCTCGTCTTACCGGTTCCGTAGAAGAAATGTGCAAGAACCTTGCCAAGTAATTCTGGGACCATGGCTTGATCCACATCCGCTCACAGATCACCACCAATCTGGAATGGGTTCGTCCTTGGTCAACGTCCCACTCCCCTCTCCCCCCTCCCCCCCCCACCCCCCACCCCCCCCTTTTTTTTTGACGAAGCCGTTGGATTCAAACAGAGTTAGTTTTTTTGTTGTTGTTGTGTGTGTGTAATCTTACTGACCGAAGGACATCAAGCCAACGAACATGGGTCAAAATGTTACCTTCTTGGCGGAGCTGAAAGTGAGGAGAGCTGGCCTACAATCACAAAATCAATTCAGAACACACACACACACACACACACACACACCACACACACACACACACACACACACACAATTCAAAATCACCACCAACAAAAAATCAGAACAAACCGCAAACAAAGGGAGCCCCGGTCAAGACTTAAAGTTCGATTCTGATAGAAACATGCACCAAATGGACACACAATTTGCTATGCACTGAGGAAAATGACTACACTGTTGTTACTCATCATTTCAGTAGACAATGACTATAAATGTTGTCAATTGTAAATATTTACTCTGTTAACAGACTTGTTGAAGGCGGAGCCAGATCATCACCTTCCACCACTTGAACTTTCCCTGAACTGAATCACGAACCTACTGATCGTCATGGGGTTTCAGGTCGTATTCAGGCCCGACCATACAAATGGTTCCAATTATTATCATCATTATTGTTATTATTGTTATGAATACTTATTTAGCGCATATCCTCGGCTAGAGACCAAGCTCGAAGCGCTTTACGATCCACACTCGTTTACACAACGGGCCGCCTACCTGGGTAGTGCCGACTGAAGAACTGCCAGCTGGCGCTCGATTCAGTCATTTCCCGTGTCATCCAGTCAGTATCGTTCATTATCGTTCACTCAGCTTCCTTACTTTCTTCATTCTGTCCATTTCTCACGAAGGGTGCATGCTATGTGTAACGTGTCATCCATACAAACGGCCAAACTGGCCTTCTCTTCCGAAAGTTGGTGATGGGATTTTACGTGCGTGCAAGATGTTATACGTGCGTTCACACACGGAACCTCGGTTTATAGTCTCATTCGAAGGACTGTATGGGAAATGGAGTCAGAACCAATGTTAACTCTGAGGGAAGAATCTCCCTGTACCGAAACGGCCCGGCGGAGATTCGAACCCGCAACTCCAGGATCACCAAGATTACGAGTCCGGCGCTCTACCACTGAGCTACTCCGGGAATTATTGATCGTAACTTTGCAAACGAACGCTCTGACCATTTGACTGAGGTCCCCTCTAACCACCTTGTACAATGCGATAACGAGTATTCAGCAGTTTTCGTGTTACCTAGCAAACAAACGGAGAAGGCCAAAGACATCTGCTCAGACAGTAGTGGTAACACGTAGTCCTACTCACTCGGGGTAGTCATCATTCACGTCAGAAAGCTTGTAGCTAGCCGCCAGGTCTTGATACCGGAAACACTGGCCACCAAAAGGGGAACGCTGGGAAGACGGTAGGAAGGCGTTTCCTGTACCACCAAGGAAGGTTTGGGGAACTCTAGGGGTCCCCCCAGCTGCCTGTCTGGCTTTGTGGGACGGATGGTCATCGCCCGTGGTGCCGTCTGGAGAGGTGCGTGTTCCTGAGCTGCTTCCTCCTGGAGCCGTGTTCGGAATGAAAGACAGGGACGAACAAGTGCGCCAGGAATGGACACCTGCATGGACAGCTCATGAATGTTTGTTTAGACAATGAATAGGGATGGGAGGATGAGTGCGTGCGTGCGTGCGTGCGTGCGTGCGTGCGTGTGTGTGTGTGTGTGTGTGTGTGTGTGTGTGTGTGTGTGTGTGTGTGTGCGTCTGTGTTTGCGCGTGCATGCGTGCGTGCGTGGGCGCGTGCGTCCATGCATACTTGCGCACGCGCGCGTGTATGTTTGTGTGTGTAGAAGTGGTCAAGATGCGGACAGAGGTAAGGGAATGAGGAGGGGAGGGAATGGAGGGGGGGGGGGGGGTGTCAAATTGACGAATATTCAGGACGTTTTCTGAACTAAGATAGTTGTTCATCACTCTATGATTCATGTTTAAAGCGATGAGCGAACAGGCTCACTTCGCCACATACAAACTTCACATTACTACTAAATCCGATTTTGAAATGATTCAAGTCTGAATCTGAACATTAGACATGCCCATGATGACATTCGAGGTTCTTTTTTTTTCATTAAAAAACAAACAAAAAAAAACATAAATTGTGTGTGTGCGCGCGCGCGCGCGCGCGCGCGCGCGCGCGTGTGTGTGCGTGCGTGCGTGCGTGCGTGCGTGCGTGCGTGCGCGCGCGCGCACAATTATTTAATCTTTAACAGTATCAGTCATTTCCTACTTTTTAACCTGTGAGGTCTGTGGAACTGCCTTTCTTTGCAGAGACACCAACCTGGGACTGGGTCTTGGGAAGAACGCTGGCAGCAGGGAAAGGCTGCTTCTGGCTGATGCTGGATGGAAACACCTGGTTGCCTCTGCACAGGTGGAAATCACGCAATGCTGGGTTGTCGTGCCTTATGGGAATTTCTCCCGCACCCCCCCCCCCCTCCCTCTCTCTCTCTCTCTCTCGTACCTTATGGGAATATCTCTGTCACTGTCTGTCACTCTGACTGTCTGCCTGCCTGCCTGCCTGCCTGCCTGCCTGTCTCTTTCTCTCTCTCTTTCGTGTCTTATGGGAATATCTCTGTCTATCCGTCTGTCTGTCTGTCTTTCTTTCGTGCCTTATGGGACTCGCTGTCTCTGTCTCTGTCTCTCTCTCTCTCTCTGTCTGTCTGTCTCTCTCTCTCGCTCGCTCGGGTCACGTGGTTTGACACGAAGCGACAGGGCGCCGTTTATTTACGCTGCGTAAATATTTTAGATAATTGTTTGAAAATGCCAGTTACTGGACTTCCAGCGACTGCGGAGACAGCCCTGAACGCCCTGCTGAATATCAACACCGTGTCAAGCTGGAAAATTACAGGAGAAGGCAGCAACACCGTCGTCGTTCTACGTCTGAAGCCAGCCGTCCCTGTCGCAACAACAATGGCGGATCCTGTGTTGAACCGGGTAATACAGAAAGAAACCGCCCAGCCAGGTGCGATGTGACCAAGAAAGGGCCAAGCAGCAAAACGACGGAACAGGTTGGTGCAGATAACGCTTGTAAAGTGAATGAACTGGCCTTGTTCGACACAGAAGTGGAAGATCACGGAACACACTGCGCTACACAAGATGTTGAAGAACAACACGTCATGTCAACACACATCGACAGCGAGTCTGACACTTCGCATGTACAAGACAGTCTCGGACTTTTGCATTCAGATCAGTCGGACTGTGGCGACATACATCAGGATTTCCAGCACCCTGTCAGCAACCCAGGCCTTGAAGACATTATAGAAAGAACAGTGGCAGGCTTTGACACGGGGATTGTGAAAGACTATGTTGCCACTTTGACAGATCGGCAGGTACAGAGACGTCTGCGAGATAAGCACAGGAACATAGCGTTTAGAAAGGTTGTGCTGCGTAAGTCAGATGGTGTCGATGTGTTGTTGTGCGAGTCAGATGACATTGTTTTAGAATATTCCTGCGTGCCGAATACGGAGGACGACTGTGTGTTCTGGTACATTAAACAAGAACACAGGAACATGTCATCTGAGGAACATGTCAAGCTGGCCCACCTGCGAAAAGGAAGACGTGCCAGCAACACACAACACGCTGAGATTCAAGCACGTGCGGTGCGGCGATTGCACGCTCTCCACGGCCTGGTCCAGTTCTACCAGGGGTGACGGTCCTTTGCTGAACGGGTTGTGTATGCATATCAGGAACACTTTGTCATTCACAACTTTGCCATGTAATATGAAAGAAAAAAACAACAACATTGCTGTGGTTTCCATGACAATGAGATCATGTCGTGTCGCGTTTTTTCGATCGCGCCGATTTGCTAAATGGGCTGTAAGCTTAATAGCAATAAACTTCTTTCGTTCGTTCGTTCGTTCGTTCTCTCTCTCTCTCTCGCTTGCTTGCTCGCTCTGAGCAGTGCATTCCTTTGTTAAGCAGAATATCTGTACTTAGAGAAGGTGAAGAGAAAATAATGCTGGAATTACACACTTCCCAAAGGTCTTTTTTGTTGTTGTTGTTTTTAGATCATCGTCACCTGTCTAAATTATACACAAGAATCTGATAATGGCAAGCAGTGTCTTCAGTATTTGCACTCATCAAAGTACGGAATTTTCTCTGTGCTTCTATGATGTTTAAAAACAATGACTCCAGGACTTGCTTAGTACGTACAGTCTCTAGAATTTTTCCAGGCACTAAGCACACCTTCGACGTCTTACCTGAAGTCACCAGCAGAGGTCTGGACAGGTAAGAATCGCTGGGGAGGGACAGGCACCTTCCTGGGAGGTGCTGGCACCTGTCGGGGGGATAATACCACACACATGTTAGTTCATTGTACGGGAAACAACAGCAACAGTTCAAAATCCAGGGAATTCGTGAAAGCCTACGCCATCCATATCATGCATTTTTGTCTTACATGTTCCAAACCAGTTATTCTTTTGCTAAAAAAAAAAAAAAGGGAAATAACGATAACAACAACAATCAAGTAATTCAGTGACTACATATTTTATGAAAGACATCTAATAATTAGGTTGTTGCAGTAGTTCCACTGAAATACATTACGGAAATGGGTTTTGTTACGGGAAACGAATATTCACATTCAAATAAGCAGCTGATGTCCAACAACAGGACTGAAATATTCCCCTCTTTCCCTCACACACATTAACCATCACCACCGCTGCAATTCCATCAAGAACAACCACACCACAGCTTCGTCCTTTGAACATCATTAGTGATACACCAGTGATACAGTAAGTGATACACTAGTGATGCACACAGTTCACAGCAAGAAGATCGAGTGTACCCATACGTTCAGCATGTTTTCACACTGGATGTACTGATTGAAATTGAATAATTACGTTACCCATGTTTATTTTTTAACAACAATTTTAAGTATTCATTTCGGGCGCGTGCGCGTGCACACACGCGCGCACACACGCACGCGCGCGCGCGCGCGCGCGCACACACCACACACACACACACACTCTCTCTCTCTCTCTCTCTCTCTCTCTCAACACACACGAAGAACTACTGATGACACTAATGATCAGACTTGCCGTGAACTGTTGTGGCACAGCTCCCGCCAGATTAGATGGAAAGGATGCCCCGCTTATCCCCCCAGATTTTTGTTGTGCCGCCTTTTTGGATGGGTAGTCGCCCCCTGTTGTTCCATCTGCGAAGGTAATTTGGACTTGGCTGGAGCTCTTCTTGGCATCCTGAGGCACGAGGAGTTGAGCTGGGAATCCACTCCCAAACTGGGCAGTAGATGAAGTTTGTTGCTGTTTCTGAGCGGCCATTTTGGAAGGGTAGTCTCCACCGGTAGTTCCATCCGGGTAGGTGTGCAATACTTGGGTCGGGTTTTTCTTGACGTCACCCTGAACTTGCGGTACTCGGAACTGAACCGGGAAACTGCTTCCAAACTGAGCGATAGGTTGTTGTTGTTGTTGTTGTTTCTGAGCAGCCATTTTGGAGGGAAAGTCGCCACCGGTTGTTCCATCCGGGTTCGTGTGCAAAATTTGGGTCGGGTTTTTCTGGACGTTAGTACCGACTTGCGGCGCCACGTTGAACTGAGCTGGGAAACCACCTGAAAACTGAGGTGGTGGTTGTAGCTTTTGCTGTTGTTGTCTTTGCTGGTGTTGCAGGGCAGCCATTTTGGAAGGATAGTCACCACCTGTCGTTCCATCCCGATAGGCGTGCAAGACTTGGTCGGGCTTTCTCTGCTCGTTCCCAGCCTGAACTTGAAGCTGAACTGGGAAGCCTCCTGTAAACAGTGGTGGCGATTGCTGCTGCTGCTGTTGCTTTTGGGCAGCCTTTTTTGAGGGGTAGTCGCCGCCAGTTGTCCCATCAGAATAAGTGTGCTGAACTTGGTTTGGGTTCTTCTTCACGTCGCCTCTGACTTGAGGTACTGGGAATCCGGCCGGAAAACTTCCAAACTGAGAGACGGGCTGTTGCTGCTGTTGTTGTTGCTTCTGGGCAGCCATCTTAGAAGGAGAGTCTCCACCGGTTGTGCCATCTGGGTAAGTGTGCGTCCCTTGGTTCGGGCTGTTTTTGTCGGTACCCTGGGTGGGCACCTGGAACTGAGCTGGGAACTGCTGTCCAAACTGAACAGCGGACTGTTGTTGTTGTGGCTGCTGCTGCTGGGCCTTCTGGGAAGGATAATTGTGCCCTGTTGTGCCGTCAGGGTACGTGTGTGGTACCTGGCTGGGGTTCTTGACCACTATGTTCCTGTCGTTGGCTCCAGCAGCAAACTGTGGATTAAGGAACTGGGACGCGGGGAAAGGCTGCTGCTGCTGCTGCTGCTGTTTAGCTTGTTTCGCGGCCATCCTGGACGGGTAATTGTCTCCCGTGGTTCCATCAGGATAGGTGTGCGTTTTCTTGGCGTTTGGATTGTTGTTAAAGAAGGCGCTTTGCGGGTCGTTGGCACTGGCCTGGCTTGTAAACCTGACACCAGGGCCTTCTCGTTGCTGCTGTGCTTGTTTAGCTGCCATTCTGGACGGGTAGTCGTCGCCCGTTGTGCCATCCGGGTAGGTGTGCTGCTTCGACGGCTCGCTGCCCTTCTGTTTGGCGGCCAGGTGGGAGGGGTAATCTCCTCCCATGGTGCCATCGGGGTAGGTGTGGTTCTTCTGTCCACTGCCCGCACCGCCCGTGGTGGTGGTGGTGGTGGGGCTGAAGACTGGAAGCTGCTGTTGTGGCCGTTGAGGTTGGAAGTTGTCAAAGGGACGTTGGGCTCCCCCAGTGCTGAGAGGGAGGGACTGTCCCGGCTGAAAAGCTGAACACAA
>CM065729.1:60736194-60926194 GCA_033310375.1 Conus canariensis
AAAAAGGAAAAGAAAAAGAAAGAGAAGATGACAATACATTGAAAATAATACATATTTTGGAGACATTAAATTCTGAGAATAACAAGAAGACACTGAGTTCTACACAACACACACACAAACACACACACACACACACACACACACGCACACACTTGATTTCAAAGAATCCTTCCCAAAGAGCTCTAAGCAGCACATCCGGGTCTTAGTGTTTTGTGCTTAAAAACAATTTTTTTGTTTAACAATGTCCGTTACTTGCGCCGTCACAGAAGACATACTTGTCAAAACCAACTTGCCTGATTTGTACTGTGTATTCAACAAACGTTGCTTTGTATTCTGTGTTTGTATTTTGAATTACACCAGTACACCATTTTGGTAGGCCTACTCGCTCATTCTGAATAAAACAAAACGCGAGACAGAAACTTTTAGATTAAACAAAATCTTCTGCAACATACCAATGACATTTTAAGGTCTGCTGCCTAATACTCAGCCGGCGCCGAATACTTCTTTGTTGTTGTCTGTGACGAGTCGCCGAAGAACTAAAGACTTGTGTTCTTCAAATGTTTTTACACCAAATGACACACTCTTGGAAATTTTTTTCCCCACAGTGCTTCCTGTCGGCTGGTCTTTGTCGAAATGATTTGGACTTTGGCGCACACAGGATCAGCGTTTTATACCGGTGGTTCCTGTGTGGAAGATCCTATATCGAACCACGGGGGTGTCAGATTGCTGGTTTGTTTACAGAAACTATTTACACTTTGGGGACGCTGGGGATTCAGGACAGAATGGGGATGTGGGGAGACAGGGCTAGGGGCGGGGGGTGGGGGGGGGGGGGGGGGGAGGAGAAATGGGGTTTCATTTGCATTCTCTGTCTGTCTGTCTGTCTCTGTCTCTGTCTGTCTGTCTCTCCTCCTCTCTCCTCTCTCTCCCCCCCCCCCCCCCCCCCCCCTCTCTCTCTCCTTTAGGATGTGTTGTTTCTTTTCTTTTAAAATGTGATTCGACCACTGGGTCCTTTTTCACTTTTGCTTCCTTACTATCATCATCGTTATTATTTATTTTATTTTTTTAAATTTTCTTTGTTACTTTTGATGTATCGTGGTCGTGTTTTGTCTTGGTAAAACGTAGTAGAGCAGCAAGGACAATCTAAAATACTAGGCATTGTTTAAATGTTTGTCCTTGAGTAATAAAGTTTTTGAGTACCTCTGTCTGTCTGTCTGTCTCTGGACTGACTATGGTTACCGCTTATAGTATATCCTATCCTTCTCCCTTGCCTCAATGTCTGTCTGTGCTTGTGAACGCGCGCACGCTTTGTGTGTGTGTGTGTGTGTGTGTGCGCGCGCGCGCGCGCGTGCGTGCGTGGCGTGCGTGCGTGCGTGCGTGCGTGCGTGCGTGCGTGCGTGGTGTGTGTGTGTGTGTGTGTGTGTGTGTGTGTGTGTGTGTGAGAGAAAAGACAGTCAGGGTCTGCCCTCATGCACGTTTCAGACAACACCAAAGTTGACCTGGGTCCATTTTTTACATCCTGCATAGGCCATGCCTCTGCTTCTTCCAGGATGAAAGATAATGTCCCATTCGGGAATTCATGAAACAAAACGACCCTCAGACCGAATCCATCATGTGTAAACAGGCGATGTTGGGACATCTGCAAGGGGAGTAATCTGCTGCAGCTCGCACTCAGTGAGAATGACTCCGCTGTTTTCATGGGACAGATGCCGCTGATAAGCGTGCCCAATGCACTGTTGCCTCATCAGTCAGCTTAACGCCGCCATCAGGAGATGATGCCAAAATGCCAAAACATAGGTCTGAAACGGTGCCACGTTAGTTCAAACAGTTGATATCCTGATCGTCATTCCGACATTCGCTGTAGATCATTTGATTCTCTGGTTCTATTAGCTTGATCCATAAACTGAGAAAAAACAGGCATATCTTCCCTTGATTTTTTTTTTAACCGGAACAGGTTTCTTTTTTTGGAAGAGGATGCCAATTTCTATATGTCAGCCATGAATTCTAACAAAAACTGTTCAATCAAAATGCAAGAATATCTGTAGTACCACTCTCCTTCAACGAGTTGCTCGTAAATGAAAAACAACAACAACAACAAAAAAAACAACTCTTGCTCCAGTCCATGCCCCTGACTACAAACGGAAGGTGCATACGACACCTGTTTGCTAGGACAAATGTGGACATCAGGGAAAGAGAACAAACCGGGAAAAGTCACCCAAAAATCGAATGCTGCAAGCTTTACCTGTATGCCCGTGCATTACCTAAGCCCACGACAGCAAAAACTGAAGAAATTAACACAAATAAACATTCATTGAAGACTGATGTAGAAAACCTTTGATCTTGAGCGCTGTCAAACAAAACACGCAGTGGACCCGAAAAAAAAAAAAAACAGGTGACATTCTGTTCGATTGACCTGAGAGGAAATCAGTAAGGCGGGGAACAGTGCACAGTAAATAACAAACGGAAAGATGACTCTTGCCCACATGATGAGACACCCATAAGGTCAAGCGAATGCTGCTAATTGCGCTGCTTCTACGAGCACAAATGCATGCACAGAGAACACAGAACAAAAGAAACTGTGAATGTGTCAGGCGCATGGCAGATGGGCAAGCTTCGAACATCCGTCTTGTTCTGTGTCTTGTGTCTACATTTGTGCTACTAGGCAAATTGGCGCTGACAGCAGCATTCCTTTGATGTGACAAGAGTTCTGTCTCACCATGGGAGCAAGAGTTATCTTTCTTGCTTCTCGAAAACCATTCGCTGCTCCCTGCCTCATTTGTCAAGATTCTCTTCTGAACTGCTCAATTAATTTTTTTTTTTTTTTTTTTTAAGTAGATAAATGAATAAAGCAAGGATGTGGGAGACAGCAGCAGCAGCAGCAGCGGAAGAAGAAGAAGAAGAGGAAGAAGGAAAAGAAGAAGGAAGAGATGAAGAAGAAGAAGCACTTTTGAGCTCAAATATGTATGTGTGTGTGTGTGTGTGTGTGTGTGTGTGTGTGTGTGTGTGTGTAGTTTGGGGGGCCGGGGCGGGGGCGGGGCAATATTTCAGGAAAACCCGAGCAAAAGCAGGAAGACAAGCTAGACACCACGAAGGATATACGCTTACAGGAATCTTCCACATAGCCCAGAGGCTGCTTGCTATGAAAATGCCTATAGAAGTGTCTGCTTCAGTATAGCAGATTTTTATTTTATTTTATTTTATTTTTCATTTTAAAGCATTCTGTTGGTCCCGGCGGCATCAAACTGGTGATGAAACAAGCACTGAACGCGGATTTTAACGGCTTACTTGAACGGTAGAGCAAGCTTTAACGGGGCAGTGACTACGACGGGACTCCAGCCGAGATACCAATCAAAGTCTTCATCAATCTGTCGCGCCGTGACAGCCAGTCGCAATGATACCATTGACTGTTGACACTTGAGGCAGGGGGACTGACGTCGCTTTAACGGTTTGAAACAGGGAGTAGGTTGTTGTGGGCGGGATGGGGAAGATGGGGGTGTGGGAGGGCCAGGGTGGGGGGTGGGGTTGGAAAGGGGAAGGAGGGAGGAGAGCTGCGTCGTGGGTGGCGGATTTCCGTGTAGCATTGATCGGACAGTTGTTTTTGATTTTTCGTTTATCTCCCGCGCCTGGACATGCCTGGTTGATTGTGAGAAGACTGAATGATCGAATGAGACAGTATATGTACTCTGTCTGTCTGTCTGTCTGTCTGTCTGGTCTCTGTCTCTGTCTGTCTGTCTGTCTGTCTGTCTGTCTGTCTGTCTCTGCTCTCTGTCTGTCTGTCTGTCTGTCTGTCTGTCTGTCTGTCTGTCTGTCTCTCTCTCTCTCTCTCTCTCTCTCTCTCTCTCTTTGTGCACCATCCCTCTCCCACACACACACCGCTTCCTTCCCACCTATCCATCCCCTTTCTGTCGCTCATCATTTCCCCTCGTTCTCCATAATTTGGGCGTCTGTCTATTCCACTTCAATGAAGTTGTATTTGTAATTGACTTGTTAATAGATTTATTGATAGACTAGCATGCGTCTCCACTCTGCAGATGTGCAAAGACATGTTATACAACATAGCACAATAAAGATCACTATTTCAGAGAGGAAACTTTTTTTTTCTAAAGAATTGAACGTCATTTCCAAGCAATCGAATGTGGACAAAATGCTAGTAGGTATGCTAAGACAAGTAATACAGTATGACACATTAGTGATGAAGTATTCAAAGAATGTTTTTAAAAAAAGAAAAAAAAATCAAGGTCACTTGCAAGCAGTCGAATGTGGAATGAAGAAATACTCGCAGAAACTACACAGAAGTACACATGCAAATAAGATTTGTCGTGTAGCAGCCGCCGTAGCGTAGTGGTTAGCGTCTCGGGTTTCAGAATTGGAGGTCCTGGGTTTCATTCCCATCTGAGGCAAAAGACCATGGCATCTTACATACAATATCCATGTCTACATATTTTCAGCCGGGATTGCGCTCTCTCTCTCTCTCTCTCTCTCTCTCTCTGTGTCTGTCTCGACACACGCACACGCGCGCGCGCGCGGTGTGTGTGTGTGTGTGTGTGTGTGTGTGTGTGTGTGTGTATGTGCGTGTATGTGCGTGTGTGCGTGCGTGCGTGCACGCGGTGTGTGTGTGTGTGTGTGTGTGTGTGTGTGTGTGTGTGTGTGTGTGTACTGGAAGAAGGGGTGTTGGGAGGAGAGGGGGGATTTTGTGGCATTCTCCTACCCAGAGTTACTGAACGTGTGAGGGGTTAGATTTAGAAAGCTGGATCCATCCAATCAAATTTCGCACACATGATAGAAGCGAATCTCTGAGAGTGTTGCTCACACTTTCTGACCAACCCTTCAGGTTTGTCAGTCGCGGGCCTGGTTGTCAGTACCGCAGGATCTATTATGAAAGTAAGCGAAGAATACAGCCCTGTTATGTAGCCTTAGACCGGAATAGAACTTAATAGCTTCATCTTAATCATCCTCATCTTCTTTAGCCATCAGGCTACAACAACCGCAGTAACAGCAGCAGCAGCAGCAACATAGGAAAGGGGGGGGGGGGGGGGGGGGGGCGAGGCAAGATAGGGGGTCGCTCAACCACTCACGCAGTCTCCGTCACTGAGCAGCATCAAAAATCAATGAAAGCTACATATTGAGCAACATAAAAAAATCAATGAAAGTTACATACTGAGCAACATCGAAAATCAATGAAAGCTACACATTGAGCAGCATCAAAGAAATCAACGAAAGCTACGTATAATTTTCGATCAAAAGAAAACTCTTTTTGACCTAGAGCCAGCAAGATGAACATGTGGTCAACAGTCAAATACCCTTTTTGTACTTCCAGTTCTTATATAACAGGGAGTACTTTACAATGGGAACGAAGAAAAGCTGTCTCTCAGTCTGTGCGTCTGTCTGTCTGTCCGTGGTCAAAATGTGTTCCACTCGCTCCAGACAAAACTTGTGGGCCGATCTTTCTGAAAATTTGTAGGTATGTTCATTATGGGTCACGAATGATGCCCGATCTTTTCTTTTACCAGAATAGCCGTTACTAACAGCTATAACGGCCCAAAACGGTTTTTCTTCTTTATGGAATATCTAGAAAATGATAACGCAAACAAAGATGACGTCAAAGCTTCTTTGCGTCATAAGCCGAAGTGACGAACTACATTATGACGCATGTTTGATTGTGACGTCGTGTTCAAGATAAACTGGGAGTACGTTTATATGCTTTGCATCTAGTTAAATCCAACTTGATAATCACCCATAATAACGTTTTCATCAAGGAGAGGCTCTATGCTGAACCAGAACAAGCACCACTGAAGTGACTCAACAGCAGAGCAGTATCTCCGCTTGTGGGTTGCCTTGTAACAGTCTTATACCGATTGCTTCCAACAGGCTATTGGTGCTGAGGCTTCGGCAGAACTGCAGGGGTATGGCTGTGTGTGTGTGGAGGTCGTAATGAAGGGGGCATGGTAAATGACCAAAAATTGAAAAAAAAAGACGAAAAAAAAGAGAAAAAAAAATCACATTCGTAGATTCGGATTCTGTATTCTTCCAAAACGATTCAGTTTAAATGGGCCTGCATAATGCATTTGGTAAGATGATTATGATCTTATATGCTGCAGCTTTTCCCTACAATCTTGCTGTTTATTTTCAACTCTGTATATCTAGGCTATGTCTGACCTTCGAAAGAGCAGGTGTAGGTCTACTCACGCCATGTTTGGACAGAGGTAGAGGAGTTTATGAAAATTCATGTCTACACTATGTGACCATCATGTCTATAACATGTACTGCAGTTTTTTCTTTTTCGTTTCCCTGATGTTTTCTTCAGAAGTGCATCTCTCTCTCTCTCTCTCTCTCTCTCTCTCTCTCTCTCTCTCTCTCTCTCTCTCTCTCTCTCTCTCTCTCCCCACACACACACACACACGTATATATATATATATATATATATATATATATATATATATATTATATATCCTATATGTAGGTATACGTTTGTTCAAAATATACACCTGTACGCATTCCATATTCCTCTCATCGAATCACGTTGTGTGAAGAATCATCCTCTCGTCAAAATACGTTGTTTTTCTTTTTTTCTTTTTTTTTCTTTTTTTTTTTAATATATATATATATATATATATATATATATATATATATATATATATATATATATATATATATTTGTTATATTAAAAGCAAGTTAAAATCAAGCTTCTAAAAACATCTACAAATTTGTTTCACGCTGTGCGGTCGTCAGGATGTGATGAGCTTGTGTTGCCAGTGCCACATATATATATAGCTAGCTGGTTTGCTGTTGTTTTTTTCCCGTGCTACATGTGTTTCTCAGGTGTTGGTTTTTTTCGCTGATAGGAACTTCCATCTGTGTCTGCAATTGTTAACCATTTCTGTTCTAACATTTAGAGTTGCCAACTGTGGTTTACATAGTATAATGTATTTCTCTGTTAGGCATAGATTGCATTTTTTTGAAATGTTGTTGTATGATGCTGCTCTTTTTAAAATTTTCCAAGATATGTTGTAGTCTATGTTTTTTTCTTTAAGTTTCCAAATGTATTTACTCAATTCTGTTTGGTTTTTGTATCTTTCTTTGTTGAATGATTGTTTATGGTTTGCATATCTAGTTTTGAATTGGTTTTCCGTGATACCTACATATGTTTCTTTTGCGTTCTCTGATGTTACAGTGGCTTGGTACACAATGTTGTTATAAAGGCATTTGTTGCTTAGGGGGCACTGTTCTTTTTTGGTACAGTTACAAGATTTCCTTTCGTTACCCTCCTTTTTTTCTGTGCTGCTTTTCATTTTGTTTGCTGAATCGATGGCATTTTTAAGGTTCGGCATACATGAATATGATAATTTGATGTTGTTTTTGTTGAATATCTTAAATAATTTATGGTCTTTTGGGAAAGATGATTTCAAGATTTTAAAGAATTCTTTCCCTACATTTGTTTTAACTCTTGCATCATATGGGGGATTGTACCATATGATATTCCTTTTCCTGTTCTTTCTGCATCTTTTTGTATCATTGTCTGGATCGTATCTTAGTTTGTAATTGTAGCCACTTGTATGTAACGCCTCTTGGTATTCAGCTGTAGCGTTGTTGAATACTGTTTCGTTACATGACAAATTGGATAGTCTTTTATTTATGCTTTTGGGTATTGTTTTCAGTATGGAGGGTGGGTGATTGCTTTTGATGTTTACATAAACAGGCGTGTCATTTGGTTTCTTGTATGGTTTATATGTGTGTTGGTTGAGGTCTAACGTTATGTCTAAATAGTTCACTATCTTTTTGTTTGCTTCTATTGTGATTTTTAAGTTTTGGTTGTGGAAAATTTTACACAATTCTTTTTTCTTATTTTCAATATTTTTAGGGTTGTCATTCAGAGCGGCAAGGCCGTCATCCCTGTACAGTCCAGTTTGTTTTCCAAGTTTTTTTTGAATATTGGATAACATGAATAGTCCGACAAGCTCGCAGGAATTCAACTTTCGATGTCACAATGGGATCATACGATGGTGCCGAGACTTGCGAGCTTGTCGGACTATTCATGTTATCCAATATTCAAAAAAAACTTGGAAAACAAACTGGACTGTACAGGGATGACGGCCTTGCCGCTCTGAATGACAACCCTAAAAATATTGAAAATAAGAAAAAAGAATTGTGTAAAATTTTCCACAACCAAAACTTAAAAATCACAATAGAAGCAAACAAAAAGATAGTGAACTATTTAGACATAACGTTAGACCTCAACCAACACACATATAAACCATACAAGAAACCAAATGACACGCTGTTTATGTAAACATCAAAAGCAATCACCCACCCTCCATACTGAAAACAATACCCAAAAGCATAAATAAAAGACTATCCAATTTGTCATGTAACGAAACAGTATTCAACAACGCTACAGCTGAATACCAAGAGGCGTTACATACAAGTGGCTACAATTACAAACTAAGATACGATCCAGACAATGATACAAAAAGATGCAGAAAGAACAGGAAAAGGAATATCATATGGTACAATCCCCCATATGATGCAAGAGTTAAAACAAATGTAGGGAAAGAATTCTTTAAAATCTTGAAATCATCTTTCCCAAAAGACCATAAATTATTTAAGATATTCAACAAAAACAACATCAAATTATCATATTCATGTATGCCGAACCTTAAAAATGCCATCGATTCAGCAAACAAAATGAAAAGCAGCACAGAAAAAAAGGAGGGTAACGAAAGGAAATCTTGTAACTGTACCAAAAAAGAACAGTGCCCCCTAAGCAACAAATGCCTTTATAACAACATTGTGTACCAAGCCACTGTAACATCAGAGAACGCAAAAGAAACATATGTAGGTATCACGGAAAACCAATTCAAAACTAGATATGCAAACCATAAACAATCATTCAACAAAGAAAGATACAAAAACCAAACAGAATTGAGTAAATACATTTGGAAACTTAAAGAAAAAAACATAGACTACAACATATCTTGGAAAATTTTAAAAAGAGCAGCATCATACAACAACATTTCAAAAAAATGCAATCTATGCCTAACAGAGAAATACATTATACTATGTAAACCACAGTTGGCAACTCTAAATGTTAGAACAGAAATGGTTAACAATTGCAGACACAGATGGAAGTTCCTATCAGCGAAAAAAACCAACACCTGAGAAAACACATGTAGCACGGGAAAAAAACAACAGCAAACCAGCTAGCTATATATATATGTGGCACTGGCAACACAAGCTCATCACATCCTGACGACCGCACAGCGTGAAACAAATTTGTAGATGTTTTTAGAAGCTTGATTTTAACTTGCTTTTAATATAACAAATGACGCTCCCACTGTGGTTGAGCACTGTTTTTAAGATTGCGCTGATCCTCAGTACCATTCTCTCTCTCTCTCTCTCTCTCTCTCTCTCTCTCTCTCTCTCTCTCTCTCTCTATATATATATATATATATATTAATAAGGACATTTTCAGAAGGTTACTAGGAAAACCCGCGTTGACATTAACCTTGAACTGAATCTGAGAAAAGTTGCCCCCTTCCTCCCCACTCAACCCCGTCTCTTCCCTCCCTTTGGAATCCACCACACCCACGCTTTTTCCCATCAGTGACCTAGGAATTTCCAACTGTTCCCAGTCTTTTTTCAGTATTGACTGGGTGTACTCTCTCTCTCTCTCTCTCTCTCTCTCTCTCTCTCTCAAAACACACACACACACACACACACACACACACACACACACACACACACACACGCGCGCGCGCGCGCGCGCGCGCGCGCGCACCTGCTCTCTCCTCAGAGTCTCCGTCTCTCTCTCTCTCTCTCTCTCTCCCACCTAGCCCCTTCCCAATCACCCTTGTTCTGTCATCAGTAATCTTCATTCTCCAGATGAGACTGCCTTCCATCCACAATACAGATATTGTTTGCCTTGTGATTTTATGTAAATCGCAGATTTCAAGAAGTTATTGGCGAACATTTTGGTGTGCATGCGACTCTCTCTCTCTCTCTAGGACACCCCCTCAATACTATCGTCGACTCTCTTCATGTTTACAACACACACACACACACACACACACACACACACACACACACACACACACACACACACACACACACAGAGATAGTTTTATTATTTACTTCTGTGCTTTTATTTACCTTTACCTTTGCTTTGTTTAAAAAAAAAAAACACGCATAGTACTAGACCCACACACACAGTATGTGTGTGTGTGTGTGTGTGTGTGTGTGTGTGTGTGTGTGTGTGTGTGTGTGTGTGTGTGTGTGAACATAAGCCCGCGCGCGCGTGTTTGTGTGTCTGTGTGTTTGTACGCACGTGTGTGTTATATTCATGTGTGTTATACGCATTCGTGTATGATATACGTATTCTCTCTCTCTCTCTCTCTCTCTCTCTCTCTCTCTCTCTCCGCTCGCGCGTGTTTTTGTATGTGCGTGCATGCGTGTTTATTTGTTGTTGTTTTTTTTTCATGTGTGCATTTGCGTATCTACGCGAGTATATAATCTGTGTTTGTGAGCGCGCAAACACACGCGAAAGAAAAACACAGTCCGACTAGGTCAGGCAGCCAGAAAGACATAAACAGAGACAGAAAGGGAGATCCAGTCACAAATCCACACCTCCCGAAAGGGGCAGTAATCGACACAGTTGACCGCGCTGACCGAGGTCACTGCCTGGCACTTACGTCCCTTTTCCTGACTGCCCCCTACAGCGTGACGATGACGTTTATTTCTTCGCCTACTACGTCATAAAATTTCCACGCAGGTTCGGACAGACAACGGTGGAAATGTCAAGCGGTGCAATGTCTTGTTCGTTGGAAGTTTCTGTTAGAGTGTAGGGGTTGTTGGTGCATTCGAACGTGGAAAAGTCGATACTCCAACTCTCCCTCTCTGCGCATTTCCTACCTACTGTCTTGTTTGACTGTTGAGTTTTGATTTCATACATGGTAAATTGGTGGATTGTTCCTTTGGTTCTTTCCTCGAAGAGGAAACGTTTTTCACCCGTGTCAGATGGTTGGCTGTTCTATAAACATTATAAATTTCATTCGCCACTGCTTGTTTGCTTTTTCGTCGTTCAGTAAGGTTGCACAGTATTGACTGGGCCGAATTTGACCGGGGGGGGGGGGGGGGGGGGGGGGGGGGGGGGGACAACAAGGTGGATCCCACCAGCAAGATTTATTAGCACAAAAATTTCCGTTGAACATGAACAATGCGAAGTTACTGAATTTGAATAGAGAAGTATCTACAAAGTCACATACTTGCAAGGAGTCTTAAAACTTTCTAGTGATATTAACTTTTTCACGTGTAAGTTTTCTTCTTCTTCTACCCCCCCCCCCCTCCCCTAATTAAACAGAAAACATACATGGGAAGTAACTTTCAGTTTGTACCTAGCATTACTTCCCTAATTAAAAAAAAAAAAAAAAAAAAAAACGGTTTTAAAGTTGACCCGATCCAGAGGGCAGATCCAGGATCCGTTCGACATTTGCAAAAGTTGTCTAATACTGATTCTTTTATTCTTTGTCTGTGTTCTTTTCCTGCACGTCATCAAGGTTCAGCTGTTTTAGTTGAACACATAATAGAAAGAAGCATTATCCGTGAAGACAGCCAGTGATCGCTTCACATTGATTATCCCGGATTGCGTAGATCAGTAAAAGGGAGTGTCTGTTCATTTGTTTCAGAAGCCCCGATATGCAGTTTGTGTGAGTGTACACTTGAAGTTGAAACCACATTAAGGAATACAGTCTTGTCATCCTTTGTGGATCTTCACTTTCCCCGTCTGGGTGCAGACCTATTTCAACATAGGTTTACAAATAACTTCTGTCGATTTCATTCGACGTCCAGGTTAAGACTTTTCTGCGTTCGGTAAAGATCAAGAACGCCTTCTCTCTCTCTCTCTCTCTCTCTCTCTCTCTCTCTCTCTCTCTCTCTCTCTCTCTCTCTCTCTCTCTGTGTACGTGCGTCGGGCGTGTGTGTGTGTGTGTGTGTGTGTGTGTGTGTGTGTGTGTGTGTGTGTGTACGCGCGCGTGCGATTTCGATGACCAGTCAGAGGCATTCCATTTTGATCAACAAAGTCATTAGCTGCATTCAATGTTAATTTAGTTGGTTGTACGCTCTTCATACGATTCTCTGTGTCGCTGGAATGACAATTTTCTTAAAGCCGTTTTCAAATTACTCGAATAGTTTACCTGACCGGTCGTCTGTTAAACAAGCTCAAATTATGTTTATTTCGTTTAAACATACCCCGGTAAGATAACTAGACGATTGTCGGGTTGAATACCGCGAAATGACATGAAAAATAATAATAATAAAAAAAAAGTTTCCAATTGCATGAAAAGAACTATACATTGTCTAAAGTGTGGACCACCGTGATGATGAAATCTGGACTTTCCATCTCTTTGGTTAGTGGAAGGCGAAAGGGAACCTGAAATGTTTTGTTGACATCTTGTGACCGCTCCTGTTGTGGTACCCAGTTACTGTTTGCATCAAGTAGTCTGGGGGAACTGGGCAGACGATTTAGTTGCAGTTTATAGCTCAATGACCTTAAAGGGGCACACACATACATGGAGGGAGGTAGGGAAAGGGCGGGAGTGGGAGAGGGACATGAATAAGATCAAGTCGCAAAAGAGTGTTTTTCGTGCGCGCACGCTCAGTGTGTGTGTATGTGTGTGTGTGTGTGTGGCGGGGGGGGGGGGGGGGGGGGGGGGGGGGGGGGGGGGGCGGGGAGGGGTGGATAGGAAAAGGGTTGGGAAAGTATTTCTGTGTTTTCAAGTCAGTGACCCTGGGCCTACGCACTATTTAAAGTGCAACGAAATATTTTAGCGCAATATTTGTCTAGGTTTTGTTTGTTTGTTTGTTTGTTTCGTTTTCAGTCAATGGCTAAATGTAGGCCTATAAGGTGGAGGGCAAAGAGTTCGTCAAGGATTCCCATGACAACTGTGAAAGAGTAACATGTCCCCAAAAGCTTTCGCTATGAGGACGTAAAACTCAACCTTTACGTTCGTCAAGGCCTCTCCCTCTCACCCCAGTCTCCAACCTCCTGCAAAGGTTAATGGCTTTCACAGCTACTTTCGGATATTTTTGTCAATATAAATCAATCAAACTTTTGATTGTGTACTAAACGACTACGGAAACAGTGTCATTCAGTGTTGGATGCCAAGTAGGAAGAGTCTCACAGAGGGGCCCTCGCCTCTGACTCAAATCAATAACGGTGGCGCACACTCATGACACTTAATATATGTCTTTGCCCAAGCAATCTTGATAATGGGTCAATCCTCCTCTGTATTAGTTTCTAATATGTGTTCGTCACTAATAAGCCCATACGCACTTTTTTGCTTGGATTAAATTATATTGACAACGTTTGCGTGTCTATGTTTGTATTAAGCGTTGATGATAAATGTTCTGATCGTTTTAACGATTCAACGAATTTGCTTATCTTTTTGTATAACATGTCTAATTTGTTTTGCTGATGCCTTTTGTGGAAGCGCTGTACATTTTGCAAATATTTCGCATTTACATGATCTAAGAAATCGCTTACAATTATCGTGAGCAGAACTGATTTACTAGACTTCTCTTTCAAATGCCATTTGAAAATGAGTTTTTGTGATTAGATCATTTTTTATTATTGTTGAGCTCCTTTAGTGCGCGCCAAACTTTAAATTTAAAAGAAAAATTCTGATTTAAAGCCACAAAGTCTTGGTTGTACTTAATTTTCTCCCAGCGTTTTCCTGAGTTTATTGCATTTCTAAGTATTCTTGATTCTTCATCATAGCTATGTTTTAGGAAGGTCTTCTTTTAATGGCTTGTGAGATGACTTCAACGCGGTGACGGCCCTGATATGGCCCTTTACGGTCGACAGGGCTATAAGCATAATTATACCCCATAATTATACCCCCTCTCTCTCTCCTCTCTCTCTCTCTCTCTCTCTCTCTCTCTCTCTCTCTGTGAGTTAACCGGCCTCCTGTTATTTTTTTTGAGTACCACGGTGGTTTTAGGAACACGTCAAACTCTTATAGTATTTAGTGTGGCGTTTCATTATAGGCTTCAGGAAATGTTTTAATCCAAAATTCATGCGCTAAATCTGAATCAGTTATGTTGAAGACAAAGGCGGGTTTGGAGTTGATCAAATTTGCATCAGAAAGTGTTGGTCGTTAAAGTTCGTCACAGCAACGTTAGGTTATTGTCTTGCGCGCAGGTTTGGGGATTTTGTGCGACACAGTTGGGTAACGATCACTGCAGTTAAGGACCGGGACACAAGCTTCTAAAGTCTTATTCTTGTTTGAAACATGCATTTATCGATGAGTGTCTTTGAGGTAAGTGTGACTCTAGTTGCAGATTCGATGAGTTGAGGAAGATTAAGGATACTGACTGTCTGAATACGTTGTTTTTGTGGTATAAGAAGATCCACATTAAAGTGTCCAGGTGTAATGGTTTCTTTAAATTCACGTGAAACCGCTTTTATCTTCGTGTTAATTTGTCCTTATAGTTAACGCGTTGTGCTGGGTTTCTGTAACAGAATCCGATGAGAATGGAAGGGAGTTTGATTTTTTTGTTTGTTTATTTCTTTTTACATAGTTTAAGTCCTTTCTAGAATGATTCAACACCTTGATGTTCTGAATGAATAAGTTGTTTGAAAGCAAGGGCTTCACTAACGTAAAGAAAAAATTCGTCTCTCTGGATTGTACAGTCTTTTCGAATAACGGTATATTCCGGGATCTGCCCATCCCTGTCGCTGTTGTAATAAGTTATCTTGATTCAGAAATCCGACCAAGAGTGTTTAATTTCCATTGTTCCCTATCAGCGTAGATATGTCTGTGGCTTTAAAAACAGTGTGATGGATGTTAAGGTGGCAAATTTTAGTTATTTGGATGGCCATATGTTGTGATTTGAAGTCATCAGTTCGTAACTCGAGGGAGAAAATTGGGTGAAGAGTTCGCTGTATGACAGCAAGATATGTCAAAGTTGAGAACAGCCTCGCTGGCAATAACAGACTTACAGATACACTTACCTGGAGGAAAATTTAATGTATACAATGAGAAATACAGGATGAAATGAAAAAAGGAGAAGAAAATACACAACCGAACAAAAATCAAGCAAGCAAGCATACAGCAAGTAAACAAATAATCCAACTTCTTCTTCGTTCACTCAGACAGGTACCCCAGAGGCACTGACGAAGGCTGTTGTATGGCGGAGGCCCTCCAGAGATCCATAGAGCTTTTCCCTTGTCGATGTGTTGGCAGGCCAGGTCTGCTGAGCTCTTAGCTTTTTATGTGTGGGACAGACCTGCAGGAAGTGTTCTACAGTCATTGGGACAGTACCGCATGGGCACCCTGAAGACTCGCCAATGTGGAATTTTGTGAACATGTGATGTCTCAGTCCACTCATGTGACAGAAACAATCCAAATGAAGCGCTTCAACATCTGAGGGTGGGGATGGGTGGGGGGTGGGCGGGAAGGAAGCTAAACACTTAAAGATATGGTAAAGGTTCATCAGTAACAAGTATGACATCAAACGTTCCGAATAAAAGCGAAGTTAAAAGCGTTTGAAATAAAAGAGATATGTCCTTCTGCTGTGTTCCACCATTGACAATCTTTATATCATTTTATCATTTTATTTTGTTTATTTTTTTATTTTTTGATGTAGCGGTGAGAAAACAAGAATGCTGAAGAAACACGTGTCACTTCATAATAAAGATTTATAACAACGCTCATCTGATATGGTCAAGTCACGGAGGTGTTAGGTATTCAGATTGGGTTTCACACATCCCGGATTCTGCACCGCCGGCACAAAGTCACGAAAAAAGTTCTGCTGAAGATTCTCTGGTAGCCGACAAAGACTCACAGAAATATTCTGAAGATTCACCCGTAGCAAGCTTTCAAAAGATGAGAGAAAGCGTTTACTTGTCATTAAAGTCAAATTTGGGAGAGGTACTGTTTTCACTGTTGCTCGTTTCACAATGTTGGTGATTGGTCGCCAGTTACTACTTCGTTTCCTGCGAGAAACCCATGTATGTCACAGTAAACTGATTACAGCAGCCCCATGGTTACAGTTCATACCAAACACAGTCAGAAACACACACACACAGACACACAGACACACACACACGTTCGCGCGCGCGCTCACACACACACACACATATGCACGCACACACGCATGCATGCACACACACACACACACACACACACACACACACACACACACACACACACACACACACACAGCGCGAAGCAACTGAAACCAGGGTAAGGTCCGGCATCACCATAGATGATGTGGGGAAAGATGGGCCGTGGAAAATAACTTTTTGGCACCACAGGCGGTGAGGATGGACAGAGGGGGAGGAGGAGGCAGATCTGTGAGAGCTGGATGATGGAAGGGAGGATGACACAGTGAGGAGAATAGAAGGGGCGGGGGGGGGGGGGGGGGGGGGTAGGGATGGTGGCAAGTCAATTGACAGATCATGCACCGTATTAGTCGGCAAGTGTTTATCCTGTCTATTCCCATATTCTCTCCTTTCAGTAGGCTGATATATGGACACCATCCATGTCTTCAGCTACTTACCCACCCCACCCCATACCTCTCCTCTCTCTTTTCACCCTTCCCACAGCTTATAGTCAGATTATGCTGGGATGCACTACGCAAAATACTAAAATAGGAAAGGGGGGGGGGGGGGGGGGGGGGGGAGAATACGAAATCTGCGATGCTATATAATGCTAAGCTGAATTCTGCTACATGGACAGTATCAAAATCGAAGGAAGAAGCGTGATAATTGTTGTCCATTGGAACTTCGAAGGCTTCCTTGCAAATAAAAAGTCAGCTAACTCTGAGAATCTTAAGGTTAAGCTGAAAACGAACAGTCATAGATTACTTTTCATTGGTTCCTTTTATCGGCCAAACGCTGCAGATGAAGCCAGTCTACTGGAATCTGGAGAGTCGCCCCGTAGAACTGTCAGCTTGCCCAATTCTCATCTCTTAGTAGTGAGTGGTTTTCGTAGTTAGACTGGCTAGCCGTGAGACTGATCCAGTATACGTCAACTCCACAACCACTTCATGGACTTGTTTAGCGTCTTTGGATTTGAATAAATGAATCACCAACCAGTCAGAGGCAAAAAACGTCTCAGATCTCCACATTACCAATTACCAGAACTGTGACTATGCCAGGAATATCAGATCACGACATTGTGAAGTAAATACTATATCCCAGAAGTGAAGACAGTACTAAAGGCAGACACCACTCTCTGATAAAGGGAACTGGGAGACGATTAAGAAAGACATAGTCGATCTTAGAGAGCACAAATGGAGATAAGATAACACAGGACTTAGGACCTGTGGCTCATAGTTAAAACCATTCTCTTACGAAGAATAAATTCGATTAGAGGTATACTCCAAAAGTCTAGCTGACCGAAAGCCCATAAGCCTTGGACTACACCAGACCTGCTTCTTGTTTAAAATGTTGAAGTGTCGTGACAGGGTGTATAAGATGAGGAGCGGCAGGTAAGACCTCAAGACCAAGACTCAGAACCTGAAGCAGCTAGTCCAGCGAAAACTGCGTCTGGCATGCTGGACTTACCTGAATAACACCTTCCCAGGAAGGATGATGCTTCGCAGACGACCAAGAACAAACGCTTCTGGAGTTCTATAAAACACCAGAGATCATCTAAAGTAGGCATCTCACCACTAAGAGACTGTTGGCAAACTTCAGATCCACTGGCACAGGCTGAACTCCTGAACGACCACTCCCAGTCAGTTTACAGTGAGGGAAACAATTATACACAGGAGGATTGCCAGAAGACTAGAATGACAGGCCCTGACTGCCTTGTCCAAAGTAACATCAACGTCACTGAGGCTGGTGTCTTCATGCTAGTAAAAAATCTGAATCCACACAAAGCGAGCAGACCCCGCGTTATCAGCAGCTGCATACGGAAAGAACTTGCACTGCAGATGAAGCTTCTCTGCTGATGATCATTTTCCAATCCTCCGTGAAAATTGAAGTCCCATCTGAAATGAGAGTTAGAGAAGCCTTTATATTACCGATTTTCAAAGGAGGTGAACGTTATAATTCTGCGAACTACCGCCAGGTGTCCTTGACCTGCATCAGCGGTATGGTGCTTGAACACAGTATCATCTGCCACGTTATGGTCCATCTGGAGAGTAATGGAATCTTGTGAAATCATCAGCACGACTGTTGAAGATGGCGATCTTGTGAAACACATGCAACTTCTCGAGTTTGTTTATGAGATGATGGAGACTATAGACGGGGGAAAGCAGAGTGACGTACTTATCAAGTGGACTTCGCCAAAACGTTTAATAAGATTAACTATAGTCTCCTCTTTCTTGAGCTTAGATGCCATGGAGTACTGATGAAAAGCTTTCTCAAAGGCAAAAGCCAAGCAGTGGTTGTGCATGGCACTTATTCTTTATGTCAGTGTTTGTTCAGGAGTACCTCAGGGCTCACTAATAGGTTCATGTTTGTTTCTACCATGCATTAACGACCTCCCTGAGAAGCTTGCATCACTGCCAAGATTGTTCACAAATGACGTGGCAGTATGCAACGTTGTGGTCAGCGCACAGGACCACGCCCAGCTGCAACAAGATCTCCACAGCTTGCTGAGTCGGAAATCAGCTGGGATATGAAGATCCACACGGGAAAATGCACAACATTGCCAGTCGCACGAACCAGGAAACCGTAACATTATCCTTACCAAGGCCATGGCCACATTACTGTCTCTCCCATCAAATATCTAGGAGTGACAATTCAGAAAGATCTGAACTGGGACGAGCATCATCCATGCTTCAAAGCAAACCAAATTCTGGGATTTGTTAGGAGGAATTTGAAAATTAGCTCTCCTTTGGTTGAAAAAAGGGCTTACAAAGCACTGTTCTGATCATGGGTAGAATGTGCAGCCACAGTATGGACCCATTTATACAGAAACACATTGCTATGTTCTGAATAGATATCACAACTCCTCAGGCTTTGTTCTGAACAGATATCACAACAACTCTTCAGCCATCAAACAGCTGCTGGATCGATTGAAATACAACAGGAAAAATGTCAAAGTTTGTTGGGAACACAAATGTCACAATCAGGGGAGGTCACTGTCACGTGCACAATCACGTGCACCATAAAAAGCAGGACATTTTGTTCTTCAGGCTTTCTGAATGGTTGAGGGTTAGGGGAAGCATTAGATTAGAACAGGGTTAAGGTTAGGGCCAGGTTAGAGTTAGGGCTAGGGTTAGTTTTCAGAAGATGTGCAGAAGATCCAACATTGATTAATTGATCCAGCACTGAAATCCTTGCCTAAGAAACACAGAAAACAACACAATTTATTCAAGATAAAAGATGAAATAGTCCAGACTTCCCATCTGAGAGTCCAGTTGATGTCCCTGCCGCCTCATGAGAAACATGGCATAATATAGGCACAGCTTCTATCTTTGTAGAACCTCAAGGGACTAGAACTTTCTCTCAGAGGAGATTTTCTTTCATTCTTTCTGTTGTTTTTTTTTTTAAAGCTTTGTTCGTGTCAGCGATGTCCATTCATCATGAATTTTTTTTTTTGGGGGGGGGGGGGGGGGGGGGAGGAGAGGGGGTTGGTCTGGCGCTTGTTGAGGGTTCACGCTTTCCTTGAATTGGTAGGGCAGGCCGACAGTGCCTCTGGGCATTGGCCCTAGTTATTGGCTTTTTTTTTTTTTCAGGCACCCTGGTGACCAACGGCACTGACCTTAAAAAAAAAGGATGAAAGTGGCAGACTCATTAGCTCAATGATGGCGGCTGCTTTAAGGGAGAAGAGGAGTTAAAACAAACACAGTAAGTACGCATACCCGACTCGCAGATTGCCGTGCTCCAAAACTTCAGATGGTTGCTCGGCATCTTGATGGACTTTTCTGTGATCATCGTTATAAAAATGAATGAGCTTTTTATTAATTGTTATTAGTACTAAGTATTATTACTACTTGTAAATTACAAGAAAGTTTTGTCTTTTAATTGTTTGTGTCTTTCGTTCGGCGGAATTTTTCTTTCAAGTTTGTTTCAATTTCTGCCTGCAGTCACCTCACTTTGAAACTTACTTTTCCTGGAAAGCACATATGCAGTTTTCACGAACGGTATGCGCTGTCCGTAGAGACGCCGGTCAGCCAGATTAGCAGCTAAAGGCTTTGGCGGCGTCAGAGTGGAGTGCGCACAGCAGGGCACAGGTCGGCATCGACCCTAATTACGGAGTGCCGCCGCGGACGGCAGTTAGGCCTATCCACAAATTGCCTGCAGGAACCTTGGCGGTGATGCTTACGGCTAGGCATTGCGAAAGGACGTGGAACTGGAAGTGGTGTGATCAATATGCGTTAAAACATTTCAGACGTTTTTGCTAAAAGTTGATGGGTGAAGGTGCAGTTCTGCTGACGTATGCGACGGTAAAGAAGTGCTTAGCTACAAGAGAAACCCACTCGTCTGCTGTGTGAACAAAAACAAAACTTTGTAATTTTTGTTTCAGCACAACTGGTGGTAGTTTACAACTGAACGAGGGAAGGGTGGAGCGTGTGCAGCAGCCGAGTCGAGGTATGTGAATAACCCATGAGGATAGTTGATAACTTCGGTCAGTCACTGGTATTTACTTTGTGGAGAGCTGTAAGTGTTTTATTTGTGGACAGTATTGTTGCCCTCTCTCCCTGCCACACAGACTGAGACACACATTCTTTCTTCATTAATTTTGTTTCCGTTGAACAAACCTGTTCCTGGACGAAATGAATGAATATACAGACTGTTGATTTTAGTTAATTTCAAACCACGTGGTTTCTAAACTGACCATACACATGCACGCGCGTCCAACTGGTGCAATGAAATACTCGTAATTATAGCCAGACAAACCTTGAAGGCCTCTCTCTCTCTCTCTACTCTCTCTCACACACACGCACACGCACACTCTCTCTCACATACGCCCCCCCCGCACGCACATGTGCGCGCATGCGCGCGCAGCACACACACACACACACACACACACCACACACACACACACACACACACTATGCACACCTGTGTTACGAACAGTCACACATTCCTTGCACACACATACACACACACGCACACACACACACACACTCGCCCACCCACACACACACACACACACACACACATATACACACACACATGCACAGTGCCCCACCCCCCCTCCTCCCCGCCTTCCTCTCCACTTCCTATACACATGCATGCATGCAAAACACACATTCTACTTATTAAGTCTGGCACCAAATTAAAAAAAAGTATGAGCCTCCATGTAGGTAAAACATACAAGCATTCTTACACACACACACACACACACACACACACACACCACACGTACACACACACACACACACACAGAATGGTAGCATCATGCTATCATGCATTATGCTCACATTTTATTCATTTTACAATACTGTAATGTCTGAAGAGGAAATATTTGATGAAAATTTGTCTGTTTAACTGCGGATGAAACCAGTGCAACTTTACAGCTTGTTTTGTGTGTTTACTTATATTTTTGTTTTATTTATTCCTCAGTCTGTTTCAGTTACCTTAGTCAAGTAACGCTAGCATACATTAAAACATTGGTGTCCATGTACGTAATAGATACATTTCTAAATATATACGTCAAGAGTTGATACCGATCTGCCAATGTTCCGATGTATGCAGTGTATGGGACATGCATTCACTGCTTAAACTTATTGCCACCATAGCTGAAGTCATAAATTCGTAGTACTGTATAGTAGGGTTCAGACTAGAGGCCTGCATGAGTGGTGCTCTGGATTAATGCATAGGCAGAGCTGATAAGAGCCTCATTTTTCCTGTTCCAGCTTTTTCTTCTGTTTGTTTTTGTGTAGGTTGGGTGGGGTTTTTTTGTGTGTGTGTTTTTGTTTTTGCATGTTCTGTTCCTTCCAGTACTTAGCATTCCAAGTCTGCCTCTCATGCTGACTCGCTGCATACACAACCCCACCCAATTCATTTTGTTGCTGTCCCAGATTCATTCAGTCCACCGAGAGGTGTCAGGTCATTCTTGAGGTCACTCACAAGAAGAAACTCAGCACCATTGCTGAATCACATAGATGGTGATCAGTGACAGGGGCGTAGGAAGATAATGGGGGGTTAGGGGTTGAGGGAAGGATGAAAATGGATAGGGGCTTTGGCCCTGCCCAGATGCTGAAGGGAATTATAATTTCTAGGCAAATTTGAAGCCATTCCTGGAAGAGAAGTGGTGTTTTTTTCCCACTAACTATATGTAAATCCAACCCTTTTTAAACAAAATTTCAAGAGGAATGGGGGTAGGAGTGGAGACTGGGTACCCAGGATACCCAGTCCCCATCTCTTTCTGCTGAC
Organism: Conus canariensis; assembly: GCA_033310375.1. NCBI lineage: Eukaryota > Metazoa > Mollusca > Gastropoda > Neogastropoda > Conidae > Conus > Conus canariensis. Next base: position 60,758,526 of record CM065729.1, read on the forward strand.
CCCCCCCCCCCCCCCCCCATCCCTCTTACACTCGGCAAATCCTCTCAGCCCCTGCCTTAAAGCACATCTTTACACAGACAGCTACAGAGATGCGATCTGTTTTAAGGTAGTATTGTCTGTTTCACCTGGTTGAAACACATTGGACCGCATGAAGTGTCAGTTTGAGTCTCTTCTGGGTCATTGCTGAACACAGCAGAGTTTTCACTCTGTCAGTGAGAGCACCAGTCAGTGGCATTGAGACAAACAGGACGGCTGAACTAGGCCTTTGCCTGATCAATTCTGTGGTTACTGTTGCCACTAGCATTGTCGCACTGTCAGGTACAGCTTGAGCAGTTTGTCCAGTGAGACGAGGATTTGTTTAGACTGACAATGGACAAGTCAGGTGAGGGGTAGTGGTGGTGGTGGTGATGGTGGTGGGGGATGGAGGGCAAACAAGATACTCCACCCCCACCCCTGAATTTTTTTCAGGGGGTGAAGGGCAGTCTCCTAATGAATCCCTCAGGTTCCTATATCTGTTCTTACCTAATCACCTATGAAGCCCGGTAATCGCTAATGACCCAGTAAATCAGTAATTGCACAGTCATATCACCAGGCTTAGGGATGTTGAGTCTGTACTAGATGGCAGAAACCTCACAGTTTCATTCTCAGGCCTCTAGCTGGAGAACTGAAGGCATAGGTCAGTGTTGGTTGTCGCTGGTGAAGGAGGAGGAAATGTTTTGTGTTTAGACAAACTGGAAATCGTAGATTTCTCGGCCAGAGATATAAAAAAACCCACTTGTACCCATTTGCAAAATGTTCATGCTGTTTGTGTCACAATGGACAGTGCTCCTTACAAAGTCCAACCAGAGGTAGTTTGTGTACTTTTTTGAAGAACAAAGGTTTTTTTTTCTTTGAATGGAGTCAGAATGATGTAGTTTTTTTTCCTGCAACAAGAGAGCTGGTTTTCAGAAACGTCCTTTGAATTTGATATCAATGGTAATAGTTTATAAATTGCCAGTTCTAAAGAAGCAGCAATCCCTGTATAAGTTTCTAACAATGTAGATTGTTACCACTTGGTTAGCAAGTGAAATGCTTTACCTTTTTTTTTGTACATCATTCATACCAAACATCTGATGTTAGAATAGTTAGACATTCAGCTGTGGACTTAGAGTCATGCATTCAAACAGATCATCGGATCAACTGTTTGAGGCTTGAAAAGAGGCTTGAAAATCTTTTCTGTCCAGACAGCTATAAATAGGTACCTGATTCAGTTCAGTGAAGGATAAGGCAGAAGAAGGAGGATTGGTGACATCCTTTATAGTGCCTTACTTTTGACATGATGAATTTCTGAGTATTTAGTTTCACTGCCTCTGTGGCCATTAGTCAGTCTATGGGACCTTAACGTTTAACTTTTGAATGCTATGTTTGACTCTGTACTGTTGGCCCCCAAATTTCACAAAATGATCATTAAAATTTCTATCAAGGGAACAAATACGGGAAAGAAAATTTAGATGTTGACTTTGTTCATAATTACTATACTAAGGTAGTTACAGAACGTTCAGCGTACATTCACCTCTTGTTACTGGAATTGTAGGGGAAATTCCTTTTTCCTCCTTCCTAGTTAACAGTTGTAAAGATATTTTGTAAAAAACCCAGATGGCAAGCCCACGCCAAAGAGGGCATGTATCACAGTGAATATTTGGACTGCTTGTGCCACAGGCCTTTTGCTGGGGAGAAATGTGCAAAATACTATATGTCACAAGCTCCATTCTCAGTTCATACCAACCTACTTCCTACAGGCTCATGTTGACCAATGCTAGTACTTAGTATTAGATATGTTGCAATCCATGCAAACTGTGTATCTGTGAAGATGATAGTCATTATACTATCTATATCAGGGCTTGATTTAGATTTGTGACAGGTAACTTGTAAGCATCTCGTGTTGCATCTAAAACTACTTTCCACAACACTTTGATTTGTTGGGACTGATGAAAGGCAGAGAGAGATAACAGCTTACTGATTATCATTGAACTTAATGTGGTATCTTTTCTCAGTTGCATTTCACAACTGCGCCAAAGGGTGGAAAAGTATATGATGTTTTAGAACTTGACCAGTGTTCTTTGCTTGTGTTCTGAATGACTGTTTTTGATCTTCCAAATCCTCCCACTTGACATATATGTCTCTGTTGTTCTGTGTGGAGCTCCTGAGTTATCCACCACTTCTGTTTTGCTTCGGTACATCTACATAGTGCAGCAAGCCTGTAAATATTTAGCAGGGACAGTTATATGTTTTGTGAAGATGTATAATTATGATTAACCGTGTACCTGATGAAGTAGATATATGTGTAACAGAATGGGGAAGTTGAACATCTTTGAAATTACCCTGAGCAACTTCCAGGGAGTCTACTACGCTGGCCAGAATGTGCAAGGCCATTGCACCGTTGAGCTTACTGATGAAATGTCCATGAGAGGTTGGTTTCTGACTCTTTTAGATTGTTTAAGTCACACAGTATATATGTACAAATTTCCGTGTGTGTAAAACATTTACTGAACATAAGTGATAAAATATTAGAAGGGTGATTGCTTTGTCTTGCTTCCATTTCGTAAGTGCATGCATGTAAAAAATTCCAAAAGATTCATCCAAGTTTTTGTAACTTATTTACAATCAGTGTTAGTTAAAATTGTGAAAGATATGTAGCTATTGGTGTACTTGCAAGAATCAGTCATGCAATGGGAAAACTTTCGAGTCCTTACATACACAGATGCACACACACACACACACACACACACACACACACACACACACACACACAACGACTACACACATACACATACGCACACACATGCACACACACATGTACACACACACACACACATGCACATACACACACACACACACACACATACCACACACACACACACACACACACACACACACACACACACACACACACATGCACACACAACACACACATGCACGCACGCACGCACACACACACACACACACACACACACACACACACACACACACACACACCACACACACATATATACTTTCTCACTCGCTTCCACCCTCACCTCTTTATCTTTCATACACACACACACACACACACACACACACACACACACACACACACATATTCAGTATTCACACAGACACACACACTCTCTCTCTCTCTCTCTCTTCAGATTGTCTGTCTGTCTCTCTTTCATGCTGTATCTCCCTTTTTGTGTTTGCCAGTACTTCTCATCATTTGTGATGATGAATAACCATGTCCCTAGAGTAAAAGCTGTCTGCAGCTGTATGATATCTATAGTCAGTGGATATGTCATTAATTCAGAGTGCACCCCAACCATCCACGTGGGCAGCATTCATTCAGATCCTGTGAGAAATCAACAGTTATTGCTGGATTACTAAGCTTGTCACATTGATGATGGTAATGGAGATGATGACAGTGATGGTAATGGTGATTTGTTTTGATAATGATTTGTTTGTGTGTGTGTGTGTGTGTGTGTGTGTGTGTGTGTGTGTGTGTGTGTGTGTGTGTGTGTTGTGTGCGCGCACATTTTGAGATTACTAAAGGCAGGGAGCTGAGTAAACCTTGAGACTTTTCATTTCAGCTTAACTTTGTCCCTCACCTTGCTTGCCCTTATCCTCTCCCTCCTCCACCTCCTCCGACCGCTTAACCCCCACATCCAGTACTTCACCAGATGTGGTCTATTATGTATACAAACCTTTTACCTAAGCGCCAGCATTATGGTCACAGAGTTGATGGATTGGATTTATTGATCAGATCCGAGGTGGAGGTACTGTGTAATAGTATAAAAGGGTGAGCTGACTAATACATAGGTAGTCAAGCCATTAGCTTCTTGGTACAAGAGCTGGTAAGAGCATTGTAACATCACTCAGCAAATGATGTGCAACAGCTTAGTGTGCTAATGTAAACATTAGCAATATCTAGGGCCAAGTGCAACCTCAGAACATTTTACATGAGGAAGGCCCATTATCAAGTGCAATGTCAGAACAACATTAGCAATCAGGTGCAACAACAGAAGATCAAGCTTAGCAAGATCCGTCACCAAGTGCAACAATAGAACAACATAGGCAAGATCCCTCATCAAGTGCAACAATAAACAAATAAGCTCAGCAAAATCCCTCTTCAAGTGTAACAAGGTCAGGAACAAACTTAGCAAGATCTGTCATCAAGTGCAACAACAGAACGATAAGCTTAGCAAGTGCAACAACAGAGGGACAACCTTAGCAAGATCCCTCATCAAATGCAACAATGGAAGAACAGCATAAGCAAGATCCCTCATCAAGTGCAACAGAAGGACAAATTTAATAAGATCCCTTATCAAGTGCAGCAATAGAAGGACAACCTTAGCAAGATCCCTCATCAAGTGCAAGAACAGAAGGACAACTGTTACAAGGTCCCTCATCAAGGCCAAGAACAAAAGGACAACTTTAGCAAGATCCTTCATCAAATGAGCAATAGAAGGACAACCTTAGCAAGATCCCTCATCAAGTGCAACAATAGAAGGATAAGCTTAACAAGTGCAACAACAGAAGGACAACCTTAGCAGGATCCCTCATCAAATGCAACAATAGAAGAACTACATAAGCAAGATCCCTCATCAAGTGCAACAATAGAAGAACAACATAAGCAAGATCCCTCATCAAGTATAACAACATAAGGACAACCTTAGCAAGATCCTTCATCAAGTGCAACAATAGAACAACAAGCTGAGCAAGGTCACTCGTCAAGTGCAACAGAAGGACAAGCTTAATAAGGTCCCTTATTAGGACAACCTTAACAAGATCCTTCTCAAGCGCCACAGTAGAAGGACAAGCTGAGCAAGATCCATCATCAAGTGCAACAATAGATTTACAAGCCTAGCAAGATCCTTCATCAAGTACAATAACAGAAGGACAAGTTTTGCAACATCCCTCATCAAGTGCAACATAAAAGACAACATAAGCGAGTTCTCTTATCAAGTGCAGTCGTGGAACAATACCATTAGTAAGGTTCATCACCAAATGTGAACATCAAAATTTCATTAATAATAAGTGTTCATTAAATGATTCATAATCAACATCATTACAAACATCCATTGTTAAATTATTTGTAAGGTCAGAACAACACAATGAACAATGTCCTTCAAGTGCAAGGTCATAGCAATACAATGAACAGTGTCCTTAAAGTGCAAGGTCATAGCAATACAGTGAACAGTGTCCTTAAAGTGCAAGGTCAGAACAACACAGTTAACATATCCTTCAAGTGCAAGGTCAGAACAACACAACGAACAGTATCCTTTAAGTGCAAGGTCAGAACAACACAATGAACAATATCCTTTAAGTGCAAGGTCAGAACAACACAATGAACAATTTCCATTAAGTGCAAGGTCAGAACAACACAATGAACAGTATCCTTAAAGTGCAAGGTCAGAACAACACAATGAACAATATCCTGTAAGGGCAAGGTTAGAACAACAATATCCTTGAAGTGCAAGGTCAGAATAACACAACGAACAATATCCTTTAAGTGCAAGGTCAGAACAACACAATGAACAATGTCCATTAAGTGCAAGGTCAAAACAAAATCAGTAGTGAGATCCTCCACCAAGTTCACCATTAGAAGAACACTAACAGATCCCTCTTTAAATGCAGCATAAGATCAACAATGACAAGATCCTTCTTCTTGTGGAACATCAGGATAACATTGTCATGATCAATCATCAAATGTAGCATCAGAAATACATTTAGAATAAGATCCTTTCTGAAGCACAATATTAGCGCAACATTAGCAAGATCCGTCATCAAGGTCCATCCTCACATGCAACATCAGAACAACATTTGCAGAGTCCATCTAAGCTCAACGTCAAAACATCATAAGTAAGGTCCCCCATAGGTGCAAGAACAGAACAAAAATATTAGCAGGAACTGTCATAAATTGCTGAATCAGATCGAGAGTAGCAACATCCATCACCAAATGTGAGGTTGAATCATTGCTATCAGATCCATCGTCAAATGCAGTGTCGGACTAGAACAATATTGATATAAGATCCCTCATCCCTTAGAACAATAACATTAGTATTTTTAGTAAGTTCTCTCAACAAGTGTAATGTCAGAATAGCAACATCAGACAGATTCTGAATTAAGTGCAGTGGCAGAACAACATGAAGTACAATCAACATCAGACAGATTCTGAATTAAGTGCAGTGGCAGAACAACATGAAGTACAATCAACATCAGACAGATTCTGAATTAAGTGCAGTGGCAGAACAACATAAAGTACATTCATCGTCAAGTGCAATTTCAGAATGATAACATTGGCAAATTTAATCATCGAGAGCAACATTAGAACAAGTCATCGCAAGATCCATCGCCAGTGTTTGATAGCAACATTGTGCACCACTTAAGGGTCAAATTTTAGCAGTTTGTGAGTTAGAAATTTTTGCATTGTCATAGTTTTGTACTAGTCAAAGAACTTGTGTTATTTGGCATAGAGCACAATATACAGACAGACATGGATATGGATTTTATGATTCTATTGGTAAAATTTTGTTTATATAAATGTATATTGCTAAATTACTACAAGCGCAGTTTGACCTTCCTTGCATCGTTGGAAGCAAGGATATTGTAGAATGTGATACAGCAATTATAAATGGAGCATGTACACAGTGTCTGCAGAATTGGCCACTGTTCCCTTTAGTTCTCAAATATTCTGAAAATGAGTATATATGAAAAAAGAAGGTAGATTTCATTTGTCATTTTTCACATTCATCAGGATCTGCTGCGGCTGGTTTTATGTATGAGTATGACTTTCTGCTTTGAGTTTGAGTGTTCGAGTATGGAAACTGGATCCTCATCCACCCTCCACCAGACCATAACTTTCCTTTTTTTGGGTCTTGTTTTTGTGGTTGCTATGAAATAGATGTTTGATATACAGCATGAATTAGTAATAAAAAATGTTTATTTAAAAAAAAAGCCCAAAGCCACAAAGTCACAGAACGAAGAAGGAAGCGTTTTAAACAGGGATATTTCCGTGTTTTTTGTCTACGTGCTTTTTGTCTGCGTTTTTGCATGGTGAATCGATGCCATAAGCCGCACTGGCAACTTAGTAAAGATATGGGCTTATGATTGTAGGGGATGTTTCCTGGTGTATTCTGTGTGCTTTGTGTTTGTGTTTGTGCTTGGTGGATTGTTGTTACAAGCAGCATTCATTTGGGGTTTGGGGCATGTAATTGTCTCATTATGGGAGCAGTAGTTGCCGTCTTTATCTGTAATTTTCTGTTTAATGTTCTTGCCTCATTTAAGAATTCCGTACTGTTGGTCTGGCATTATGCATAATCAGGGATCTTGCCAGTCTTGTGATTGCAGGGAATGTTTCTGTGTTTGCTCTATGTACTTTTTATTTGCGCTTAGGTGAGTTGATACTATAAGTAGCATTTGTTTGGAGTTATGGGCATGTTATTGTCTCATGGGAGCGAGAGTTACCCACCTTGTTTGTTATTGGTACCTAGCATGATCTGTCATCGAAAGCACCATCAGAACAATATTGACAAGATCCATCATCAAAGGCAGTATCTGAGCAACAACTTTAGCAAGATCTGCTGTAAAGTGCAACATCAAAACGAGAACATTAGCAAGATTCATTGTCAGATGCAAAGTCAGAATGACATCAGCTAGTGCACTATCAGGACAACAGTTGCAAAAGCTTTCATTAAGTACAACATCAGACCAACATTTGAAAGATTGGTCATGAAATGCAACGTCGGAACAAATAATTATTGAAAAGATCCATTAAGGGCAGTGTCAGAAAAACAACGTTAGCGAGATCTATGAGTGAGTGCAACATCAGAATGGCATTCACAAGATCCAGCAAGAGCAGTGTCAGAACAGAAAGGCAAGATTCTTTCTCAAGTGCAACATCAGAACAACAACAAAAGGCAGAGTCCATTATTAGACAGTTATCATTGGATGTAGATTCAGGTGTACAGAATGTGTACCTGAGTGTGTTTTTGTCTGTGTGTCACTAGTACTGTTTTGTCTGTTTATTAGTGACATGAACGTTGATGAATGCCTAGAGGTGTGTGTGTATGTGTGTGTGTGTGTGTGTGTGTGTGTGTGTGTGTGTGTGTGTAAAAGAGAGAGAGAGAGAAAGAAAGAGAAAGTGAGAGAGAGCAGTAGTGATGGTTTTCTGCTAGCAAGTAACACAAACCAAAATGAATTTCCTAATTTCCTACCTTGCGCTGAAGAGATCAAAGCAAAGCGATAGCTCGTTCATTTTCATTGGCCTGTTTGTTTGTGTCTTGTCTGAAGAAGACCTAAGAGGTCAAAACGTGTCATGTTTTGTCTTGTGACTCATTTGTCCACGTTTCTCGTGGCATTTCGCTAACATTTATTTAAGATTTTTCTAAAGAGAAGTGTTTTTGTGTAGATGCCTTGGTATTAGTGTGTTGTTCAGCCCTGGTATTAACCCCTGCCGTGGTTGGCAGGGGTGTATGAACAAAATGAATTGATTTAATCCTGAACACACCAAGGTATAACTCAGATTCTGAAAAGTATGAACTCTTATTGATCAGCATATTGATATTTGGGGCTGTGACAGGTGTGCATATGAACTTTAAATACAAGGCATGTTTGCTGTCATTTGTTTCATTGATGCATTGACTGCTGTCATTTGTATCATTGATGCATTGATCTCTTGGGCATTTACACAGGCATTCGTCTGAAGTTTGAAGGCAAGGCCTACGTGCACTGGTCAGAGACGCATTCCACAGGGTCAGGCAAAAACCGCAGGAGACACACACGACACTACTCTGCCTCGGAGAGTTACTTCAACCAGGAGGTTCTCCTCTATGGCATTTGTGAGTTAAGGGGAAAGTGGATTAAGTACAGCAGCCAGATGTTTTATTGCTGGTTTATAGTAGCTTCTTTATAAGCTGTAAAGTATAACTGTGTAATCATAGGTAGTGTAGGTATTTCATGAACAGTGAATACATTAATAAAATGTAAAGAAGACAGAGAAAGAGAATCTGTAATGTCATCGTTCAGCATGTGTGTGGGGTAATGAGTGTGTGTGTGTGTGTGTGTGTGTGTGTGTGTGTGTGTGTGTGAGAGTGAGAGGGAGAGAGAGAGAGAAATTCAAGCATGACCATAGTCACATACTGACATTGCACACTACATACTGCATATGCGTGATTAATTTCAGGACAACAGTACAGCCCAGAGTTCAAGATACACAATAGCCCCAGCACACTTAAATACAGACACAGACACCTGCCACACGCACACGCGCGCGCGCACACACACACACACACACACACACACACACACACACACACACACACACACACACACAGAGACTCGGAGACAGACAGACACACAGACAACACACACACACGCACACACACACACACCACACACACACACACACACACACACACCTCTGTGTTACAAACAGTCACACATACACATGCACCTGTTTTACAAACATAGTCACACATTCACACACACACACCTGTGTTACAAACATAGTCACACATTCCTCACACACGCACACACACACACACACACACACACACACACACACACACACACACACACACACACACGTGCGCAACGCGCATGCATGCACGCATGCACACACACATGCACGCACGCACTCTGAAATGCGTATTCCACCATGTTCATGAGTAGAAAAAAGCCAAACTTTGTACCTGTAGATTTAAGTTCAAACCTTTCATTTAGATTAAATTAGAGTGTACTATGACAACTTTTAGGATGTTTTCCTTCCTTTTAACAAGTGTTTTTCTTCAAACCTACTTGTAAAGTATGGATTTTAGAAAAAAAAATTATATTTCATTAGTTACCTATTATTAAAAGTAAATATATTGACAAGAAGTATGACAGAAAAAAGGGTCTCTGAAGAAAAATGAGTTCAGGAAAAAAGACCCCAGTTGTAGGGTTTGGTGACAGTTCATGAACCCAGTTTACCCTTCATGCAAGTGGACCCACACACACACATCATGCCTGTACACACACATGTAAGCATACCCACACACACACACGCATAGGCATCCTACCCACACCCACACATACACACACACACATACATACATACACACACACACACAGACACACACACACACATACACACACACACCACACACACACACACACACAACACACACACACACATATATACAGAAACATTCACATACACATGCACGCACACATAAACACACAGAGAGAAAGATCCATCATTAAGTGCAATGTCAGAACAACTTGAAGACAATGAAACTGAAACTTCAGCAAGGCCACGTTGTGATATATCCACTGTCCATACTGTTTTGTTGTTGCTATGATCATCAGCACCTGTCTGATGGCTGTACTTCCATGCTGCATGTTTTGGCTGCCACATATACAGCCACATCCATGTTCATTCTGTCACAGCCTGAGCTCAAACTGTCCTCTGGGAGTTTGTAGTAATGTGGCAACCTTCTTTGAGAGACTCTGATACTGAGTCACACTGACCTAATTGCTAAACATCAGGAGTTGGAAGTTCTTCCAGTGTGAAACCTATCCATATCACACATTAACTTGCATCCATGCAATCGAGCATGCATCCATGTCACACATTACCAGGAGCTTTTTTGATGATAAGGCAGTGATCAAATCCAAGCATTGCCTGATCGCAAATACAGAATTTGCGCCCCCCTTTTCGTGAGCATACTCACTTGCATCCATGCGATCAAGCATGTCAAATATCACTTTTCATGACAAGTGAAAGATGTACCGGTGTGTGTTCTCTCCCAGGGCAGAATCAAGGCAGCAACACAACGAAGCTGGCAAGAGGACGTCACACGTTTCCTTTCAGTTTCCTGCTGCCTCCCAGTCTTCCATCGTCCTTCGAGGGGGCCCATGGCTATGTGCGATATTCAGTCAAGGCCATCATCGACAAGCCCTGGAAGTTTGACCACACTAGCAAGCGACCTTTCACTGTGATCTGCCTCTTGGATCTGAATGCGGATGCTAATGCTAAGGTACTGTTTTTATTAGGTGTTGATAGAGTGACAGGTGGTATTTCTTACTGTGCATGCATCTTAACCCGAAGAGTGCCTATAAGCCGTCAGCTGACGCCGAAGTAAAAATGCTTTCCCAGTGCCTATGGGCCGTCCACTGACGTCATGCATTTTTCATGAATTTTCATTCGTTACTATTTCTATTAACGGACTTAAATAGAGTGTACTTAGTAAGCCTTATATGTCTGTAGTAGTAAAATGATATGCAAATGACCACACGTGAGGGGAAAGCCCATTTATTCTCATCACTGACTGGATGACCAGCCAGCACTTCGTCTCGCTTACAAAGATGGCGGCGCAACCTTCGACAAGCGTAGCGACCAAATCAACGTATTTACACAGCTGAGCAGGCTCTGCTAATCATTTTTGACAAAGGCAATAATCTTTTATTCAACGACTTACTCGAGCATGAAGGTGAGATGATGATTGTGATGGAATTGCCGACCGTATTCGTCAGTTATTGAGTCGGGCTATGTGACTTCAGTGTGTGTTCAGCTGACTGGTTTGCCAGCGTCGAACGAGCTCGCCTAGTGTGTACTCTGCACTGCGTGCCAGTGGCCAGTGATGTGATGTAGTCAGTGCGAGAGGGGAGCGTGGCCTGCTCGCGGCGTGACACAGGGCAGAGGGAAAGATAGGAGAAGAGGAGGAGTGAAAGAGAGGGTTGAAGTCCAGCAAGGGGGCGTGGTGGGGGGAGGGGGGCGTGGTCGTGGACTGACCTGTCTGCATAGAGTGTGAGCGTCTTGATAGACTTCTAAACTGTTTTACTTTCATTTACATGTGTAGTGTGACAATACAAACTTTATTTTCAACTTTTTTGCTTTGTGTTCTTTTTTGGATGTGCAGCTGTAGTGGTAAATACATATGTTTTTGATCGTGCAAAAAAATCTATCCAAATCTAAATGCCTAAATATTTTTTTATTATCAAAATTAAAACAAAAGAAGCCCAGATTCAAAATCTTCTTTCAATTTCCTTCAAAAATCATATATATTTCATTGTTATATCTTTTGTAGTTTCTGAGCTAGAATTTTTTGTTAATTATTACCCCCAAATCATTAGATTTCCCTGGCACTGGGAAAGCCTTTGTTTGTAACATTTTCAAGCAGTGAACGGGTTAAGATAGATGGTAGTGGACTGCAGTCAAAGGATTTTTTTCAAGTATGTTTCCTGAGTTAAGACCGATCTTAGCTAAGCTTAAATACCGTCTCTGCTGCATGTATGCATGCACATCTTTTTATTTATTTATTTTTTTTATCTGTCTTCTCCCCACCACTTCCCACCTCCTCCTCAGAAAAAGGTACATTTATATGGACAAAAAAAAGCATTCTCTCTCTCTCTCTCTCTCTCTCTCTCTCTCTCTCTCTCTCTCTCTCTCTCTCTCACAAATGCACATACCAACTTGTGCTGATCCATGTTTTTGTTGTTGTAGTTATCATTATACTTTCAGTGAGAAAATGAACTAAAGTTTGTGTATTTGGCATATCAAGTTTCCATGCCTTCTGAACAGCTTTATTTTAACAGTGTTCATAAAAATTCCTCCTTACATAGCGACACTCAGGTGTGTTCTGTCACTGTCCCAGCATCAGTAGTCCGTACGAGCTGTCATTATCATGTCGTAATAGAGCTACCCACCAGAGGAGACACTGCTCTGTTGATAAGTCAATGTGGGGTTCAGTAATTCCTGTTCTGATTAAACAGGTTTGTTAAGCCTCCTGTGCATAACATTCATTGAGTGACAGCTAAACTGAAGAAATTTCATCCTGTGGTGAAGAAACCTCTATACCTCTCTTATGAGGTTTTCTTTTTTTTTTTAATCAGCGTGACATGGAAGACATGGGTTCTCCAAAGACATTGATTTTGTAACTGAAAATGAGGTCACCATGTATTTTCAGATTTTGTTCTCAATTTTTAACTATGATCAGTATGGATTGTACTGTTAACCACCTAGTACTGCCACATTTCTCCCACAGATGGCCACTTTGTATGGTTTAGTAAAAATTTCACATGCATGCACGCATACACACATGCACATGCACATGTACACGTACACACACAGAGTTATTAAAAGTCAGGTAATAAGATTTTCAAACCTAATAGGTAACAGAATGAGTGAGTTGAGAAGAAAAGATTTAACTTCCTACTATGATTTTTGTAGAGCCTGGGTTAGACACCATCTGTTACCTTCGATATTTGAAACATATTGAACATACCTGTCGCTTACCAAACAAAATCTTCTACTGCTCTTAAACGCTGCAACAAACTCTGCATGCATTGGTCCCACACGACAGGGGAGAGGTCTGAAGATATTTAATGGCTAAAAACATCATTTATGGAAATGAGGTGTCACTCCAAAAATGCAGAACTTTCAAAAACCCTGATTGGTTCCTCCGTCTAAAACGATTGTTGTCTGAAGGGTACCAGATACGATTGTTGTCTGAAGGGTACCAGATACGATTGTTGTCTGAAGGGTACCAGAGGGGATGCTTGGTATGGAAAGAATTACTATCTTTGAGCTGTATTCATGGTGAGAACGTAATGGTGCCTGGGGTTTATGTTGTCTTTTACAATGTATCCATTTGTCGACTATGACTATTTGACCCCATAGCACCCTGAATTCTGGTAACTAGTTGCCCAAGACTGAAAAAAAATGCTCAGTGATATGATTCTGGTAGGGTTTGAATGCGAAAATCTCTCTCTGTCTGTGTCTGTAAACGTTGAAGACTTTCATCATAGGAAAAAACATTCATGGAAGTGCACCGTAGGGAGTTTATTAATCGATGTCTATTCGACATTGAAAGCAAGTCTGAGGTCTCTTAGTTCATCTATTCAAGCTATGCTGACAAATGCATCCACCCTTGCCAGAGTATCTTAATTTGTTGAAATGACGCATTGGACAAGTTGTTTCAGATTCTTCCAACTTGCTGAGATGACAAACTGTTAGCTGTGTTCACGTCTTCTGATTTGTTGAAATGACCTATCAGTTATCAACAGTTTTGTCAAATTTCTCACGTTTGTTGAGATGACACATTTGTCATCAAAAGCTGTCAGATTTTGGTAATTTGTCGAAACGACACAGTGTGCATCAAGATTTATTTAAGGCTCTTCTCATTTGTTCATCAAATATGTCAAAGACTCTAAATTCTTGTTGAGAGGATACATTGTTCATCAAACATTGCATGCCAGTGTCATCCATTTTCAGTGAGTGTTTGTTTGTATATGTGTAATTTTGTGTTCTTTCTGTCTTTCTGATAAGTTTCTTTTCTTTCAATCAATATTTTACTCAATCAAACTTGATACACAGCATTATGAATTCTTCTTACAGTAGTTATATTTGAACTCCTGCCCCCCTCCATACTCAATCAAACTTGATACACAGCACTATGAATTCTTCTTACAATACTTAAACTCCTGTCCCCTCCACACCCACCCATGTGCAGTCCAACCCCACTCTCCCCAACCAAACTGCCTGCTTTCATCCCACGCACACATCAGCTCTTACCCCCTACAACAATAACAAGAAGAGACAACATGAAACGAGTGAATTTGTACAACTGCATTCTTTTCAGAAATAGTGCTCTGTACATTACCAGTCCCTCAGGACCTGCTAGACCGTGAAGTGGAATATATGCAATACTATATAAGGGCAGACAATTTGATATATGATATTGAAGAAAACATATCGCCATTTTCAGGATCACTCCACATACGTTCAACATTGAGTATTGAAATACTCTAGCCACTGGCCTTTGTTAATACTTCAGGAAGAAAAACAGGACAGCTCTCCACACTTTCTTTCCAAAGACATCCTGGGGATGATCCGGTGATTGATTGAAATATGTTGTTGATTGTTTCATGATGTTCATTGTTACATTTCATTTGTCGGGTGATGTGTGCAGATGCCGGTGCAGGGACAGAACCAGAAGATGCTGTGCTGCCTGTGCTGTGCCACAGGACCCATCGTTGCCGAGTTCCGTCTGGAACGTCGTGGATACGTGCCAGGGGAGGCCATCAATCTTTTTGCCAACATCCACAACAACAGCAACCGTGTCATGGATAAGTCCTACATTGATCTGAGGATGGTGAGTGGTGAAGGGTTCAGTTCTTGTTCCTCCCCATGGCTTGGGGTTTAAGTCTTGAAGAAGTAACAGCATACATTCTTTTGTATGGGCATTGCAATTGTTCACATAGGTGTCAGCCAGTAGAGTTTATCCATATACCTGTCCAGGAAAATGAGTACTTTTTATCTACACAATATTTTTGTAGGTATACAATATGTTTCTACTTTTTAAAAAATCTGAAAGGAATTGTCTCAAACCAAAAGTTGGAAACTTGTGCCAATGTTTTGAGCTTGCCAGTAGACATAGTGTCTCACAGAATCAGTTTACATTCATTCTGACCTCCACTAAAATGTCACTTCCAGGTTATTGAATCATGATTGGTTGTTTATTCAAACTGCACCTGCGCAAATTCTGGCTTGTGTTGTGTGCTTAATAAGACTTTGTGGTGGAATATATGGAAATAGAGGGCTGGTTGTAAGAAGGGTGAGAAGCCCTGACACTCTAAAGAGGTTGACATCTACTTTTTTTGTCATAAAACTTTCTTCAAACTGTATACCTAGTCAGTTAAAGTAGCTTAGATTTCATTGACAGAGGTGTGTACATGATTAGGAATTTATTTTGCTGTTGCCCAGAGTGCTAAACTTGCCATTGCCCAGACTTGCTACGGAACTTGATGCCAGGGCAGTCCACCTGTCATTCTCAACTTCAGAGAAAAACAAAACAGTGCTGGCAAAAAGGCTTTTTTTTCAAAGCAGGTTTTAGTCATCTGAAACACTGACATCCAAACGCTTTTTTGTCAGGTGCTCATGGAGATTTGTACGTGAGGGAAGTGATTGAGTAGTGAAGGCTTAGAAACTTGAAGTGAGGATAGAAGGAAGATCTATAGAGTATGTATGGATAAAGATACAGCCAGCTAGGAACAGAATCATATGAAATTATGTAACTTGCCCTGGTGTAGACAGTAGTGGTGAAAAATACCCATTCTGATCCATTCTGATGACTGTGATATAGCAGGTTCTCACCCCAGGAGAACTGTCATCATTGCAGTATTTTTCAGTCAAGACTGGTTTTTATGCACAATTATTCAGTATGGTCTGAGCACAAATTTGAAGGCTGTGACCACACAGTTGTCTCGTGCACTTAACTGACGTGTCCCTGAGAGTACGAAAAAGACTCCTAAACAACAGAAGAGTGAAGTTGTTCAAGACAAATTTGGAACTCGGTAGTATCATCGCCATCATTTCCATTATTGCTTGTTGTCCTTTAGATTAAAAAAAGCAAGAAAAATTGTCTCAGTTTTGTGTCCTTTAAGTTCTCAGACTCAGAGTGACCTCCATGATTTTCCCTCTGTACCCATGTCTGAGTTGAGCTGGTGTCACAGGGTTTGGTATCGGTGGGTTCAGAGGGGCTGTAGGAGGAATGTTGTGCCTGGCTGCATACCAGAGGACTCTCAGACAAGCTAGTTAAGCCACAGGGTTGTAATTGCGGTCTGCAGGAGACTTCAGTTTGTAAGTTCTGTGAATATCAAATCACAACAGACACAGCTGAACACCAAATCGGCACTGCGCAGTGCTGTTGTCTCCTCTTGTTCCTCAAACATGTGATGATCGCCCCATTGAACTGCCAGAGCTACAGCTGCAGTGTCATGACCTAAATGTAGCTGTGTCTTGGGCTGTTAAAGTGAAAGGTGGGAGACTAATACCATAGAGGGGGCACAGGACATTGGGCAGCTACAACAGCAATGTTTCATGACAAAAAGATTTTTACTCTGTTGTTAGATCACCACATTCCATGCCACTTCTAAAAGCCGCACATCTTTCCGAGAAGTGGGCCGAATCAGTCAGGGTTCTATTGATGAAGGGAAGTCATTCTCCTGGGAAGGTCAGCAGTTTGTTATTCCACCACTGCCTCCATCATACCTCGCGGGATGCCGGATCATTGATATCCGCTACATTCTACAGGTGAGGTTTACTGTACATGTTATGCCTATTTTTTGTGGTTGTGTCCTTTCGCTGTTTTATGTTAAAGTGTGCTTATATGCATACGTGCTTGCATGTGTGTGTGCATGCATGTGTGAAAAATTAGACTTGGTTTCAGATTGTTTGGGGATACACAAATGTGTCCGTTCACTTGCGCATGAATACATACAGGATAGGAAAACTGAAACTGTATATGAACAGTGAATGCAGTGGGGGTGACGAATGTGTTAATACTTTTACATTTTTGTCCAGGTTTTTGCCCTGATACTGACATAGCATGTGTGGTTCATTTTGGCTTTGCTGATACAGTAAAGGAAATGTAAATTACAGGATCACATTGGACAATTATTTTTTTTTGTAAGAATAAAGGAATAATGATCTTTCTATGTGAAAAATAGCATTGAGATTTTATCCTGGGGGGACTTGATAATAGTGGCGGCATTTTTTTTTTTTTTTTTGTGCCAGTATTATTAAAATGCTGCTTCTTTACCTTTCTGTAATTGATAGTTCAGAAATACAGTTTGAATTAAAGCCCTTTCTAGGGTTGATTGTGTCATACAGGTCAAAAGTGGTGACCAGGCAAAACACGGTACTCCGATGCAGTGGATGGACTGATCTTTACGCTCTGACCCCATTTCTAACTCTGTTCACCTCTTTGGACCTTCTTCCCCTTAGTTGTTCAGTCTGTGTCCAAGTCTTCTTCTCGAGGCCCACTGTGATTGTCATATGTTGTGCCCTGCAGTGTCGGAGAAAGGAATCCTGCAGGTTGATGCTGCAGGGTGCCGGGGAACAGGTCTGTGTGGCCTGTATGTCTCCCAGAATAGCTGACAGGTCCCTGTGACCTGCATGTGTCCCGGAATAGCTGACAGGTCCCTATGACCTGCATGTCTCCCAGAATAGCTGACCGGTCTGAGTGATCTGCACATCTCCCAGAAAAGCTGACAGGTCCGAGTGACCTGCACATCCTCCAGAATAGCTGACAGATCTGTGTGTCCTGCACGTCTCCCAGAATAGCTGACAGGTCCCTGTGACCTGCTCGTCTTCCAGAATGGCTGGCAGGTCTGTGTGACCTGCATGTCTCCCAGAATAGGTGACAGGTCTGTGTGACCTGCATGTCTCCCAGAACGGCTGACAGGTCTGTTTGACCTGCACGTCTCTCAGAATAGCTGACAGGTCTGCGTGACCTGCATGTCTCCCAGAATAGCTGACAGGTCCCTGTGACCTGCACGTCTCCCAGAATAGGTGACAGGTCTGTGTGACCTGCACGTCTCTCAGAATAGCTGACAGGTCTGTGTGACCTGCACATCTCCCAGAATAGGTCACAGGTCCCTGTGACCTGCACGTCTCCCAGAATAGCTGACAGGTCCCTGTGACCTGCACGTCTCCCAGAATAGCTGACAGGTCTGTGTGACCTGCACGTCTCCCAGAATAGGTGACAGGTCTGTGTAACCTGCACGTCTCCCAGAATAGGTGACAGGTTCCTGTGACCTGCACATCTCCCAGAATAGATCACAGGTCCCTGTGACCTGCACGTCTCCCAGAATAGCTGACAGGTCCCTGTGACCTGCACGTCTTCCAGAATAGGTGACAGGTCCCTGTGACCCGCATGTCTCCCAGAATGGCTGACAGGTCTGTGTGACCTGCACGTCTCTCAGAATAGCTGACAGGTCTGTGTGACCTTCACGTCTCCCAGAATAGCTGACAGGTGTGTGTGACCTGCACGTCTCTCAGAATAGCTGACAGGTCTGTGTGACCTGCACGTCTCCCAGAATAGCTAACAGGTGTGTGTGACCTGTACGTCTCCCAGAATAGGTGACAGGCCCATGTGAGTTGCATGTCTCCCAGAATAGCTGACAGGTCCCTGTGACCTGCACGTCTCCCAGAATAGCTGACAGGTCTGTGTGACCTGCACGTCTCTCAGAATAGCTGACATGTCACTGTGACCTGCACATCTCCCAGAATCACTTCTGAGTCACTGATGTCCAGTCAAGCAGCTTGACTGGCAGTTGTTCATCTGTTCTGTAACATGTGGCTTATATCTTTTGTTTTTATCCATTTTCATACACCTGTTTTCTGTCTGTCAGTGAGAATGAATTGAATGTGCACTAATCAGATCCGGATTGTTTACTGGTTATCTGTATGATTATTTATGCTTCTTCCATTTGTTTCCCTTCGTGTGGATCTTTCAGTTATTAATGGTCTGTGCTTCAGAAATTTCCAGTGTTCTATGACTCTGCTTTTCTGCCTGTTTCCCTGCTGTGTTTGTATTCTTTCTTCCTGCCTTTCTGGTTCATTCACCTGTGTTTTCCCCCCACAAAGTTTTTGTTTTCAGTACTTGAGATTCTTTCTGGACTTTGGGACTCTCACAGTTTGGCAGAATGACTTTAGGGTTGTGATGTGTACTGCTATCCTCTATGCAGAGTTTTAGGTGTATGTTTTATGTATGATTTTGTTTTGTTTGCTTAAAAAAAAATTTTTTTTTAATGATAGCTGGAACTTAGAGTCTGAGTAAAATTTAGCCCTGCTGAAATTTTCTACCTCAGGAATGTATAGAATATAGTTAGTTATCTGTAGTATAGCATGTTTATTGGTTTCTTTTTGATCTTAGACAGATTTTTCATGATTTTAGGCTGCAGGTGTTTTTTTTGTTTGTTTTTGTTTTTCTGTTTTGTTTAGCATTATTTTTCATGGTTTCAACCTGATACAACTCTCTGTTGCTATTCTGTGTATAAGTAATGAAAGAAAAAAGATTGAGTTCCGCAGGATTGAAGCGAACAAAAAATGGCTTTGTTCCTCTGCACATGAAAAGGGATTAAAATGAACAAAAAATGGCTTTGTTCCTTTTCGCATGAAAAGGGATTAAAACAATCAAAAAATGGCTTTGTTCCTCTTCACATCAAAAGGGATTAAAATGATCAAAAATGGCTTTGTTCCTCTTTCCATCAAAAGGGATTAAAATGAACAAAAAATGGCTTTGTTCCTTTTCACATCAAAAGGGATTAAAACGATCAAAAAATGGCTTTGTTCCTCTTTACATTAAAAGGGATTAAAACGATCAAAAAATGGCTTTGTTCCTCTTTACATTAAAAGGGATTAAAACGAACAAAAAATGGCTTTGTTCCTCGTTACATCAAAAGGGATGAACAGAAAATGGCATTGTTCCTCTTTACTTCAAAAGGGATTAAAACAAATAAACAAAGAATGGCTTGCAGCTGAACGTGGATCCCACAGGACCTGCCCTTGACCTTGAAGTGCCGCTGGAGATCATCATTGGCACCATCCCCCTGCACCAGGTGTTTGAACAGTACCCGCCCTACGCTGCCTCTCTGCCTCCCCCGCAGGCTGGGTATGGCCCGGACCCTGGAACCATGTATCCCCCTCCTGAAGGGGCGACGGCGCCGTACCCCCCATCCGAACCAACAGCTCCCGTCATGCCACCCAGCAGCATCCCCAACCTGCGTGAGTATCAGTTGGATGGTGCAGAGGTGATTTGTCCTCTGTGTGTAAATTACAGGACAATGGAATAGATTGGTGGGGGGGGGGGGGGGGGGGGCGTAAAGATGGACAGGGGGCCCCCAAACAAGTCCTTTATGCTAGGCTTAGTCCTTCGCTTCCAGATCTGCAGGACTTCTTTTTTCCCACAGGAATTTCTCTATTTTTGTTTGATTTATCTCTAGGGACCAGAAAGCAATAGAAGAGAAAATTTTATTTCTTGATGGTGTTTCCTCAGATGGGAATTCTTTGTTGTTTCAGTAAATGGCGAGATAAAATGTTGCCAAGCACAGCCCAAATGATGGTTTACGATACCTGGTACTGTCGTGTGTTGAAAGATGTGTTTTGTATTATAAGACTCCGTTGATCACTGTAAGTAGACAGGAGGTGGGTAGGGAAATAGGTTTGAGTTCATTCTGTGGAGATGTGTATAGGATTAGACTTCAGCAATCCAGCTACAGACTGTGATGTGCCAAAGGTGTTAGTTTTGCACATGTTTCAGTCCCAAGGTAAACTACACAAACCATCAGCTTGACCGTTTAACTGTGCATAGTTCTTTCCTGTAGACCAAAAACTAGTGTTCTCTCTGATGATGTTTGGAGACAGATTAGCATTTGCTCTCTCCTCAAACAGGATGACGGACAATAATGGCCAAGTTGTTGCGCCACTGTGAGTGAGTATTGCTTTCCACAAGAGGCCATTAGCTAATGATCTGACCGGCAGTCATGGTCTTGGTGCTAGTCTTTCAAAAAAGATGAAAAATTGGTATCGTATGTGCTACACGCAATTGATGGAAGTGGGATGACGGCAACACAAGTCATAAGAGCTGACTGGCCTTTCTTGGGGTATACAACTCTGTTCTCTTGATTCAGGAGTCCTGCATGAGTTCAGCCCCTTGTGAGAGAAACCGAGTAGGTAGATCTTCTCTTCATAGTCAACTACTGTGCAGAATGTAAACCCATCCCAAGTTTTTTTTTGGATGAGACGTTATACTGAGGACCTTAGTATGAAAGTCTGCATAATGAAAATAAAGAATAAAAATTGCATGGACGAGAAATTCCATTCCATCCTTCATAGAAGAATATACCATTGTGTGACTGTAGGATAAATGAGACTCGTATATACTGCCATCAGAAAGTTTTTCCATGTTTTCTTTGAGTCATCTTTAGACAAGATTTAAGTAACTGCAATTTAATCTGAGACATTGTTTTGGCATTTATTTGAAGCCCCATCAGTTCTTATCTGTGATAGGGAGCTGCTCTTCAGCACTTTTATAATTAATTTATTTTTCATTTGTATATTCTTCATTGTTGCTTATGTTGACTTAAAACTTTATTCTCCTCCCCTCCCCCCCCCCCCCCTCCCCCCCCCCCCCTTACGTTTTTTTTGTGTCTAGTATGAATACAAATTAAATTGAGGAACACAGGCATTAAATTCAAGAATGCAGACGCACACAGAGACACACACAGAGACACATGCGCGCACACACACACACACACACACACACACACACAAAACATATGCACACTTGTGTCCTGTTTGACATCATCCCTGAAGGCAGAACGTGGCTGTCTTTATCGTGGGATTAAGATTATCACACAGTCATAAATTTCAGCAGTGGCTGACCTTAGTGTTCTGGCGTAGGGACATGGAAAAGGATGAACAAATAGGTCTTTGTAGAGTCTGTTGGAATTGTTTTTTTGTTGTTGTTTGCTTTGTATGCAAGCTTAGATGTACAGCACTGAAACATATCGAGTGTACGGATAACTGTAGGCATGCAAGTAAATGAAGAGATAAAGAAATGATTGTAAATTTTTTTTTGTCCATGTTTTATTTTGAATGGAATTACAGTGAAGTCTTCCACAAAATACCACCAGAGTAGAGATTCCTTCCTTTTTTATCTTGTCTTTGTGCAAGATTTTTCCTCCCAAACAAAGACTCTCTCCTTTCACAGACACATTTTTCTGACATATTTTTCTTTGTCTTTACGATGTTTGCCTTCCAATAACTTTCCCGTCCTGTAAAGGCCTGTTTTTTAGCAATAATTTTTGTCTTCATCACTCCCTGCCCAATAAGTCTTTTTTTTTCCTGGAACATTTTTGTCATTGTGACTCTTTACGGTTAAAGACTTGCCTTATGCCTGTCTATACAGGGAGTGTCCGCAGGAGTATCAGCCTGCATACGTAAAAAAAAAAAAACAACTAGATTTTCTGTTCTTAATTATAATAATAATAATGATTATTTATGGCGCTTAATCTTACATCATAAGCCCTAAGCGCTTACAAATACAGACCCCTTCCTTGTAAACACTTGTTTTTCGGGAACATTTTTGTATTTGTCTATACTAGATTTACCTCCCATGAAAGAGTCACTTCTTTTTAAGATTTTTTTTTCTGGAATATTTTTGCCTTAGCACTAGATACACAATAATTGATTTCCTGTGATACTTGATGCACCTTCCATGCAGATTTCCTTCCTATAAAGATCTACCATTGAAACTTATTATTTCTTCTATTTTGGGGGGGGGGGGGGGGGGGGGGGGGGGGGGGATGAATGCAAGCCATATTAAAATGAAAATATATGTGTAATTCTTTGATTTGTCTTTCTAATGCACGATGATTCCTTAAAAAGCATAATTCATTAAAAAAACAGTTACAGGTTAATTTACCTCTACACTGTCCTCAACCCACTCCACCCCCCAATCAACAAAAAAAAATTTTGTTTTTGCAACATTTTGCTTTGCAGCACCCCCATCCTACACTGAGTGTGTGTTTGGCAAGGTGAACGTGAAGGAAGAGGACGACAATGAGTACACCCGAGGCAATCTGGAATATGCGCCAGTCTACACCTACTACGACTGGGGTCACCATCCTACCACCATATCTGAGGATGGCAAACACTGAGCACAGATGGCAAGTAGGCAGTCGAGATGATGTACTGCGAGTAGAGACAGCACACAATGTGCAGTGATCACATACACTGAGCAGCGACAGCATATACTGAGCAGAGACAGCATATGCTGATCAGCAACAGCCTATACTGAGCAGAGACAGCATACACTGAGCAGAGACAGCACACACTGAGCAGAGACAGCACACAATGTGCAGTGACTACATACACTGAGCAGCGACAGCATACACTGAGCAGAGACAACATACACTGAGCAGAGAAATTCACGCTGAGCAGGGACAGCATATGCCGAGCAGCAATGGCACACACTGAGGAGCGACATCATGCACTGAGCAGAGATGGCGCACACTGAGCAGTGACCACATACACTGAGGAGATAGAGCACATCCTGAGCAGAAAAAAACAAACTGAGCAAAGACAGCATAAATTGAATGGAGACAGCACATGTTGAGCAAAGACAGCAAGCACTGAGCAGAGACAGCACACATTGAGCAGACAGCACACACTGAGCAGAAACAGCACATGCTGAGCAAAGACAACACACACTGAGCAGAGATAGCTCACACTGAGCAGAAACAGCACACACACAAGAGCGACAGCGTGCACTGAGCAGGGACAGCACACACAGGGGAGAGGCAGCAGACACTGAGTAGAGATGTCACATAATGAGCAGATATGACATTAATAGAGTGTAGATGGCCAGCACTGAAGAGAGAGAACATTTATTGAATAGATATGGTAAACATTGAGGAGAAATGACAATTGCGTAGAGATGGCAAACACAGAACAAAAACAAACATTTATTGAGCAGAGGAGGCGAACAGTGAGCAGTAACAACATTTATTACATAGTGAAGGCTACCACTGAACAGAAACGGACATTTATTGAGTAGAATTGGCAAACATTGAATAGAGACATCGTTTATTGAACAGCAAATTTTATTGAACAGAGATTACATTTCGTCAGTATAGATGACAGACATCGAGCAGAAATAACATTTATTGAGTAAAGATGGTAAACACTGAAGAAAGATGACATTTATTGAGTAGAGGTGGCAAACATTTAGGAAAGATGACGTTTATTGAGTAGAGGTGGCAAACACTAAGGAAAGATGACATTCATTGAATAGGGATGGCAAACATTTATGAAAGACAACATTTATTGAATAGGGATGGCAAACATTTTTATGAAAGATGACATTATTATTATTATTATTATGAACATTTATGACGCCTAATCAATTGAATGCCCTAGGCGTTTACAATATCACAACAGACATCAAATCACACAATATATAACAGTCATACATGAGAAAAAGGCATCAAAATCCAAAGCAAGGACACAAACTCACAAGCATGCATACACGCAAACACACACTCACACAGAACGAACGCACACAAAGCAGACACTCGCATCACACATTGCAAACGTCGGGTCACAGGGAAGACGAAGTTACCTAGGAAACAGATGAGTTTTGAGAAGGCGCTTGAATGTGGGCAGTGAGGGTGAGTATCTGAGAGAGCGAGGCAATTGATTCCAGGTAGTTGGAGCTTGATAGGCAAAGGAACGTTGACCAAAGGTTTTAGTGCGAACAGTGGGGATACTGTAGATACGATACATTTATTAAGGAGAAATGGCAAACATTTATGAAAGACAACATTTATTGAATAGGGATGGCAAACATTTTTATGAAAGATGACATTTATTAAGGAGAAATGGCAAACACTAAGGAAAGATGACATTTATTGAGTTGAGAAGGCAAACATCTATGAAAGATGACATTTATTGAGGAGAAATGGCAAACACTAAGGAAACATGACATTTATTGAGTAGAGATGGCAAACATTTATGAAAGATGACATTTATTGAGTAAAGATGGCAAACACTAAGGAAAGACGACATTCATTGAGTAGATGTGGAAAGCACTGAGTAGGTTCCCACAAGGCTGAAGATGGGAAGAACTTGGGTGACTTCATTCTTGTGTTTGTACGGCTGCAGGCATGCTCACACTTTATGCAGCTGCATACTTGCGCATCCCTGTGTACAGGCCCATGCATATTCCAACAAGCAGATGCTTAGTGTTATAGGCACAGTCATGTATGTGTGTCGACTTGTGATGTGCATATACGTTGGCATGATGCTTATACATACACACACACACACACACACGCACACACGCACATGCTCACACATACCCATTCTTGCACATATACCTTGATATGGAGCTACATGGTCTCACTCACATATGCAAATCATGATCCCTGTTGACGTGCAAAAGCAAAATTATTTAAACAGCATTAAAGGTCTTGCACCTAAAAAAAAGTCTTAGTTGGAAATGGCTAATAAAATTGGAACTGCTCAGATGCTTTAAGACAAAGATATGACAGCAGCAAAATTTTGTGTTCCTCTGGACACGTTCATTACAAGCAAATTTTATTGCTTATTTTATGCATGATTGTTCAACCACATGTATTCTCATGTGTTTCATATATATGATCATACAACCACATAATTATGCGTTATCATTGTTGTGCGTGACCATGTGGAAATCTTGTAAATAGGTCTTGAACAGTTTTCTGATTTTTCAGCTTATGGACATGCAGCTGATTATTTTGATGGTTAATTGACGTTAAAGCTCTTTGTAGGTAGACTTACCAGCTTTTTGGAGTGAATAAGTTTTCAAAACACAAAACTGCCTTAGTGCTGTTTGGCGCACAGTTTTGGTTGTCTGCTGACAAACTAGGCTGTGCTGAAGTCAGTGTGGATAGGGCGCAGAATTTCTTTAGGTATTTATTACTTTTTGTTTTTTAATGCACGTGTGAGCTTAAATCCAAGGGAAGCAACCAGACCATTAGTTTGACCATATACGTATATGAAGTTCTTCTCAGTGGACTAAAGTTAGTGGTCTTTTCACAGGCCACTGTTTCCCCAAACAAGAAGGTGGAATGAAGGCAGTTCTCTTTTTGAGAGGTGATAACATTTTGAATTTTTTGATAAGGGAAGAATCTGAAGTTGAATATACTCTGGAAAAAAAATCATCTAATTCTTCCTCATGCTTTTGTTGACGGATAGCAGAACAGGGTTCCCACTTTAAGGGAAGTATTGTGATTTCTGGGAAATGTGAAAGTGAGAGACTGCAAAAGAAATTAAAGAGAAGCTCAATGAGAAGAGGAATTCTGAGGGGGTGGTGTGGAGAGAAAAGCAAAGTTAGTGGAATCCACAAAGCTCTGGTAATGTTTGTGATAAGCTAGGAGACATCACTTGCATCTTGTCTGAACTTCTTTGCAATTTGAGCAGTCACCAATTTGTTCGTCTGGTTGAAGGCTCTGACACTGGGGGTAAGCTGCCCTAGAATTTTAGAGATTTTTGCATTTTCACCATGGGAGCCTTGGGAGAAACAATCTAAGGAAAGCACATGTACCCTGTACATTTAAAAAAAAAAAGAAAGATTATTGACATTGTATATTTTAAACAATTCAGAAATCAGCAAGAATTAGCCATGAAACATCTCTTTCAGTATATTAGAAGGAAATACAATGAATTTTTAAATCACATGGAGATTGTATGCTTTGGTCATTTTGTGTACAAATTTGTTGTTGTTTTGAACTCTATGGCTAAAGGTGAAATTGGGAAATGATGATGAATCTATTCAAAGTGCATCTTTATTCAGTTCGGAGTGCTTTTTTGGGCATCATGTAAGTTGAGATAGACACCACCATTTTATGCCACCTTCTCCTCTCCCTCCCCAGTGGCACTTCAAGAGTTTTGTCCACAATAAAAACACATAGTTCCTTCTTGACTTGAGAAGAAAGATAGACAGCATATGAATTTCACTTTTTTTAGACAGCATATAAATTTCACTTTTTTAGTCAAAATCTTGTTTTCGATTCTGAATTTGAAAATTTTTTATTTTTTTAATTTTTTTACAGATTGCGAGGTGATAATGAGTGTAATTTCTAGTGTATCACCACTGAGTTAAAGTGCCTTTTGGGGCATCATGATGTTGGCAAAATATGTAAGTCAAGGTGGAGACCAACAGTTTATGCCCTCTGCCCCTCCCTCTCTTCCATCACCCTCCCCCAGTGACTCTGCAAGAGGTTTGCCTGCTTGTTAACATATTTCCTTCTTAATGCAAAAGGTTTGCCTGCTTGTTAACATATTTCCTTCTTAACATAACGAGAAAGATGGCTTATCAATTTCACTTTTTTTTCCCCAAGATGTTGTTTTCTTTAATGAGTTTTAAAACTTCAGGAAAAAATCCCACCTAATGATTTCAAAGCGCTTTACATTAGCCAGACGGGGTGAAAGTGGTCGGGGAGCAATCAGAGTATAGAACTCAAACAGTTGTTGGAAAATAGCACACAGAGGCAACAATCGTGCTAACACTACAGACAGTCAGTTCAGAATTTCTTCTTGCAAATGTATTCGTCTTTTTTTCTTCTTCTTTTTTTGCTCACTAAAGAGTGTAGAAACCATTAGTTGTTCTAATTTTGTTCACTGCTAATAAAACAAAGAGTTTCTTTGTCGTTATAGCAGTGAGCAATATTAAAATAATTAAAAGCTGCGACACTTCAGTGATCGCACCCCCCCCCCTCCCTCCCCCCCAAAAAAATGACAGAAAAAAAAATCATGATTTGTGTGTCCCTATCTTTCAGAAAATTTTTCCCAAGGAATGAACCGTCCATTACATTTAAAACACTTAGAGAGACAGAACTTGTCTTCTGTTGTCAACTGACACAGTTTCTAAGAATTGTTTTTTCTTGATCTGGATGAAGACGTTGCTGGAGCCAGTACTAACTGTAAACACAACAGGAGGTTGGTGGGGGGGGTTGGGGGGGGGGGGGAAGTGTTGTACAACAAGGTGTTTAGCAGTGCCTGCCTCTGCTCAGGCAGGGCTGACGTTGTAGTCCCTCCAACTAATGTTGACTGAGATTATTTCAGTCAGAAATGACTTTTTGAATTGCTGTGTTCTAGTGATTGGGATTTCAAAGGCTGCTGTGTTGTTTTTGTTTGATGTTTGCACCAGGTTAGCGGCGACGCACTCTGTAGTGCACTTTTGCTGGTTGTGGTGCTTTTCGGCAATTTTTCATTACTTTTTTTTTCTCTCCCTTCAACATTCACAAAATAATGCTCTAATGAGATGCAGGTTTTTCCAGTGGCGCCAGTGATACGTTCTTGGAACAGGAAGAAAAGGATGAGGAGGACAAGATGAGATAGAAAATTATGTTGTTTCCAAGAAAGGCTAACTCTACTTAAAATACATAAGATGGAGAGTTGGTATTTTCTTCAACGGAGAATCATGACGGTTCATTGTAGCATTCTGATGTTCGAATGATATGTTGTTAGGGTTTTAGTTTTATGGATTGTGTCTTTATTGTTTCATTTGTATGGTGTTATTGGTAACATTTTTGTGGCTCTTCTTTACTACAGTTTTGTCATTTTACTTTTCTTGTCAGCATGACTTTGATCAGGTTTTAACCTCTGTCAGTATTTTTTTGTATAGAAGTGTACAATTCTGCCCTGACAAATGTGCTCATTTATCGGAAATGTTTTGCATGCTGATTGCTCATGACACCTGTTAGATTTCTTCTTTATATTGTAAAGCCTTTTGATAAATTTCCAGACTTTTCATATTATGGATGCATCTTTTGATAATTCTATACAAAGGTTGAGAAAAAAACTTTACAATGCAAAAAAATGTTCTTGTGGGAAGATCAGTTGGGGAAATTTAATTGTTCTTTACATTTCCTAATTTGTGTTGCTTTGTCTTTTAACAATCCCTCCTTGCAGTGTGCATTTTCATGGCACATTATTAAAGTATGTGCCTCAGATTTTTTTTTTTTTTTTTTTTTTTTTGCTGTATGACTTCATGATGTAGTATAGTTTTAATTGACCTGGGTGCAAAGGAGAACCATACTTTAGGTGACTGAGTTTCTAGGAAACAAGAAGCTTGCTTCCAAATCATTTTGATGAAGTATTTTGAATGTTTTAAGGAAGCCTCTTAGCTTTTGGATAATGAAATCAAAGAGTGTTTTCAGTCTGTAAATGGGTGGATTGGATGGTAGGTAGATAGGTCAATAGATAGGCAGATATAATTTGAATCCTTTGTTGCTTATCTCTGCTGTGATCATTTCAAGAATGGTGCATGACATTAAAATATTGGGGGGTGGGGGTGGGTGGGGGGAGGGGGGAGTCTTGCCAGTATATTATATGAATGGAAAAATATGTAGTGAAGCGGTAGAAAGTCAACCATTATATCCATTTTTGATAAGCTGTTTTATTCAGCCTTATGTGTATATCAAAACTAGATATGGAATCGGGAGATTTTCTCGCAAATTGTTAAGAAACTTGCTTTGTTCACTTCACTGAAGAGTGCTGTGCCATGGGAGGAAAATGTTGAAATAGACTACTGGAGCTTGGACAAATACGTTTGTGGAGTATCAGGTCATAATGAATGATGTTGTAAATTATTCTGTCAGTCCTTGGGTAGTTTACTCTTGTAGAAGGAAAAAAAAACAAAAGGAAAGAATGGACTGTATGGTAGTCTCAGATTGAAAACAGTAAAAGAAGTTACGGTTAAAGGAAGCCATGGTCAAAGAAAGAAACTTATTTTATGGTGATTGTGAAATTGTGGAAAAATTTTTTTTTTTACTGATTTCATTGATTTAGTTAGTTATTAATTGTCAAAGGATGGTGTGTTTGAGCCTGGTAGGGATATGGGTATTTGGCACCTGATGTATGACAGATGATTGAAGAACTTAATGATGGCATGTGATAGTGTTTTGAATTATATGTCTCTGTTTAAATGAAAAGAATCTCTTCAAAAAGAGAGAGAGGGAAAAAAGCAGCTATGTTGCTTAAGGTGTCCAGTTGAGAACCATCTGCTTTCATGAAAATTCTCCATCTGTCCATGCATCTTTTTTTTTCAGAATTTTGCAAGAAGACTTCTACATGCGTGACTAAGATAGCATTCTATTAATCCTTAGCTCAAAAAGATGTATGTTACCAGTGATTCCATGAACCTTTTGCTTCAGAAGACACATAATGCCATTTACTTTAGGCTTAAGCAGATTCAAGCTACTGGTGTTGCCACTGGCTCATAGCTTATCAAGGCAGAATCAGACCACCTGCAGTGTATAGGTGGAAGATCAGCATCAGTGTGCCATCAGGTATTTTAATCTGTGAAGTTGTCCGAAATGTTTTCTAAATGTCATGTGCATATCTGTTTTCTGAAAGCCATATTGACAATCAGCATACAATTTATTTGTCAATAAATTAGTGAACAGTAAACAAGTGGGGTAACTTTTGCTCCCATAAGAAAACCTAACACAGAGTAACTTTTATTCAAGACTGGCACAGCCTTTTAAACTTGAATAAAGTCAGACAAATACATAGACGAACAATCTAATAGTGGGGGAAAAAACAAGCGCAGGCCAACAACTCAACTGTCTTCATAGTAATGACTTGTCAAAGATTTGGACTTAAGGTGGGGGGGGGGGGGGGGGGGGGGGGTTGAAGATGGAGAAACTGGGAACATGAAATTAAGAAAATATATTACAGATATGAAAACTCTTCACTTGTCAAATTTTTGACAAGTCATTACTATGAAGATAGTTGAGTTGTGGGCCTGCGCTTGTTTTTTCCCCCACTATTAGATTGTTCGACTATGTATTTGTCTGACTTTATTCAAGTTTAAAAGGCTGTGCCAGTCTTGAATAAAAGTTACTCTGTGTTAGGTTTTCTTATGGGAGCAAAAGTTACCCCACTTGTTTACTGTTTATTGTTGACTGTTCCCTGCCTCATTTCATTTCCAATAAATTAGTGACAGGAGAAAAATGTAACAAAGCAGCGATACAAAGAAGTTTGCTCGGGACACAAAGAAGGCTTGAAGACAACATTTTCGTGAGTCCCTGCTGTTGCCTGTTCAAATTATGTTTGACTCTTTGCCCTCAGTTGCAGCAATAAGTTTGTAAAGAGATGTATTGAATTATATGCCCTCAGCTGCAGCAGTAAGTTTGTAAAGAGATCTGTTGAACATAATGCTTGATGGTTCTAACTGTTCGTCATTCTGTGTTGTGAGATCCTCAGTCTTTGTTTGAATTTGGTTTTCTTAGTCTGCTGTCCACAGCGTTGTGCATCGAGCTGAAAGAACCTTATGACGGTTGATTCCTTTACTTTTGTGGGCAGTTCTTGTTTAACCAGTGAATACACTGTGGATCATCTCACAGGAATCAATCCTTGATTATGCATGTTGGTGCAGGTGATTGAAAGTGAAGCATAAGTCTTCCTAACCTTATTCTTGACTTAACTGTTTTTCTTTGTTGCCATGCATGGTTGCAATCAACCCTTTGATTTTTTTATGTGCTGCAGAATGTGGGCATTTTGAACGCTGTGATTTGAAGACTGGACAATCATTAGATCTCCAAAGAAGCAGGAAACTGAATTAAGTGAAAGAAAGGTGTGAAGCAAGGATGATATATTCAGAGCTGAGCATTGCAACTGTAATTCATTTTGTACACTACATCAGGTAGCGTCAAGTTCAGGAAATAAAGATCACCTTTTCTAGCCACCTGTTTGTCTTAAGACAGGAACGGTTGACAATTAATGCTGACAATCCTTAGGTGAACAGGAGCGGTCTTATCTCCTTGTTACAGACCAAAGCTAATTATGTACACCAAATGAATAATAAAGCTGTGAAAGATAATTATCCAGATCATGTTTATGCTGCCAGACAAAGAAAGTGAAAAAAACAGGTAATGTTATTCTTCTTTTCCGTTTTTACTGTTAGACCTTGTCTACTGAAGCTGTTATTTTTTGTGTTTCTCTTTCATCCACTTGTTAAATTATCCCCTCCACCCTTCCCCAATCCCGTATTCTCTTCCTCCCCCTCCCTCACCTGCAAAGATGAAATTTTGTCAGGGCAATCAAGCAGATACTTACATATGCAAATGGTGCCTCCTGTTTTGTTTTGGTAGGGTTTTTCTTTCTTTTTTTTTTTGTTTACTGAGGAATAGCCAGCTTACTGCTAAGACACTACGCAATGAAATTCTTATGTACTTTTTCATGTGATATGTGGTGGAGTATTACTTGGGTTTACCATGTCTATTTACATCACTGATCAGTGTAAAAGATCACTGATTCTTTCTGAAGACAATTTTTCTTCAGTTCATTAAATATCTCATCAATCAATCAATATGATTTTAGTGAATTAATCATTTAGCCAGCTGGTTTGAATGCTATCAGGTCCAGACATTTTTCTTTTCAAAGTAATGAGGGGAGAAAATATATGAAGAAGTACCTCATATTCCTTTTCCACTACTTGGCATTGTAGGGGTCCTGTTCAGTTCTCAGGTCACTGACTACTTCCAGGTACCACAGTGACTGTGCACCACCAAAGAATTGTTTAGTTGGCTAGGCTGCTGCCGCAGATCACCAGTTTTCCAGGTGGTGGTTGTCTGCTGTTCACCGAGGTCGGCCCTCCATCTGCACGTAGATTTTGCCCTACCACCATGTATGTGCTTGAAACTTCACAGTTTTAAACTATCAACAGTGAAGTGTGGTGAACAGACAGCCAAGCTGTAGCACAAGGAAGACTGAGAGCTGACCATATGAACAGGAAGTGGTAAATGCCTTTGGTGTGTACAATGGAAGTCTAACTAGAAAATGCAAAGATTCTTATCCTTCCTGCTCAGTATCTATGATCAAGTGTGCCAGACAACAACAATAGATCCTGGTCACCTATTTATTCAAGGGAGAATTCAAATCAACATGGATTTTTTGATGAAAATAAGTATGAATCGGATACAAATGGCTTTACAACTGATGAGTAAGTCAATAACATGTCACACACACACACACACACACACGCACGCACGCACGCACGCACAGTCTTAATCAAATTGATTTCTTTTTTTTCTTCTCAGTAAAGAATGTTAGTGGATATAATGATGTAGGTGGTAAAGTGTGACACAGTTACAGAGCTCATGTTTTTCACTTTAAAATGCAACTATTATAGAAATGGCTAGTGTGTATGCACCCTGGGTGTTTGATGTCTATGTATTTTCTTGATTGACCTCTCTACACACCTGGGCCCACAGTGTTAAGTTGGGATCAAAGTACCAGTGGGAATTGTGTCAGGAAAGTTATAACCAGTTTAGAGACCAGCGCTGGAGAACTTCACAACCAGTTTCAGATGAAAAAATGTTTCCATCAAATGGATGGTCCCTGGTTGGGGTACAGATACAGGCGAGCGGAGAGGGAGTGACAGGAGAGGGAAGTTAAAGACAGAGATCAGAATTGTATCTCAGTGTGAAAGTGATCTGTCTCAAGATTTGAAGTGCTATGTCACAAGGGAATTGTTGTACAATAGATGTGCTGTTATGTGCAGTTCATGTCTGCGTGGCGGACACTAAGCCACTCCAATCGCCTTTCTTTTGCTCTGTGTGTGTGTGTGTGTGTGTGAGAGAGAGAGAGAGAGAGAGAGAGAGAGAGACCAAGTCCAGGTCAGTAAGGACAGCTGATTAAGTCAGTAAAAACCTGTTCACCCACAACAAAGAAGGATTCGGAAAATGCTGGCATGTTTTAATGTTAGCCATAGCGAATGAGTT
Source organism: Conus canariensis (assembly GCA_033310375.1). Taxonomy (NCBI): domain Eukaryota; kingdom Metazoa; phylum Mollusca; class Gastropoda; order Neogastropoda; family Conidae; genus Conus; species Conus canariensis. Next base: position 60,792,636 of record CM065729.1, read on the forward strand.
GTTTTGCTCAGATTTTAAAATCCTGGCAGTGTTATGAGTGAAATGCTTTAATTTCTGCCACAATGGACTTGTTTGAAAAAATCTGTTTCTAGCAGCTTTATATTTCACTTTATTGAATACATTCTGCAGATTGGGGTATGGTGCTTTCCATCATGTTTGTTGAGGCCAGGGTAAAGTAGACCATGAAACGTGTTAGTTTGTAAGACACCTTTGTTGTGCGTAGTGACATATCTTGTATTATGGGGTGTGTTTGAGTTCAAGGACAGCACCTTGTTCAGTGCCAGATCAGTTTGACGTTCATGTTCTGTATTGCTTTGTTCAGTGTGTTTGCATGGGAAATTTTTAGACTGGATCCTTGTCTTTGTGTGTCTTTGTCCTCACACGTTTGTCAGTTGAAGTTATATTCCATTGCTCAAGAGCTGCACAGCTAGTGATTTCAATGGTTTGGAGAAAAAAGAAAAACAATCAGCATACACAATACTTTTTTAAATTGTTGACCCTTTTACCGACAATGCACATTCCCATGTTTCTCACATGTGATTAGGTGTACCATTGCTGGTCTTGCCCTAAAACAGAGCCTGGTTTATTCAGCAACATTGAGAGAATGCTGGTGTGAAATAACTTGGAACTGGAGGCTTAGGATACACCATTACTATTTTTTTTTAAGTCTCGTCTCTTGCCTGGTCCGTCAGTTTCTTGTCTCTGGTCTCATTTTTTCTATTTTTGAGACCTGACAGGTTCCTGTTGTACATCAGTGTTCGGGTTTTTCATGCAGCCATTTGTATATTTTGAGTGCTATTAAAGTTTTGCAATTTTTTTTTTACCGGTAACTGAAAAACGAAAAAACCTGATGTTTTACATGATTGTGCCACACACTTACACACACACACACACACACACACACACCTTTCAGCACTCAAAAAAAAGTATATGTATATGTGTACAGATACACACACACACACACATATATATATCATGTCTCCAGACTTGAATGTAATTTCACAAATTTCCACTGGTACACAGCGTCTTCAGACCACTGTACAATAAATTTGTATTCAAGACAGAATACCTAAAAAGACTGATGTTTTTATTCCTAGTTTGTTTTACAAGGTGCTGAGACCAGGACACCAAGAGAGCATTCGATATGCACACCCCCTAGTACTCTTACATTCACCTTTCCTCCATATGCATTAAGCCATCAAAACACATACCTTTACCAGCACCCTCCTCCCACATCCCCTCTGCTGTGCATTCACATGAAGACCAAAGGAGGCTTGCTGGAGGCAGATGAATGTCATGGAGTATGGTAAGTAAACGACTGCTTGAAAAGGTATATGTTTTAAGACTGGTTTTGAAAGATAAAAGGGTGATTGACGGCAGTGGTCAGCAACAGGCAAATTGTTAAGAGTTATTTTGAAGAACTGGATGCTCTTCCACAGTGGTTTTACCCCGTTTATCTTTCTTTAATTCTTTGGCGCAAGAAATTTGTTTGTTTGCAGCAGAGTGGAAATACATTCTCTCTACACTGAGAGAACGTAAATGTTCAAAATTCTGAGCGATATTGACTCGCAGATCCAGAATTAAAATATACTACGCACAAAAAGTTAAGGATCGGTATGTGAAAACAGGTGCGTAATAAACTCAGTTCGCTACTGTTATTTATTTCTTAGTCCAGACAAATTGTCATGAATTCTTGTTCAGCTGTAAGTGGGCGATGTTGTGTTAGTGCGAAAATTGCACGGGATTCTCTACTACTGAGCTGGGCCGCAAACGGAAAAGCGGAAACTTGCGAAAAATGACCTTGTTTTGGACCGTTCTGCCTGAACACATTGCACTTGCCAGATGGAAAAAACCATTATGCACGTGCAAGCACTGCTGTTTATGTGTGAGATGCTGTCGCTCGCTTGGCTATATAAGAAGACATTCCACCAGTAGTAGGCCTGATCTGACAATGCCTCCACGACGAAAATTAAGCGAGTTGGATAGGGGACGAGCTGTTGCATGGTTCCAAGATGGTGTTGCCAAGCGAGAAGTGGCCAGGCGACTTCATGTGTCAATTTCGGTCATTGTCCGACTGATTCAACGCTTCACAGCCACTGGGATTGTCCATGAAAGACGCAGATCTGGTCGACCGAAGAAGACAACCCCACGTGACGATCGTCTCATTGAACGACAAGCCCTGCAGACAAGAACAGCCTCTTCCAGCATAATTCAAAGGCAGTTCAGGGTGGCTACTAACATCAACATCAGCCAGCAGACCATACGGAACCGCCTACTTGGGTTTAATCTCCGTTCTCGTCGCCCAGCAGTATGGCCACGCTTAACTCCAGCCCATGGGGCAGCACGCCGCGCCTTCTGCGCACGTCACGTGAGGTGGACACGTCAGCAATGGTCCCAGGTCCTGTTCAGTGATGAATCACGCTTCACCCTTCACCACAACGACGGCCGACTGAGGGTCTGGAGGCGCCCAGGGCAACGCTTTACTGACGCCACTGTCCAAGAAAAGGTGGCCTTTGGTGGAGGTTCTGTAATGGTCTGGGGGGCCTTCAGCCTTCACCACAGAACACCCTTGTATCATGTACAGGGTAACCTGACTGGCATCCGATACTGGGATGAGATCCTTCGACTGCTGGCTGTGCCTACACTGCAGCAGATGGGACCGAGGGCTGTCTACCAGGATGACAATGCTCGCCCCCAGAGGGCAAGGGTGGTCAACGACTTCCTGCAGCAGTCTGGAGTCAACAGAATGGAGTGGCCAGCATGCAGTCCCGATCTCAACCCGATTGAGAACCTCTGGGATGAGCTGGATCGCAAAGTGAGGAGCCACCCCCCTCCCAGGGATGCCCAACACCTCTACCAGATGCTGCAGGCTGAGTGGCAGGCGCTTCCACAGAGGATCTTCACCAACCTGGTCAACTCGATGAGGACTCGCTGCGTCGAGTGCCAGAACAGCCATGGTGGTTACACGCATTACTGAGCTTTTGGGAGCATCAGTATGCCCTGTCTTGTGAATTCAATGACTTTGGGAAATCAAATTTGGATACGTACCCACTTTAATCAAATGTACACACCAAACGATTGCTCGAGATTGAAGGCAATTGTGCATCGTTATCACTAAAGAATGGAATTAAATGTTGGCCAAACTTCAACGCATTGACTTTCTTATTTTGACAGTTATGAATGTTTGTGAAAGTGATCCTTAACTTTTTGTGTGTAGCTTAGAAGCAAGAACAGGAAGTGTTATATCTTATTGTTTGTTGAACAGGAAGCCAGTGCAGTTCTTAAAAGAAGAGGAGCACTGTGCTGAGGTGCACATGCTTTTCTTTGTTTCTTTTTTTTTTTTTTTTTTGCCTTTTTTTTTTTTTTGGTTCTCTCTGGTGTATGACATCTGTCTGGTATGGTTTTTTTTTTTCTTAGCCTTCTAACCTCTGCCCCTGTAACAAATGAAAGGCCTTCCTATTGCATCACTATTAGAACTGTGGCATTTAACTGAAAACATACTCTGTCAGCTATGATGGAGTGTGTTGCTAGATGCTTATGAAACTCTGCCTCTTTTATTATGCTCAGCAGAATAAGATTATAACAAACAGTGCCAGACAAGATCTCTCTCTTGATTTGATATTCTGTGATGAGATCAAAGATATTTGAGTAATAGTGCATGAATATGGGTGTGTTGTTTAGACAAGAAGCATGTGAAATAGTCTTCAGACTTACCCCTGCAGATGTCTTTGAACTGTCTTAACTTTTCTGTCATATTGTTGTGGTGATTGTATGACACATCATGTTATGTAAAATACATTATTCCATTACTGTACATGTATTGAAAAGAAATGCAGAATGTATTTGGCGTAGTTACATACCTAAAGAATCTTATTTCCTTTGTGTATCTTCTTTTTTTTTGAATACATTTACTGGAAACTGCTGCATTCTCTGATTACTTTTTTTGTTTGCATGTGTTCCTTCTTTTCTTCCATACTCTTATCTGCTTTGCTTTCTGACTGGCTGTCATAACATTTCAATGGACCCATGGGGAATGGTTTGTGGTGCCCATCTTCTCACCAAGTCTGCAAAGATGAAGGAGCATGCAACAAAAAAGTTCTATGCCAGGGGCTCGAATCTGAAAACTTCCCTTTTCTTGGCAAAAACTTACGATAAATATCTTATAACCCAACCAACACCTCTTTGCACATTAAATTCCATCTGTCGTTTATTTTTTTCCTCCTTCCTTCCATCCATACTTCTGTTTGTTGATCCTTCCACCCATTTCTTCCTGTCATTCATTCACCTGTCATCCTTTTACTGAGGATTCTTTCAGTGCATATAGTTTACCTGGTTCCTGCAAGTTCCTTGTTACAATTTCCTCTTTCAATGGGAGTGAAGGAGAGGGAGGGGGATGGGAGGGGGGGGGTTTCAGTCTCTGGCTTCCCCTCCCTTCCTCCTCCCTTGTTATTTTATTGTCGTCTCAAGTTCTTTCTGCCTGTGAACCATACTTGTTTTTATTCTGGAAACTCTTATACACCTTTTTTTCTGTTGGTGGTGGTGGTGGTGTGCAGTGGTAGTGGTGGTGGTGGTGTGTATTTGTTTGTGTGTGCGTGTGTGTGTGTGTGTGCAAGCAAATTGTAGTCCGGCAACTGGGAAGTGATCGTTGTACCCAGTCCAGAGTGGACACTGCTGTCCAGACCAGATTGCTGTCTGTCTGCCCTCATGACTTTTGCATGAATTTTTTTGTTTTCATTTGAATTATTTTCCAGTTCAAACAGGGGAGAGTGCGTGTATTTGCGCGTGTGTGTGTGTGTGTGCGCGCAAAGCGGAATGATGGGCGCTATCAGCAAGGCCTAGGCTCATCCACCAAAGTTTAGCTGCTGTCATTGTATGGTTTTGTTGTTCTTGTTTTTCAGGACATATTTTTTTTTAAATCACAGATGTGTTTTACAGAATTATCACCATTAGTATATTCCTTAGTTTCTGTCTTTCTCACGACCTATATCCTCCTCCTCTTTCTTCTTCCTCTCCTCCCCCTCCCCATCGTCTTCTTTTCTCTTCACGTATCATCATCTATCATTGTTGAAGCATGTGCTGTCGTTAACTGTCAAGTTGAAAGCCTCAGAAAATAAACAGAAGCTGGTGTCGCTGTCTTGCTGCTACCAGTGTCAATCTCTGCCGGAAGTTCCCTTCTTCCTATTGGTATTGAGGCTGGCGTACGTTTACAAAACTAATAGTGTCACATGATTGGTCTGTAATTATCATCCATTATTACTATATTGTTATTATCATCATTATCACTATTTCTACTATAATCAAATAATTAACAAAAGCAAATGTTCATTAAGATAACAGAAATAAAATGCATGATATTGCTCACACTCTTGCTGTTAAGTCATGTTTAAAAAAAAAAAAAAAAAAGAAAAAGGACACTGCCCACGCGTTTGGTCTGCCGCCAAGAAATCTTGTTCGAACGGGCTGCGCCGCGAGTCGGTGCTATGACGTCATACGGAGACGGAGACTGCGCAGTCCTACCACGGAAACAATCTAGGCTGGTTTATAAATTTACATCTGAAAAATGTCGAGAAAGCCCTGGGGATATTGAGTCGAGCTAATAATATAAGGATTGTGCTGAAGACATATGAACGGAAAAAAAAGCAACTGCATAGTTGTTGTTTCAAACTAATTCCCCCCCTGAAAATCTAGCCTGAAGGAAAGAATGTGTCATTAAAGTCAATAGACAGCCAGGGACAGCATAAGAAGTTGTGTATTGATCAAGTGAGAAGGTTCCCTCCCCCTTTTTCGGCACTACTGACAGTTTACTCCACACGTTTCAGTGAAAATGGAGGTAAGGGTAAAACGTGCCCCGCTGCCTTGCAGACGGTTTTCCTCATACTTACCTGCCCAAACAAATGCCTCATCTCCTACAACGTGGAACACCAGGAATTCCCCCTAAAAAGAAAGAACCACGAGTGTAAAGATAATGTCACGTACATTTCTACTTATTTCCGGCAGTAGACTTATTTCCCTTGATGGGGACACTTCCCAAGAGAGATCAACGGAATGACAAGATGATAACTGAATGATAAATTTTAATCAGAAAAACAGTATGCCTGTACTAGGTGAAAACTGCTAAGTTGATTAATGAATACTGGTGATTGTTGGAATGCTTTGTAGTGTATGACTTAAGTCTACACCACATGTGTACTTTTGCTAGGTGTATTCCAAGTTAATGTAATTTAATTCATAAGAAACAGTGAACAGTCATTTGACTGAAATTTTTTAGCATTGTATTACTGTCTCCTACCCTTTTGTAAACTCCACTCAACTTCTAAACAAAAGTGGAGATTATAGTGGAAACTCCTCTCTAGAGTAATCCTTTGTTGGCTGAGTTCTCACACCTCTTCTGAAAGTAGAGGGCAAATGTGTGGACTCGACAAGTCAGACTTTCAGCTACCTAACTACAGACCAGGTTCTCTTTATCGCAAACCTGGGACCATGGTTACGCTACATACCGTGGCAGTGCTACATACCATGGCTACGCTACATATCCCTGGGCAGGACAGGTTGTGAAGACGCCACAGCCCAACACTACAGCAACAGGTCTACACAGCAGGATCAGTCACCAGCCACAAGAGAGAGAGCAACTATCCTCTCCGACTTTAGTTTAGTCCCGTTCTTCCAAGTGGACTTAATTCAACTCAGCTCCTTCAGAACTTTTCCCTCAGTGATGAAACAGGAGAACCAAAATTCAGCCTGTAGGACAGACCGGTCCATTGTGACTAACTTCCAACTACTTTCTTGGGTGTAAGCAAGTGAAGCTGATGTGTTAAAGTGCAAAAAAAAAAAAAAAATTGACATGTCTTTTGTAAACTAACTTTAACTACTTACCCGTGTGTAAGCAAGTAAAGTTGATGTGTGAAAGTGCACTTAACATTTGTCAGTTCTTTGTTGTTCATTCGGTGTTGAATGTTTGAACTTCTCTCTAATTCTGTCTCTCGGAGCTACAAGTACTTCCAAGAGTACAAGCCTAAGGAAACTTCTCCCTGAGCCACTATTGAGTATTTTAACAGTCCCGGGAAAAATAAAAATGTCTTTCGATGACTAGTACCGGAAAATTGCTCCTTCCACCACTAGTAAGAGAGAGGGTGCAGGTGAAATTTGAACATAGTTCTCATAGAGAAAATGTTCAAAGTCCTTCCCCTAGAGGACACACCGACCCATCCCCAACTCTCGTCACAACAGGGCATACAAAAATGAAGAGCGGCAGGAAAGATCTGAAGAATAAGAATAGGAACTTTAGGTGGCTAGTCCAGTGAAAAGTACGAGGGGGAAAATGATGCTTTGCAGACTACTAACAACAAACACTTCGGAGTTCTATAAAACACCAGAGGCTACCCGGAGCAGGCATCGCACCACTGATATGAAATGCTTGACTAACTTGAGACCCAAAGGTACAGCCTGAACTAAAACCACCATTTCCAGTCAGTTTTATAGTGAGGTAAATATTTATTTGCAAAAGGATCTAACAGAAGACAAGAACGACAGGCATTGACTGCCTTGTTCTAAGCAATATTAACATCACTGAGGCTGGTGTCGACAAGCTGCTCACAAACCTGAATCCACTCAGAGTGACCGGACCCCACGCTATCAGTAGTTGTGCTAAAAGAACTTGCTGAGGAAGAAACCTCTCAGCTGACAATCATTTACCAGTCCTCCATCAAAACCCAAGTCCCATCTGATTGGAGAGAAGCCTTTGTGACACCGATTTTCGAGGAAGGTGAACGTTAAAATCCTACGAACTATCGTCCTTGATCTGGATCAGCTTTAGGGTGCTAGAGCACATTATGGACCATCTACTTTGCAATGGAATTCTGTGAAATCATCTGCACGGCTGTAGAAGATGGCGATCTTGTGAGACACATGCAGATTCTTGAGTTTATTTACGAGGCTATGGAGACTACAGACGGGGGGGAGCAGAGTGACGTACTTATCAAGTGAACTTCGCCAAAGCGTTTGATAAGATTAACCATAATCTCCTCTTACATGAGCTTAGATGCCACGGACTCCACAGAGTAGTCAACAGATGGAAAGCTTTCCCAAAGGCAAAGGCCAAGCAATAGTGGTGGATGGCACTCACTCTGTATGCCAGTGCTTGTTCAGGAATGCCTCAGGGTTCAGTGCTTGGTTCATGTTTGTTTCTACCATGCGTTAACGACCTCCCTGAGAGGCTTACATCACTGTCAAGATTGTTCACAAATGATGCGGCAGTGTGCATCGTTGTGGTCAGCGCACAGGACCATACCTAACTGCAACAGGATCTCCACAGCTCGCTGAGTGGGAAATCAGCTGGGATATGGAGATCCACACGGGAAAATGCACAACATTGCCAGTCGCACGAACCAGGAAACCATCGCATTATCCTTACGAACACAATGGCCCCACTACTGTCTCTCCCATCAAATATCTAGGAGTGACAATTCAGAAAGATCTGAACTGGGATGAGCATCACCCGTACTTCAAAGTAAAAAATTCTGGGATTCGTGAGGAGAAATTTGAAAATTAGTTCCCCTTCTGTCAAAGAAACGGCTTACAAATCACGGGTAGATTATACAGCCACGGTACGACCTTTCCATGCGGAAACACATTGCTATGCAAGAAGGAATTCAGCGCTGTGCAGCCCAGTTTGTTCTGAACAGGTATCACAACTCTTCAGGCGTCAAACAGTTGCTGGATCGCTTGAAATACAACAGGAAAAATGTCAAAGTTTGTTGGGACACAAATGTCACGGTCAGGGGAGGTCACAATCACGTGCATCATAAAAAGCAAGAAATTTTGTTCTTCAGGCTTTCTGGATGGTTGAAGGTTAGGGGAGGTATTAGATTAGAATACGGTTAAGGTTAGGGTCGGGTTAGAATTAGCGCTAGGATTAGCTTTCAGAAGATGTGCAGAAGACAGAATTTCATCCAACATTGATTGATTTATCCAGCACTGAAATCCTTGCCTAAGCAACGCAGAAAAGAACACATTTGATTCAAAATAAAAAAGATGGAATAGTCTAGACTTCCCATCTGAGAGTCCAGCTGATGTCCCTGCTGCTCTGTGAGAGACATGGACACAGCCAACAAGTGACCCTCATTTCACGCCCTTTAGGCACAATATAGACACAATTCCTTTCTTTATAGAACCTTGCGTTACTAGAACTCGCTCCCAGATGATTTTCTTTCTTTTATTTTTGTTTTTTTCCCCTTCTTCTTTTTTCTTTTTCTTTTTTTGTAAGCTTTGCGGCACTCCTGACATGTTTGTATCAAGGATGACCCATCATTATCAATTATTTATTTATCTTTTTTTTTTTTGGGGGGGGGGGGGGGGGGGGGGTAGAGAGGATTCACCCTTTCCTTGAATTGGTGGGGCAGGCCGACAATGCCTCTGACCACGTCTTTGCTCCTTACTGTGGCTGGATATTGGCCCTAGTTACTGACTCTGTTTTTTCACAGTACCCTGATAACCACTGGTGCTGACCATAAAAAAAAGAAAGCATCAGTATCATTAACTCAATGATGGCAGCTGCTTTAAGGGAGAAGAGAAGTGGTCAAAACAAACACAGTAAGCACGCATACCAGATGCACAGATTGCCATGCTTCGGAACTTCAGTCGCTTGCCCGGCATCATGATGGACTTTTTTGTGCTCATCATTTAAAAATGAAAGGGTATTTTTTTTCTTCAATAATTGTTATTGCTGAGTGTTATTTCTTCTTTGAACTTTGTCTTGACATTAACACTGATAAAATATATATATATATATATATATATAATCTGTATACAGAAATACACTCATAACTCCTGACATTCCTGCATTTCAAACATTTATTTGCAAATTTTCGCCCCACTGAGAGTTCTTCAGGCAGCAAGCTCTTCTGTACACTGGCAATAAAAGTGAAGTAAAAACCAAGCATCAGTCAAGAGTAAGCATCTCATAGATAAAATAGTGAACGCAAATCAAAACACCAAAAATCCATGCCTAACAAAATGCATGCATACACACATTCGTTAACACACACACACTCGCTCACACACACTCGCTCTCATACACACACACACGCACGCACGCACACACACACACACACACACATTCAGAGAATTAAAAAAAATAGCAATAAAACAAGTGAAGTAACTTGTTTGATTAGACCGGGAGTGCCTGTGGGAGTTGAGAGCTCATGAACACAGGCAAAGAAGAAGCAGAAGCACTTTAGAAACTCAAGCCACAGACATTGGATGAAAGTGGCTTTAGTAAAGATCAGGTGACCTAGATCAACAAAAATAAGGAAAGACATTACCCCCCCCCCCCCCCCCCCCCCCACACACACACACACACACACACACATACGCGCGCACACACTCACACCTTACACACACCTTTATAAAATAACGTAAAAATTCCAAACCACCCAACCCCACTCATACCCCCTTCGAAGTAGAGAAAGGTGGACATTCAGAAGAATCTCGCGGTGACAAAACAAAAACATCTGCAGTCTTTTATTTCACATTAACACTAGATTTCTTGTTTTGAAACAAGAATTAACTTAATCTTGATTAAACAAGAAATATACAGCATAATCACTTTGTCCTTAAAAACACGAAAATAATAACACCAGTTTTCTTCTTAAGAAGCACTTATGACAGAAGCAAGTGTGTGTGTGTGTGTGTAGGCCTATGTGTTGGGGAGGGTGTGTGTGTGTGTGTGTGTGTGTTGCTTTGAAACAAGAATTCGCTTAATCTGAACTATAAAAAGAGATAAAGTATGATCTCTTTGTCCAGAAAAAAGAAGAAATAATAGCAATCTTTCTAAGAATCGCCTTAAAGAGGGGGAAGTGGGGCAGGCGGTGGGCGTTAAACCAGTATCATGTGCAGTCTTTGTTTCTGATTTAAAAAAAAACGATTTCTTGATCTGAAATTAATCTCTTTGTCCAAGAGGAAAAAAAATATAAATAAAAGGGAAAATTATATGCCCAATCTTCTTTTAAGAATGATCTTGGGGAGAGAGGGGGGGGGGGGGGGGGTATCGAACTCAATTCTGAACTAAAAGACCTTTTTTTTTTTCAAACAAAAAGTCACAATCTGAAATCAACGAAAATTATATATTTTTTCTGATGTCAAAAAAAAAAAGAAAGAAAAAAGAGGGCAAAATGTTATCAATCTTCTTCAAGCCATGGAATCACTATTTAAGGGGGGGGGGGGGGGGGGGGGGGGGGGGGGAGTACCATGTACAAGCATCAAAAGAAGAGTTGATTGTTGTCACATACATACACATAATGTAAATTCGACATCACCAAGCCTGATTAATCCCCTTTTAGACGATTTTGAATAGCCACCCTCGTGCTGCAATTATGTACTGACCAACATAACTGGGGTCCACGAGCCGGTGACCGAAACTCGGTCGTACATAAAGATCACGCTCATTGATCTGTTTCTACACAGCATGGGCCACGGCATCCCAGTAGGACTGCAAATCCCTTCGCCCTTCAACGTAGTCGTTTTGCAGCCTTTGCAACACACTCTCCAACCTCCTCCATTTCCGCCGTCTGGCCGGAGGTTCTTCACCCTGTCCCGTACGGGTCAGCTGGCTTTCTGCAACTGCTTGTCCGTCTTTCAAGTGCCTGAGGAATGTCCACAGAGATGGATGACGAACCCCTATGGTGGCGTTCAGTATGCGGTTGTATCCTGGGACAAATCAAATGAAACAGTGGAGGAACATAAAACTACTACCAATCTTGAGAACGAAAAGTATTCTTGCAACTACCTGCCACCAATAATAATTCATAATGGAAAAAAAAACAATTTCTTCATAGTTTATAGTGGGTTTTGACTATTGAGTAGGTCGTCTCAGGACTGTTTTAACCTAATCTAACCTACAGAGTACAGGACAAACATTACACGTAGATGGATAACCTTCCTACTATGGTTCATGTTTACAAAACAATAAATTAGGAGACGCTGGAAACATTGAGTTGGTGTCCTCCAGTTTATCGAAACCTGATTAAGAAATACGTATAATGCCACAGACAATACCTGTTATAAATTAATAAAACTTTAACATACATAACACGCATAAACTGCTAGATACTATAACCCTATAATAGAAGTGAATTATACAATAATACCATGTAAAATTCGCCTCCCGTCTGCAAAATGCATGGACCATAAAAGGAGTCTATCCTCTGAAGCAGGGAGAGATTTTTTTTTTTTTTAGGAAAAGAACTGAGGTGAATGGAGCAGTCAGTGAAGCAAAACAGATAGGAAGGGGATGAAACAATGCCCCTGCAGACAACGTCCCTGGCCTCCCCTCAGAGGGATCCCTCCAACCACCCGCCTTTGTCAAGTGGGTTTATACATGTACTAGCTGGCTTAACCCTTGTTACTGCCACCGAATTCGAACCTAAAGCCAACTTTCAAGTTAATCATGACCTCCAGGAATCTTAACTTAGTCCACACACCAAATTTTAGGGCGATTAGTTGGACAGTCATGAAAGACATAGCGAGAGAGAGAGAGAGAGAGAGAGAGAGAGAGAGAGAGAGAGAGAGAGAGAGAGAGAGATTGATTTCCTCAGTGTTTGCACACACACACATACAAACACACAGTGTGTGAGACTGTGAGACAGGAGAGAGATGGAGGGTGGGTGGGTGAGGGGGGGGGAATTTCCCTTTATGCGAACTCTAGCTCAGTTATGACAGGCGATTTGGCGAAAAAAAAAAAAAAAAAAAATCCCCATCCCCCATCTCCACACCCCAACCAGACATTAAGACCTACGCGCCACATATGCAGGCCAATTTGATTTGACATGTACCAAAGTTTCAGGTCACAATAACCAGAAATGTGTCTTCAGTCTACGATCGTCATGATTCATTTTTGGGCCTGCTTGAATCTAGATCTAGATTCTAGTCAAACCGGAAGAAAATAGAAGTTATCTCCCTTGTTATTTGGTTCTGCTCTTTACCGAAACCGGGTGAAACCGGCCTGAAATCGGTCACACAGGCTGCATGGATCAAATCAATATACGTATATCTCAATGAACTTATGGCTTTTTAGTCATGGGAGACTTGGGGTGATTGTTTCATAGACTGATTTTCAAATTAAGTGATTTTTAGCACAGCGTGCGTTTCTTTTGAGGTTCTGGATTCATTTGTGGATAAATAATATACCTTCAGCGTAGTTGTTCGTCCTTTGTTCCGTTCTTCTTACATACACGTTCCGAAGGACTGGTGGGAAACTTCCATTGGGGTTGAGGTAAGTGTTTCTCACGTAGTTCCAGAACTCGTGAGGGCCAGGGAGGTTTTGTTTCAGTCTTTGAGTTCTGTTCGAGTTCACCAAGTTGCCAAAGTTCATTCGCACCAGAGGAAGGGGTAGATACCCAAGTGCAAATATCTTCTTCACAAGCCGCTGCACTGGATGATTGTTCCGATACGGCCCTGCAAGGCATGCTCTTGAACTTGCTTCCACAAATTCTGCTTGAAATGGAAGTAACACCCTGCAATTCTTGAGGCTGGAAGTTCTGTCTCAATAGCACTGTGAAGGGCTTGCTCAAAGTCACATGTCACCTGGTGCACACCCCAACGGTGGTGTGTCAGTTGTCGTATTTTCGTTTTCAGATGCTCCAAGACCTGGCGGTATACACCAATTGTTCTGGTTTTCATGAGAGTGTATACAAGTGGGACGATATGCCCACGTACATCTCCAAGGATGATGAGAATCTGAGTATATGGTCTAGGTCATGAACGAAATTTCCCCTCTACGTAGATTGTCCTGCATGTCCTGAGTGCTTGCAGATTCTCTTCTGTTGCAAAAAATAGCAATTCCCCAGTTGCCATCCAGGTGAAGGAGAAATCGATCTCCCTTCCAGGTTTCATTCCATGGTGGATAAATTTGAACATCATCAACGTCCTCTGGGAGAGGTGGCACCAATGTCCTTCTCGTTCTCTCTATCGCTGATCTCACAGGTTGATACGATGGAATTGGCGGCCTGTCTCCTCCTCCCTGCACTCTCACATGACGCTGTTCGCAACTGATAGCCACGGAATATATCCGGCGACTCGAGCAGTAGGGTCGTCTGCAACATCTGCCAGCATTTCCTGTCTCATGCGAGTTATTTCCACCATATCTGAGTAAGGCTCGCGAGGATGGATTGAGCGTTGAAACACCCGAATGTTCGAACTGACATCATTTCTGTCGAAAACATTTGTTGTTATTTGTGCAGGGCAGTTAGTGCGCTGCCAGCATCGCCACACAAAGCAACCTTGACTTTCATGTTGCCATGTATAGTGAAACCTATCATGTACCAACACTTTCCCCCCACGTTCACCTCTCATCAATGTAGCCATTTGTATTTGATACAAAACGTAAAGTCCAACAGGAAACGGAAACGGAAACGGAAAAAGACCAACGTGACGTGACCCAATAAAATGTTTAGATCTAGATAGGACCTCTGTTGAGGAGGGATAGAAAGGAAGTGAGAAACAAAGGGGGTGGAAGAGAGAGAGAGAGAGAGGGGGGGGGAGAGGGGGGGAGGGGGAGACAGAGAGAGAAAGAGCGAGCAAGCGAGAGAGAGAGAGAGAGAGAGTAGTGTCGGTTGATAGAATCAACGACACACGGACACAACGACACGCTGACATAATGACATGCGGACACAATGATATGCAGACACAATGACATGTGGACACAATGTGTTGTATCGAAGGTAGAACTGCATGCTCTTCCTTTAGTCATGTGACATTTTACGTCACTTGCTTGACTGCATATCAACAAACCGGCTGACCACCTTCCACGTTGTACTATTATTTTGATATTAAAACTATTTTATTACACGAGCTGTAATGAGTTATATCTGATCTGAAACGACAAGAGATATAACAGAATGGCGACGTGGATGGGATCAAGAAAAGCTAATTAGAACTTTTATTAACTTTGATTTGTCGATCGTACTAGTAAACGTCGGTTAGTCAAATTTTCGTTTTGACTATCATGGCTTCATTACCAAGTTTTCCGGCGTTTTCTGTACATGTAGACGAACAATCCGTTGGGATGAGGTTGTCTAAATGGATAGTGAAGTTTGAAAACATGTGTGGACTGGACATAACGAATAATAAACGAAGAAGGCTCTCTTGCTGCATTACCTAGGCGATGAACCATACGATATCTTTGATAGTTTTACTGATGGAGAAAAAGGAGCTGACGACGCATACGACGTAGCCAAAACGTCACTACAAAACTATTTCACGCCCAAAAAGAATGTAGCCTATGAAACATTTCGTTTTCCACAAGCAGTACAGAAAGAAGGGGAGTCCATTGACACATTCTACACAAGACTTGCACACTTGCCACTTCCTGTGATTTTGGCGTCAACAAAGAAAGAGAATTGCTGACACAAATTATGCAAGGCTGTAAATCTGCGAAGCTGAGAAGAGCTGCACTAACGTTGTTCCTCATCTTCATAGATGACATCGTCAGAGAACTGCCAAAAGGGGTCAGAGGAGCGATCTACGCAGATGACCTGGTGCTTTGGTGCTCTGAAGAGTACACCACCACAGCACAGGTACGCCTCCAGACTGCGCTCAACAAGATCAGCGACTGGACCAAGGAATGGCTTGTCTCTGTCAACTCAAGCAAAACAACCTACACAGTCTTCAGCCTATCCAGCAAGAAGCAAGAGGCGAAGCTGACACTGAACAACCAAAGGCTTGCAGAGGAACCCACACCTACCTACCTGGGAGTGACCTTTGATCACAGGCTCACTTGGAAACAGCAGATCACCAGATGCTGTAGCAAGGCCAAGTTGAGACTGGCGATCATGAGGAAACTTGCGGGGACGAACTGGGGGGCTGACGAACGTATCCTGAAGAGACTCTATACAGGGAGAGTCCGACCTGTAGTTGAGTACGGGACATCAGCATGGGCATCAGCTGCAAAGTCTAACCTCAACCACCTCAATAAGATACAGAACCAAGCTCAGCGTGTCATAATTGGCGCCATGAGATCCACCCCAATCCTGAAGATGGAAGAGACCACTGGGCTACAGTCATTAGAGGACAGAAGGGACACAAAGATCCTCATCCAAGCAGCAAAATTCAAACGCCTTGAAAACCATCCAATGAACAACAGAATGAGCAGACCCACCAAGAGCCGGTTGAAAAGAGGCAGCTTCATCTGCCAGTCAAGACGCCTTGAAAGACAAAGCCCAGTCTTGATGGAACACGAAGCAAAGCCTATCCCGGCAAATGTCACCCACCCATCTTGGAAGAGGCAGGTGTTCCCAACAGTCGTCACCAGCATTCCCGGAGTGGAGAAGAGAGGAATACAGTCAGACACCCAAAGGAAGGCCCTGGCCATGGAGTACATCTGCAACCAATATCCCCAGGAAGACTGGACCCATGTCTTCACAGATGGCTCCGCCACAGAGGCAACGAGGGATGGTGGAGCTGGAATCTTCCTTCGATACAAAGACGGAGATGAAGAAATTGCAATTCCAACAGGAAAATACTCCACCAACTTCCGAGCTGAGCGAGAAGCCCTCTGTGAGGAAGCCACAACAGTCTTGCAGAACTCCAAAAGAACAACAGGGCAGGTGGTGGTCTTCTCTGACGCTCTCTCCGTGCTCCAAGCCCTCAAGAACTCCCGCTGCAAAGAACAGAACCATATCACTTCAGCCCTTGTTGCCCTGAGTGCCAGAGTGGAGAAAGTGGTGATACAATGGGTACCAGCACACTGTGGCATCAGAGGCAACGAAAAAGCGGACATTCTGGCAAAAGATGGTGCACAGAAGGAGCAGGCCAACAACCTGGTGTCATACGATGAAATTAAGACAATCATCAAGGCACAACAAGGAATAAAATGGCGCCTCCTGCATCCCAAATAAAACCCAGAAGACACATACCATTTGCTGGGACGACGGGAACAGGTCAAGATCTTCCGCCTGAGGACTGGACACAATCGCCTGCTCCACCACATGCACACAAAATTTGGCATTGGACAGAGTGGAGAGTGCCCTTGTAGTGAGGGACCAATGACAACTGACCACATCCTTCAAGTCTGTACGACGTATGCAGCATCCAGGAGAAAGTACTGGCCAACACCGACAGCAGTGGAAGCCAAGCTGTATGGCACCCTGGAGGAGCTGCGACGGACGGCAGCCTTCATCGAGGACACCGGGCTGCTCATCTAACGGGATGGCGAACGAGGAAGAAGAAGAAGAAGAAGAGCTGCACTCAGAGACGACATGACCCAAGCCAAACTACTGGATGAAGCTCGAGCCATTGAACTACCAGATATTAGGGATGCAGAGATGGAGAAAATGTCAACAACTACGAGTTCATTCAGTGCTCTTCAAATTGCTGGCAAGAAGAGTGCAGTGACGTCCCTTGGATGAACTCGGCTGGTTGGATGAGCTCAGCTAAATTTAAGAAATTTACAAAGTTTTACAAAGTTTCTCGAACTGACTACCATTTTAGAAGTTCATAACAATGAAATAAGGTGTTAAATTAGCTGCACCAGGCCCTGAAGCAGCATCAAATATCTGTGGCAGAAACTTGTCTTTCATGATCATAACTGTGTCACCAAACAAACATGGCCGCCGGCGACGGTGCCCATCCGAAAAGACTTCACTTGTGGTTCAAATTTCTTCTACTACGCTTATGCATTCAACTTGTCGCTAATGAAGAGGTATGTAGAGACTTTACTTTAATACCCCAAGCCTTCTACAACTGCAACTTGCTTGTTCAACCTCCAGTCCCCATTGACACTGACTGCAATGAACTCTCCATCCCTGTTCCTCATACATTCAGTCTCGCAACTTGGCACCACCATCGGCAACGAAATAAATTGACAAGACACCAGCTGTTGGTACTGAATAATCCCCCAAGACATTACACTCTGATTCTGCTTCTTATCAGCGGAATAGAACTTAACCCCGGACCCAGATCCCCCCGCTTCCCATGTACAATCTGTACCAAAGCTTGTAAGTCAAACCAGAAAGCTCTTGCTTGTGGTCACTGCGATAAATGGACCCACAAAGACTGTGTGAACATGACAACTTCCTCCTACATTCGTCTAGGCAATAGTGAGGAACAGTGGCATTGCCCTAGCTGCCAAAGTATAAACAACAGCGGAATATACAGCATCCCAGATCTGGCAGATGCCCAACCAACTACACTGTCCATCCCGGAAAACACACTTCCTCATAATTCCCTCCAGCTATCCTCCATCCCCTCAGACATCTCTTCACGGAACGTCTGCCTCTACAGAGGACAGTATAGACGTCAGCTCCATTCCAGAGCCGGCACCACTGGACACAGGCATTACAATGACATCATCCCCCAAACATGACAGACAAAATTCAACACAGAAACCAAGGCAACATAAACATCTTCGTATCCTCAACATCAACTTTAATAGTGCAAGGAAGAAAGGGAAAGACCTAGAAGCAATTATAGACTGTTGTGATCCGGATGTGATAATTGGAACAGAGACATGGCTAAACCCAGACATCACCACTGCTAAAATTCTGCCTCCAGCCCTTGGCTTTGATTGCTATCGTCGCGACAGACAGGATGAACATGGTGGCATTCTTATTGCTGCACAACAGCACCTCGAACTGAGTGATATTGAGTCTTCAGACCGCGTCGAGCTCCTGAGTGGTACCATCAAAGTCAGCCAGTGAAAGAAAATGACAATTGCAGCATACTACCGTCCTCCTAGAAGAACTAGAAGAACATACATGGATGACACTAAGGCAGAAATGGGCAAACTAAAACGTAAGGCAGGCCGTAACGTCCTCACCATAGCTGGTGATTTCTACTCCCCAGACATCGACTGGCAGACACTTACAACTGCTAACAAACAGTACCCATTAAGAGTAAATCAGACGTACCTTGACATTGTTGCTGATTATGACCTGGAGCAGATGGTGGATTTTCCCACTAGAAAATACAAGACCACACTAGACATTATACTGACCTCCCACCCCTCCTTCAAAGTCTGATGCAAACCCCTACCCTCCATTGGCAATAGTGACCATGACATCGTCCTCTACGACACGACTCTTGCCCCACATCGACCCAGACCACCTCGGCGGAAGATCTTCCTGTGGAAGAAAGCCGACGTTGAAGGGATGCGTCAAGATGTGCAGGAGTTTGCCAACACCTACCAGTACCCTGATCCCTCAGCACCAAACACGTTAGAGCAAATGTGGGTGGACATCAAGGAGATGCTTTTCAAGACAGTGGAAAAACGTGTACCAACCAAGACCTCTGCTGCAAGGCACACCAACCCCTGGATCAACACCTCAATCCGTCGAGCCATCCGATGCAAGCAGCGAGCCCATAAAAAGGCACGCAGGACTGGGAAGAAGAGGGACATGGACAGGTACAGGTGACTCCAGGCCCAGACCCGTTATGAGATCAGGCAGGCAAGCTGCATGTATTTGGAAGATGTGATAAGCGAAGACTTCCGCACCAACTCCAAACGCTTCTGGTCCAACGTGAAGAGCAAGAAACAAGAAGCTGAGGGAGTGGCACCTTTAAAGGACAAGCAGGGCTTTCTGAGGAGCAATAGTCAGAATAAGGCAGAGATCCTGGGCGATCAGTTCCGGTCTGTTTTTACACAAGAGAATACCACCAGTATCCCAGACAAAGGACCAAGTCCTTATCCTGATATGCCCCCAATACAAGTCAGCGAAGCTGGCGTTAAGAAACTCCTTCTAAATCTCCAGCCTTGCAAAGCCACCGGACCAGACAACATTCCAGCTTTCGTTCTAAAACCCACAGCTTCAGAACTGTCTGCTCTCCTCACTAAACTCTTCCAACTCTCTCTCGACACTGAACAAGTTCCGTCCAATTGGAAACAGGCCAACATTGTCCCGATATTCAAAAAGGGTGATTGAAGCCTGCCAGCAAACTACAGACCAGTGTCTCTAACTTCTATCATGTGTAAAGTGCTAGAACACATTGTACACAGCAACGTAATGGATTTTTTCGACCTCCACCAAGTTCTCACTGACTGTCAACATGGCTTCCGCCAATGACGCTCCTGCGAGACTCAGTTGATTGTCACTAATCATGACATTGCTAAGAGACTTTCCCAGGGTGTGCAAGTAGATGTAGTGCTCCTAGACTTCTCCAAGGCCTTCGACAAGGTCCCTCACCAACGCTTGCTGCAGAAACTGCACTACTATGGAGTATAGAACAACACCCTTGGCTGGATCCAGTCGTTCCTCTTCGGCAGAACGCAGCAAGTGGTACTCGAAGGCGTACACTCATCTCCTGCCCCTGTCCTCTCCAGTGTCCCCCAAGGCACTGTCTTGGGTCCACTTCTTTTCCTTACATATATAAATGACCTTCCTGATGTGGCCAAGGACTCCAACATCCGGCTGTTCACAGATGATGCTCTCCTCTACAGGAATGTCTGCAGTGCCAAGGACCAGTCCTTGCTGCAAGCTGATCTTGACCGCCTGGCAGATTGGGAAGACACTTGGCAGATGAGATTCAATGCAGGAAAGTGTAACACACTCCACATCTCGCCAGGCAGACACCTTTCCTTCCATTCTGCATATACTCTTCATGAACAAACCCTGGAAGCAGTATCCTCAGCCAAGTACTTAGGAGTAACCATGACAAAGGATCTATCCTGGACCAAGCATGTTGAAACGGTGGCAGCCAAAGGGAACAGGGCAGTGGGTTTTCTCCGCAGAAACTTAAAAAACTGCACCGCTGAGGTCCGCAAAGTCACCTATATGACCATGGTTCGTTCTACATTAGAATACGCTTCCACTGTCTGGGACCCCCACAAGAGACAAGACATTGACCTCCTGGAAAAGGTCCAGAGAAGAGCAGCTCGCTATGCCTGCAACTGCTATTTTGAACGCACACCAGGCACTGTCACTGATCTTCTCCGGAAACTCCAGTGGGACAGCCTCGAAATCAGAAGGCACCACAACAGACTGGGAATGCTGTATCGTATCGAGAATGGGCTGGTAGATATTCCATCCTCCATGCTCTACCGTCCTTCTCATTCCAGGGCCTGTGGCAGGAATAGTGCTCGCATCTTCCAGGAGCACTCAAAACACCCAGCTCTACACAACTTCTTCGTCCCCCGAACAGTGAGGGAGTGGAATAAACTTTCAAGCGAGACCACTACAGCTCCAACAGTAGTAGCATTCTTCAGCCGCCTGCGCTGCAGCTCCAGTGACCTGCAGCCCCCCAAGGCTGGCCACTAGTGGAAATCCACACTAGATTTGTACATGTATATAGTTTTAATCCTGTTTTACACAAAAAGCCATCCAACCAGCTGGCACTCAGCTAAACAGCAGAGCCTTCAACGCCAGTTCGGCCCGGCTCTAGACAAGGAGGAAGAAGAAGAAGAAACAGAAGAAACAGCCAAACTCTGTTCATTCCAGTGACAGAACTCAAGGCAATCAGTCCTTTCGTGGTCGTAGCTCAAATCAAAGAAATCGTCCATCACAAAACTATAACCATGACACAGAAAATGAGACTAGGTGCCGCAGTTGTGGTGGAAACTTCCCTCATAGAGGCCCATGCCCAGCAAAAGGCAAAGAATGCAGAAAATGACTGAGGAGACCGTTTCCCACTGCATTCAGAAGTGCGTAGACGTGATACAACAGAAGGTAGAGGTGGCGGTCCGGACGGCAGATGTGGAGATGGCCCATCGTACGGGAAGATTCAGGACAGCCACAGGGGGGGAGCAAACCAGACCCAGGCCCATCCTGCTGAGATTTTTCTCCCGGCAGAAGAAATCGGAGGTTTTACAGAACAGGAGAAAGCTTAAACAGACAGGAGTGTCTATAAGTGAAGACTTGACGGTGGCTAACTACAGACTCTTGAAACAAGCCTCCAGCCACTCGGCAACCATGTCGGCTTGGTCAAGCAATGGGAGGATTTTTGTGAAACTGAAAAATGGCAAGAAGGTGCATCTAACTGTCGGTACAGAGGTTGATCAACAGATCCAATCGGAAATGGCCCCTTGAAATACTGAACATACGCGCGCGCGCGCGCACATATCCATACTGTGCTCGGGAACGGACTTTGGGAGAAGTGTGCTGGTGGGTGTGCTGGTGAACGTGATGCGGGGACATTGGGGGTCTGAGGTAGGACAGTTGGGTTGAGAGTTGAGTTGGAATGCTTATGAATGTTATTGGAATAGCCATTACTTGGAGGGAAAAGACCTCTTCTTTCTCCCTCTCGCTCTTTCTCCCCCTCGCTCTCTCGGGCGCACAAGCGCGTGCGCACATGTATATGTATTTTTATATATGTATGTGTCTGTGTGTGTGTATGTGTGTGTGCGCGCGCGTGCGTGTGTGCGCGCTTGCGCGCGCGCGGGCACAGCGTACAGTTTTCAGTGACAGAGCCAGCTCTTCTTCTGAAGAGATGGTAGTCGCTGTTTGCCACTTTCTTTCCGTCGCTCACTCCTCCTAGTCTCCCTTTGGCCACTTTCGCTTTTTTTTTTTTTGGGGGGGGGGGGGGGGGGGAGGCCTTTGGGGGAAGGTTGCTCTCTCTCCCCCGAATGCTTGTAATAAATATAGTAGCTTACTCATTTATTTAATGTAAAATGTAAGTGAAATTTGTTTATCTAAATTGAATGTTTGGTGTGCATTCTAAAAACATTTGTGGTTTGGTTGAATTATTTTTGACGTCCCCCCCCCCCCCCCCCCCCCTTTTTTTTTTTTTTTTTTTTACCTCATGTTGCTCTGTGAATATCAGATAATCATGTGGTGAGATACTATTGGTAAATGTTGCTAGAACTGAAGATTTGTTGTGTATAATGTGTTGTCCTGCTTAGTCGATTGTTTGTTTTTCCAGTGGTGATATACTTGTAGATTTTACTCCCTAGAGAGAGGTTTTCTTTTTGATGTCATAATTTGAACGGGTGATTCCCAATGTCAACCATTAATTTGAAGACGTACATTTTACTGGATTTCCGTCAGGACAAATAAACCTAGCGCATGTGCGAGTGTGCGCGCGTGCATGTGCGTGCGCGTGCGCGCGCGCGTGCGTGTGCGCGCGCCCACATCGGAGCACATGCGCGCTCGTACACATCCGTTCGCATGGATATACAGTTTATTTTTACAAGTTCCAACAGGTTCTTTTTGACGTTGTGCCCATGTGACATGATTATTGTAATGTATGGAATGGCAGATTTTGTTTCTGACATAGAACGGTGTATATTATGTCTTAAAATGGGTTCAATTTTGATTTTAAAAAAAGGAAGGAAGAGGAAGGGGGGGGGGGGGGGGGGGGAGAAAAAAAAAGTTGTCGACTATTTTGTACATATGGTTCATGAAATGATATTTGTAGTTGTATATGTAGTGTGCGTTTGTTGGGCGCGCATGCGTGCGCGTGGGGGCCTATGCATGCACGTATTCATGAACACACAGGGCAACACGCATGTTCACGCGCGCATGCGCGCAAATTTATACATAGATTCACAACTTGTGTAATACTCATGTATGCACACACGCGCACACTCGTGGTCTCGGGAAAAGCCTATGCGGCCCGAGGAATGAACTGATTTGTGCGTGTGTGTGTGTGTGTGTGTGTGTGTGTGTGTGTGTGTGTGTGTGTGTGTTTCTTTTTTTTTCTTCTTTTTTTTGTTTTTTGGGTGTAGATCGGGTCACGTCCTGTGTAAAGCAGACTAATCTGATTTTTATCTGAATACAGTTGGTCCCCTCAATGCAATTGATTAGTACTCTGTTTATTGTCGTTTTCGTACCCCGTTGGTTTTTTTTTTTTTCCAGTCTGGGGATAGCCCGGGAGCAATTTCTTGTGCTCTGAACAGTGAGAAATTGGAAGAGGTGAGAGGTTTGCATGTGTGGCTGCTCTCTATTGGCCGCCGCATTGGCGGCCATACTCAGGCTTACGCCATGTCATTGTTTCGATTTATTAGCCTTTTGGACTGCACAAGGTTCACACAAGGCTCGTATTGTCTCTCTGGTTACATGCTAAGAATTGCATTTATATTTATATATATATATATTTCTTTTCTTTTCTTTTGTTTTTAACAATTTGCGTTGATAATTGTTTTCTTTTTTGAGTTGTGAATACTTACATTGTATTTATTGTCACATGTGTATAAGAATGCCCTTGTGGTTTCTTTCCTTGTTTTCCCTGTCTTTTCTTCTTTGTCGCTTACTCTCTCACTTGGTAATGATGTTCATGGAAACATATTTGTACCTTTGTGGGATTGTTCCTTTGCAACTGTTGGGTCGGAATTACATTCACGATATCTGTGCTGTACTCTATATAACAACATGCAATTTTTAAAGTAATGCATATGTATGTAATGTAATATGATTAAAGTCTTTGTACTAAATTTTTGTTATAATTAATGGACAGTAGTATAACAATTCTCTCTGCTAATTGTCAAGGCCTCAATAATCCACAAAAACGGCGAGATGTATTTCACTATTTAAGAAATAAAAAGTACTCTATTTCCTACAAGATACGCATTTCGAGAAAAATATGGAAAAAAACATATACTAGCTGAATGGGGATATCAGGGTTTTTTGTCAAGTCTCACCTCAAATGCTAGAGGGGTTGCTATTATGTTTAACAATAATTTTGAATTTAAGGTGAAAAGGGTTATAAAAGGTACATGTGAAACTTTATAATGGTATCGGAAATGAAATGAGGCAGGGAACAGTAAACGATAAACAGTAAACAAGTGGGGTATTTTTTGCTCCCATAAGAAAACCTAACACAGAGTAACTTTTATTCAAGACTGGCACAGCCTTTTAAACTTGAATAAAGTCAGACAAATACATAGACGAACAATCTAATAGTGGGGAAAAAAAAACAAGCACAGGCCAACAACTGAACTGTCTTCATAGTAATGACTTGGCAAAGATTTGGACTTAAGGGGGGGTTGAAGATGGAGAAACTGGGAACATGAAATGAAGAAAATATGTTACAGATATGAAAACTCCTCACTAGCTGCATAAGGGAACCATCACAATCCCTTTTGATGGGAAATACATTTGTATTGCCTGCTCCGAGCGAGGCCTTTCGTCCGCTGGGTCGGAACTCATCAGGGAGACACGGCTGGTTGTGTCTGCGTTCCTGGCGTCAAATAGAGACACACCACAGTCCATAATACTGTGGTGTTCTCACCACAAAGGGTGCAAAAAAGAATCCAATAGCACCCCAAAGCAGCCAGCGATAAGTAGTAAATGAAACCAAACGAAAGTGTGGGGAGGAAAAAAGTTGCTGAAAAACTAAAGACATTATGCAAATAGTATAAAATGTGGGGGACAATCTTTGAGCCTACGCTTGAGGATCCACCCAAAGATGCAAGGGAGATCAAAAGACAAACACACAGATGGACAGAAACAAATACAAATAACCTCAATTTAATCAAACCAAAATCAGAAATGAAATGAGGCAGGGAACAGTAAACGATAAACAGTAAACAAATGGGGTGTTTTTTGCTCCCATAAGAAAACCTAACACAGAGTAACTTTTATTCAAGACTGGCACAGCCTTTTAAACTTGAATAAAGTCAGACAAATACATAGACGAACAATCTAATAGTGGGGGGAAAAAACAAGCACAGGCCAACAACTGAACTGTCTTCAAAGTAATGACTTGGCAAAGATTTGGACTTAAGGGGGGGGGGGGGGGGGGGGGGGGTTGAAGATGGAGAAACTGGGAACATGAAATGAAGAAAATATGTTACAGATATGAAAACTCTTCACTAGCTGCATAAGGGAACCATCGCAATCCCTTTTGATGGCAGATATATTTGTATTGCCTTCTCCGAGGCCTTTCGTCCACTGGGTCGGAACTCATCAGGGAGACATGGCTGGTTGTTTCTGCGCTCCTGGCGTCAAATAGAGACACACTACAGTCCATAATTCAAGTTTAAAAGGCTGTGCCAGTCTTGAATAAAAGTTACTCTGTGTTAGGTTTTCTTATGGGAGCAAAAAATACCCCACTAGTTTACTGTTTATCGTTTACTGTTCCCTGCCTCATTTCATTTCCGATTTTGGTTTGATTAAATTGAGGTTATTTGTATTTGTATCTGTCTGTCTGTGTGTTTGTCTTTTGATCTCCCTTGCATCTTTGGGTGGATCCTCAAGCGTAGGCTCAAAGATTGTCCCCTACATTTTATACTATTTGCATAATGTCTTTAGTTTTTCAGCAACTTTTTTCCTCCCCACACTTTCGTTTGGTTTCATTTACTACTCTTCGCTGGCTGCTTTGGGGGTGCTATTGGATTCTTTTTTGCACCCTTTGTGGTGAGAACACCACAGCATTATGGACTGTGGTGTGTCTCTATTTGACGCCAGGAGCGCAGACACAACCAGCCGTGTCTCCCTGATGAGTTCCGACCCAGTGGACGAAAGGCCTTGGAGCAGGCAATACAAATATATCTGCCATCAAAAGGGATTGTGATGGTTCCCTTATGCAGCTAGTGAAGAGTTTTCATATCTGTAACATATTTTCTTCATTTCATGTTCCCAGTTTC
This sequence comes from Conus canariensis, assembly GCA_033310375.1. Lineage (NCBI taxonomy): Eukaryota > Metazoa > Mollusca > Gastropoda > Neogastropoda > Conidae > Conus > Conus canariensis. The sequence continues at coordinate 60,819,142 of CM065729.1, forward strand.
TCCATCTTCAACCCTCCCCCCTCCTTAAGTCCAAATTTTTGCCAAGTCATTACTATGAAGACAGTTCAGTTGTTGGCCTGTGCTTGTTGTTTTTTTTTCCCCCACTATTAGATTGTTCGTCTATGTATTTGTCTGACTTTATTCAAGTTTAAAAGGCTGTGCCAGTCTTGAATAAAAGTTACTCTGTGTTAGGTTTTCTTATGGGAGCAAAAAATACCCCACTTGTTTACTGTTTATCGTTTACTGTTCCCTGCCTCATTTCATTTCTGATTTTGTTTTGATTAAATTGAGGTTATTTGTATTTGTTTCTGTCCATCTGTGTGTTTGTCTTTTGATCTCCCTTGCATCTTTGGGTGGATCCTCAAGTGTAGGCTCAAAGATTGTCCCCTACATTTTTTACTATTTGTATAATGTCTTTAGTTTTTCAGCAACTTTTTTCCTCCCCACACTTTCGTTTGGTTTCATTTACTAATCTTCGCTGGCTGCTTTGGGGGTGCTATTGGATTCTTTTTTGCACCCTTTGTGGTGAGAACACCACAGTATTATGGACTGTGGTGTGTCTCTATTTGACGCCAGGAGCGCAGAAACAACCAGCCGTGTCTCCCTGATGAGTTCCGACCCAGCGGACGAAAGGCCTTGGAGCAGGCAATACAAATATATCTGCCATCAAAAGGGATTGTGATGGTTCCCTTATGCAGCTAGTGAAGAGTTTTCATATCTGTAACATATTTTCTTCATTTCATGTTCCCAGTTTCTCCATCTTCAACGCCCCCCCCCCTCTCCCCCTCCTTAAGTCCAAATCTTTGCCAAGTCATTACTATGAAGACAGTTCAGTTGTTGGCCTGCGCTTGTTTTTTTCCCCCACTATTATATTGTTCGTCTATGTATTTGTCTGACTTTATTCAAGTTTAAAAGGCTGTGCCAGTCTTGAATAAAAGTTACTCTGTGTTAGGTTTTCTTATGGGAGCAAAAAATACCCCACTTGTTTACTGTTTATAATGGTAGCTGTAGAAATACAAAAAAATGATTATTTATTTGTCAACATCTATGGACCCAATAAAGATAATCCAGACTTTTATAAAGATCTTAAAGAAAAAATTAGACTGCTTAATTTGGAAGACATAATCATAGCTGGAGATTTCAATTTAGTTCTTGAACCACAGAAAGATTGTCACAATTACAAACATGTTAATAATCCTAATGCAAGAAGGGAAGTTGAAAACATGATAGAAAACTTGGATTTAAGCGAAATTTGGCGAGATTTGAATTATGAATGTCTTCGATACACCTGGAGAAGACTAAACCCTTTTCAGCAGGCAAGACTAGACTTTTTTCTTATTTCTGATCCACTTATTTCTATTGTGGAAGACGCAGATATAGAATGTGGGTATAGGACTGACCACTCCTGTATATCATTAAAATTAAAATTCAAAGAAAATGTCAAACACAATACTTCTGGAAGTTCAATACATCTCTTCTAAAAGATAACAATTATTTAAATGAAATCAATATTGAAATGGATGAAATCATTAAAGAATACACAATTAACACTCGCTCAGATGATACTTCTGTTGTTTTTTCAATACCTGACGACGTCTTTCTGGATTTTCTTTTAATGAAGGTAAGATCTAAGACAATATCGTATGCTACAATGAAAAAAAAAAGAATGACAGAAGAAGAAAACCTGTTAGAAAAAGAAATTACTGATTTGCATAAACAGGAGCCAAAAAACGAACAAACCATTGATCTTTTAAAAACCAAAACTGAACAACTGAAACAAATGAGAGAGAGGCGAATGGAAGGAGTGCTCCTAAGATCAAGAGCGAGATGGATATCTGAGGGAGAAAAAGTAACTAATTATTTCTGTAATTTAGAGAAGCGTCATTATGTGAGTAAAAATATGGCAAAATTAATCGATCAACACGATAATGCGCTCACAGTTCAGAAGAATATTATAGTAGAAGTTCAACGATTTTATGAATCACTTTATTCCTACACACAAGTAGAGTCTTGTGAAATAGATAGTTTGTTAAATGAAATACCACATTTAAATGACGAGGAAGTAAAAGGATTAGAGGGTGAGATAACTTTAGAAGAAGCAACAGATGCTCTGAGGAAAATGAAGAACAATAAAAGCCCTGGAACAGATGGGTTCAGCGCAGAATTTTTTAAAAGTATTCTGGAAAAAAATAGGTCATTTGGTGGTAAGAGCCCTTAATGCCGGATTTAAAAGGGGAGAGATGTCGTCTGTACAACAAGAGGGAATGATTACCTGTATACCTAAGAATGATCGACCGAGGCAATATATTAAAAACTGGAGACCCATATCACTATTAAACGTCATTTATAAAATTGGCTCATCTTGTATCGCTAATCGTCTTAAAATAGTACTACCAAAATTAGTAAACGAAGACCAAACTGGTTTTATTAGAAATAGATATATTGGGGACAACATAAGATTAATATATGATACGATCGCTTATCTAGAAGAACATGACTTACCTGGACTGTTGTTAAATATAGACTTTGAGAAAGCTTTCGATTCGATCAGTTGGGATTTTATGTTTAAAACCTTAAAAGCTTTTGGATTTTCAGAGGATATAATTAAATGGATTAGTACATTCTATAAGAATATCAAATCCTGTGTGATAGTAAATGGTCAAATCTCAGAATGGTTTAAAATTAAAAAGGGTTGTAGACAAGGAGATCCTATATCCCCATATCTCTTTGTCTTGTGTGTCGAAATATTAGCAATTATGGTAAGACAAAATTTAAATATCAAAGGAGTAACTATAAACAATGTGGAACACAAATTAACACAATACACTGATGACACAGAATTCTTGTTAGCTGGAGATAAAAGATCGTTTGAAACTTGTATAGAAGTTCTGGATAAATTTGGCTGTTTCAGGTCTGCATATGAATACTAATAAAACAAGCGTAATTTGGATAGGTAGACAGAAAAATAGTACAGCTTGTTATATGGAACACTTAGGATTTTGTTGGAACCCGCCGAAATTTCGCATACTTGGAATTTGGTTTACAAATAATTTAGATGAATGCATATAGCTAAACTACACAGACAAATTAGCAGAAGTGAAATATTTATTCAATATTTGGATAAAACGATAGTTAACTCCCCTTGGCAGAGTCGCAATCTTAAAATCAGTTATTGTAGTGTATGCTGTTTTAATCATGGACCGTACCGGAACGGTATACCAGCTTCGGCTCTGCATGATGGCGGCGACCGCCTCTGTATCTATGTGTACCTAGCAAATAAAGTCCATATCTTTGGAACCAGGCACCGCCTTTGCCTTACTGAGTGTGCGGCATACCATTACATGGTGTCAGGAGTCTGGAAGCAGAAAAGAAACCCACGACCATGGCAGAGACTGTCATCGTAAGGACACCAGATCCGCTCTGTGTCAACAGCAGCAACCCCAGTGCTGAATGGAACAAGTGGAAGATGAAGTTCAACATCTTTCTTCAGGCTACTGGTGCAACAAAAAAGCTAGTGCATGCAAATTTGACAACGTCGACACGATGATTAGAGACAAATTGGTATTCTCTTGCCATGACGACACTGCAAAGATGAAGCTGTATGACGTGGGAGCTGGACTCACCCTTCACAAAACAGTTGAAACTCTTTCTATGAGAGAACTGACGAAGAAAGAACTGGCAAACACAAAGTCGGCAACGGTGGACGCCCTGCAGGCTGTAGAAAAGGTGAAAGGGTCATTGTCGCACAAAAAACGGCCACAATCAAACGGCACGCAGTCATCCAACTGGAGGGTCAGTGAAGACCAATACCTGTGGTTACTGCAACCGACGACACCCTATAGGCAAGAAAAACTGCCCTGCTGCAAAAACTCACTGCAGAAAATGCACCAAAATGTGGGACATTTCGCTATTGTCTGCAGAAGTTCCTTGGCAGTCAGAGAGGTACAAGAAGAAAACCAACAAGTCGAAAACTACTTTGTTGGAGGTGTACAGGCGAGACACCATCAGATCCAGGCTGGCACATCAGACTGAAGATAGGATCTCAGGAACTCACCTGGTGTATCGACACAGGAGCCCAAGTTTCTGTGATACCAGACCACATCTTCAAACCAGCATATGGGAAATTACACAATCCCAACCGTCAGCTCCTTGGACCTGGAGACCAGCGTCTTGAGATCAAGGGTTTCGCCTTCATCAAGCTTTCTCACGGGAAGACCCACATAAGCGAGAAAGTTTACATTGGCAAAACCTCCAAACTACTGCTTGGTATGCCTGCAATCCAGAAACCGGGTCTGATCCACGACATTCCTGGTGCATTCACCGTGCGCGCGATCCACACTATGCCAAGCAAAGCAAAGCACCAGACATGCCAAAGTGGGAATTAGCCTCCTCCGAAGTTCTGGTCCAAAGAAGACGTGAAGATGAAATATCCACAACTCTTTGGAGGACTGGGTGAACTCAAAAATGAACAACATATTGAGCTCAAGGACAACGCCAAACCATTTTGTCAGACCGTCCCAAGGAGAGTTCCCATCCCTCTGTTGGAGAAAGTGGAAGCAGAATTGGACAGGATGGTCAGCAGCAATGTCATTGAACCAGTAGAGACACCAACAGACTGGTGTGCCCCAATCGTTGTCGTCCCAAAGCTAAATGGAGACATCAGAATCTGCGTGGACCTGACGAAGCTGAACACAAATGTGAAAAGAGAAATCTACGCCATGCCTTCGGTAGAGGAAACTCTGAACAAGATCGCCCATGGCAAAGTTTTCTCCAAACTAGATGCAAACTCAGGGTTTCACCAAATCAAACTGAATGAAGAGAGCTCAAAGCTTACAACTTTCATTACTCCCTTTGGGCGCTACAGGTTCAAACGCCTTCCCTACGGCATCTCTTCAGCACCAGAATATTTTCAGAAAAAAATGGACCAAATTCTTCAAGGGCTTGAGGGAGTACTGTGTCACATAGATGACATCCTTGTCTTTGGCAAAGACAAAGTAGACCATGATGCAAAGCTGAAGGAAGTTCTTGACCGATTGTCACACAGCGGCGTAACCCTCAACTTGGATAAATTTGAATTTTCCATGCCCCGCCTCGAATACTTGGGACAAGTGATCGATGCAGTTGGGGTGAAGAGGGATCCAGCAAAAGCCAAGGCAATCGCTGATATGAAGGAACCAGAGAATGTAGCAGAAATCCGAAGATTCCTGGGGATGGTCAACCAACTCATGAAGTTTGTACCCAACCTGGCTGAGAAAACCAAGCCCTTGAGAGACTTACTCCGAGCAGATGCAGCATGGACATGGGGACCAGATCAGCAAAAAGCCTTCAAAACCCTGAAGCAAGATCTTGCGTCACCAGTGACTCTTGCTCTAAACAGCCCAGAGCATGAGACCGTAGTTTCAGCTGACTCAAGCAGCTACGGTCTGGGGGCTGTCCTTCTCCAGCGCCAGGCAATGGCATGCTTCATCCAGTCGCCTATGCAAGTCGCTCGTTAACGGCCACAGAGCAGCGGTATGCCCAGATCGAGAAGGAGGCATTGGCGATTACCTGGAGTCTTGAACACTGGTCTAACCTGCTCATTGGCATGTTCTTCTGAGTATAGATGGACCACAAGCCCTTGGTACCTCTGTTCTCTTCCAAGCTGATTGACGAACTGCCCATTCGCATCCAGCGTTTCAGAATGAGACTGATGCGGTTTTCCTTCGAGATCGTCCATGTCCCGGGCAAGGAGCTTCATACTGCAGATGCCTTGTCAAGAGCTCCTTTGCCAACGACAGACACTAAGGACAACAACCTGACAGGCCATGTAGAGGCATACGTCAACTCTGTGCTTGTGACCATGCCAGTCAGCGACAGAAGACTGGAGGAAATCAGGTCAGAGCTACAGAAGGACGATATCCTGCGTGTGGTCATGCACCATGTTCAGACTGGCTGGCCAGATAAGACTACCCTAAATCGTCCTCTCAAGACCTACTTCAATGAGAGAGGCAGCATGTCTGTACATGACGGTCTCCTACTCCGAGGGAAGAGGCTCGTCATCCCATCATCAGTGCAGCAAGATGTCCTTCGACACCTCCATGATGGGCATCAAGGAGTCAACAAAACAAAGGAAAATGCTGCCAACTCAGTGTGGTGGCCTGGCCTCTCCCAAGATGTTGACCAGATGGTGAAGACCTGTCCAGAGTGCACCAAGCATCGAAAGGCTAGGGTGGAACCTATGAAGGGGACTCCATTTCCGGAGAGACCTTGGTCCAGGATTGCTGCAGATTTTTTCCAGTACAACGGCAAGCTCTTCCTGCTTGCCACTGACTACTACTCCAGAGACATCGAAATGGCCCTGGTTTCCAGTAGAGTCACAACAGCAGAAACAATAGCAAGAATGAAAAAGATCTTCAGTCGCCATGGCATCCCAGACATTGTCGTGACAGACAACGGGCCGCAGTTCACTGCAGAAGACTTCAAGTCCTTTGCACAGTCCTGGGGATTCGACCACATCACATCATCACCCCACTATCCCCAGTCCAATGGAGAGGTTGAACGTGCCGTTCAAACCATCAAAGGTCTCATCAAGAAAACCAATGATGAATACCTTGGCCTCCTGATGTATAGGAATACCCCATTACCCAATGGTTTTTCCCCTGCCCAGTTAAGCATGGGACGCAGACTCAAAACCAGAGTCCCATGCCATCCCAACCTCCTCTAGCCCCAGACCCCAGATTTCATGACGGTGAAGAAGAGGGGGAAAGAGTACCGTGAGAAGATGACAACTGACTACGACAGAAGACACAGAGTCGTCACCCCAGAAAACCTGTCACCTGGTGATGCAGTCTGGATCCCCGACCTGAAGAAAGAAGGCACAGCCATCCAATGCCATGAGGCTCCAAGATCTGTGGTTATCGAAACATCTGACGGTGGCCTCCTATGCAGAAACCATCAGATGACCAGGAAGCTCCACCAGCCAGCAGACCAGTCCAGCCCAGCACACGTACCTCCTCTACAGGTCAGCCCACATCCTGGAAGAGAGGTGCCTCCTACCCAACTCGCAGAAGACGGGACCACGTCCAGAAAGACATCCCCTGGCCAGAGCCCCATACTCCAACAACAGACAGGTGCCAGAGGAACACCTACATCCACAGAGGGACTTCAACCCTTACCCAGAAGATCTGCACGGGCCCACAAAAAGCCACAGCGCCTCATCGAACAGTTGTGAAAACAAAAAGAGACGCTGGTGAAAGACCCGGTGCCATGAAAGGCAAGAGCAAATAGACACTGGTGAAAGACCCAGTGCCACAAAGGCAAAAACAAATAGACACTGGTGAAAGACCTGGTGCAGTAATTTACATCTAGTCAGACATTCTTACCGGTTCTAGTCATGATATAAATTAAAATTTACAAAGATTAGATTAATCTTGCATCACAATTCCGTAACTAAGAACAGTTTACTATGACTGGAAGACTGAAACTGATTTGATAAGGAAAAGAACATTTAAGATGTTTTCGTCAGACAAGGAACCTTTAACGGTAAAAAGATAACTTTCCCGCCTTTAAAAAAAGGGGAGATGTAGTGTATGCTGTTTTCATCATGGACCGTACCGGAACGGTATACCAGCTTCGGCTCTGCATGATGGCGGCGACCGCCTCTGTATCTACGTGTACCTAGCAAATAAAGTCCATATCTTTGGAACCAAGCACTGCCTTTGCCTTACTGAGTGTGCGGCATACCATTACAGTTATCCTCTCCAAGTTAACTCATTTATGGTTGCTTCTACCTAATCCTCCAGACATATTCTTTCAACCTTGCCAAAATCTTATATACAAATTTGTGTGGAACAAAAAGCCAGACAAAATTAGCCGAAAAAAATAACATAAAAGTATTAAAAACGGAGGTATTGGTATTCCTGATGTAAAAACTTTTGTGATGGCACTAAAGCTGTCTTGGATTCGCAAAGCTGAAAAGTCAACCCATAAATGGAAAGATATTTTGTTGTTTAATTATCCACAGTGGAATTATTTAACAAAAACTTTGGGCCAGAGTTTGTTTCCAAATTTACAAGGTATAACCAATTTTGGGCAGATGCTTTTAATGCTTATAATATATTCCACTATAAATGCATACCTAAAAATTCGGCTGAGCTTCTCGCTGAGCCTCTTTATTTTATTTTTTTTTATAACAAACGTTTTCAAATAGATAAAAATACATAGTCTCTAAATCACTTAATGACAAAAACGTATATTTTCTTGGACATTTTCTAGACGAAAATGGAAAACCTCTGTCGTACTTATGTTTTAAAGAAAAATACCAAATCGAAATCAATTTTGTTACTTTTATTGGATATATATCCATAATAACAGATTTTGCGAAAGGGTTTGGCATCATTGTAAAGAATAACAAGTATACAGACACACAACTGTGTTTTAAACAATTGTTTTCCACTCACAAAGGCACAAATTTATATTATGATATTCTAACTGCTAACAATGAGACACTAAAATGTTCTCATGTGTGGGACACGAAGTTAGCCAAGAATCATAACTGGAAAGACTGCTTTTTAACTACACACAAAATTAGTGAAGTAAAGCTAAAGTGGTTTCAGCTGAAAATATTGCATAGATGTTTGGGTACCAATGTTGTCTTAAATAAGATGGGAGTTGTAAATAATGATAAGTGCAATTTCTGCAGAGATAATAAAGATAGCATTGATCATATATTTTGGCAGTGCAGACATGTACAGATATTTTGGAATTCACTTACTAATCTAATGAAAGAGAAATGTATAAATGCAGAGAATATTAGGATCACGGAATCCTTTGTCTTGCTTGGTCATGATAGTGTTATTACTAGTGATGAAGTATTTAACTTTATAATGATCTTTGCAAAATATTACATATTCAACTGCAAAGCAAAAAATAATGTCCCACAATTAAACGTGTTTCTCAATAAATTAAAAATAAGATATAAAACTGAAGAATATAATGCATATTTAAAAATGGGCCACACACATTTTTGCAATAAATGGTCTACATATATCCCATTACTATGCAATATTGACCCTTTACCATAACTATACATACAATACAGAGAAGTTATTTAATTACCAACATGTCTAGGGAACTGACTCTATATCTTGATAACAATGCAAAATTATAATTGAGGCCAACATGATACAGCAAAAGATGTCTATATGTAACCATGTACATATGCTTGCATTCTACAAACAGCATGTCGGATAATGCGCAAGAAATGTACCCAGTCTTTGAAGTACTATTGATACCCATATTTTCTCTCTCTCTCTCTCTCTCTCTCTCTCTCTCTCTCTCTCTCTCTCTCTCTCTCTTTATGCTCTAAATACAAAAAAAGCATAAGAAATGTACATTTGATGCTTTATGCTTTGTTTATGTACTCATACTGCTCTATGCTTTGGAAAAAAAAATGCAGAAAATGTAACAAAGTTGGACATTTTGCCAAAGTGTGCAGGTCATCCCAGAGAGTAAGGCATGTCAACAACGACCATGAAAAAGAAACCGAAAGAGAAACACACAGAGAACCTGAGTCGTCTAATGATGAATCTGAATCTGCTTTCGTCATAGACACCAAGGTCAAGAAAATCAGAACGCCAACAGTCGATGCATACATCTATGATGTATCAACCCGATTCATCATTGACACTGGTGCTACTGTCAATATCATCAGCTTAAAATCTTATGACAAGATAGAATCAACACCTGCGCTGAGGAGACCATGTCCTACAATTTATGCATACGGATCGAAACAGCCTCTTCCGGTCAAGGGTTTTCTTTCAACTACAATCACGTACAAGGACAGGCGAGCTCATGCAAAATTCTATGTAGTAGACACACCAGACCAAAACAGCAACCTTTTGAGTGCTGAGACAGCTCAGGCGCTGAACATCATCCAGTTTGCATTTTCATCAAAATCTCACATAATAAACATGCTTGATGAGTTTCCAATTTTGTTTGATGGACAAACGGGGAAAAACAAGAATACACAAATCAAACTGCATATTGACACTGAAGTTCAGCCCATCAAGCAAATGCACCGACGCATTCCTTTTCATGTTTCGAAAGGATGTGAAACGAGAACTCGAACGCCTCGAGCAGGCCGACATCATTGAGAAAGTAAAAGGACCAACACCCTGGGTGAGCCCCACAGTGATTGTTCCGAAGAAATCTGGTGGCGTCAGAGTATGCATAGATATGCGAGAAGCAAACAAGGCAATCAAGCGAGAAAAACATCCAATGCCAACAATCGATGATCTCATTGCAGATCTGAACGGATCAACCGTTTTCACCAAACTTTATCTCTCAAGCGCATATCATCAACTTGAACTGGCTCCTGAAAGTAGATACATAACAACGTTCTCTACACACAAGGGTCTTCGGAGATACAAACGGCTACTTTTTGGAGTCATCGCTGCCGCAGAGATTTTTCAGAATGCAATTTCAGAACTGCTAGCTGACATCCCCCATGCCAAAAACCTCAGCCACGGAAAGAACCAAAAAGAACATGACGAGAGCCTGCGGAAAACACTCCAAAAGCTGCAAGACAGTGGTGCAAAACTGAACAAAGAAAAATGCCTCATCTCTGTCAAGGAACTGATATTCTATGGTCATGTGTTTGGTGAAAAAGGCATATCAGCAGACCCAGAGAAAATCGCAACGATCATCAAGAGCAAACCACCAGCGAACGTCAGTGAGGTCAGATCGTTTCTTGGGATGACTCAGTACGTTTCGCGCTATATCCCAAACTACGCAACTATCACCGAACCTCTAAGAAACCTGATGAAGAAAGATGCTGTGTGGAAATGGGAAAAATCAGAACAGCAAGCGTTTGATCAACTCAAACGAGCCCTCACCAGTGCCCATGTCATGTCATATTTTGACCAGAGCAAGCCAGCTGAACTTCTCGTTGACGCAAGCCCAGTCGGTCTTGGGGCTATACTGACTCAAGAAGGAAAGGTGATCTGTTATGCCAGCCATGCTCTGACAGATGTAGAACAAAGATATTCTCAGACTGACAGAGAAATGCTCGCTGTAGTCTACAGTGTAGAGCATTTTCACCTGTATCTTTTTAGTGCCAACTTCACCGTCACCACAGATCACAAACCTTTACTTGGAATTATTTCAAACAGAAAACCGACAACAGCCAGAATAGAACGATGGCGTCTACGACTGATGCCATACAACATGACATTGCAATACAGACCAGGACGAAATGAACAAAATCCTGCTGACTTCATCAGCCGTCACCCATGCACAGTATCCGTACGAAACAACAAAGGCGAAGCCTACGTGAACTATGTCATAACAAACACAGTTCCAAAAACTATGACAGTTGAAGAAGTCCGTGATGCACCTCAAAAGGATCAGACACTTCAAAAAGTGATCAAGGCAGTAGAAACTGGCAACTGGAAAGAATCTGAAATTTCCCAGTGTTCAAGATTTCAGGATGAATTTTCTGTCCAGGATGGCTTAATCTTGCGTGGATATCAACTTATTATCCCAGAAAGCCTTCAGAGGAAAGTCATCAGAATCGCGCATCAAGCTCATCAAGGCATCGTGAAGACCAAACAACTGATCCGAGAAAAGGTTTGGTTCCCAAACATTGACAAGATGGTAGAAGATGCTGTAAAAGCGTGCGTACCTTGTTTATCATCTTATCCAGGAGCTACCCATTGTGAACCGTTGCAACCAACTCCTCTTCCCGATGAACCATGGAGTTCACTGGCTGTAGATTTTACTGGACCGTTTCCCTCAGGTGAATACCTACTTGTAGTTATTGATGAGTACAGCCGATTTCCAGAGGTGGAAATTGTATCATCGACCTCTGCAAAATGCGTCATTCCCAAGCTTGAAAATATCTTCTTGAGACAAGGCATTCCCAAAATGGTCAAAACTGATAATGGCTCTCCATTCAACGGTGCAGAATTCAGAAATTTCATACAAAATTTCAGCATCAAACACAGGAAAATCACTCCATTGTGGCCAGAAACAAATGGAGAAGCAGAGAAATTCATGTCGACATTGAACAAGAGCATCAAATCATCGATCGCTGAAAACATCTCGTGGAAATCTCAACTACCTACGTTTCTTCGGTTTTACCGAGGCACCTCACACTCATCCACGAAAGTGTCCCCGTTCGAAGCTTTAACAGGTCGAAAAATGAGCATTGGACTGCCAGAATTTGCTCAAACCCAATTTTCTACCCCGAGTGAAATACATGCCAAGATTGCTAAAAAATAACAGTACCTCGATGTTCAAGATGAAATCGTACGTTGATGCAAAACGTCACACCCGTCCTTCCAATCTCAACATCGGTGATCAGGTATTAGTGAAGCAACCAAGGTTGAACAAATTAACTCCATACAACCCCAAACCGTACGTCATTGTCCAGAAGAAAGGTTCCATGGTCACCGCAAAGCAAGGACAGAAAGAAATCACCCGAAATTCTTCCCACTTCAAGGTGATTGAACAATCTTTCTCAGATGAGGAGGAAGAAGAAGAAAAAGAAAACCAGACACTGATGACTCCGCATGCCAGATCGCAACCCAGCACTCCTCAAGTACCTGAAATCGCGCCAATACAACCTCACACACTGGTCTCAACACCTCGCAGACCCCAGACATCGACTCCCAGGAGATTGACGCGAAGCCCTGTTGACACACCACCAAGAAATGAACACTCTAAACCTAATATACCAATCGATGCTCAACCATCAACATCAGCTGCAAACCAAAGGCCCACTCGCACAAAGAAGATACCTACATACCTTCAAGTCTACATACTGAAGTGACAGTAAAATGAGGAATGCACAGTGCATGAATGCATGCTCACACTAAATGCATATATTCATACATACATTGGATTTAGCAAAAAGTTAAATTGTTCATGTTATACTTAATTTATTTATTATTCTGTTTCACTGCTGCTAAATTCCAAAGAAGTTTTAAAGACTTATTGAGTGAAAGACTTTACACATACTAATTTGAGTATTGTTTGAAAGGACACAACAAGTGGAAAATAACACAACTGAGAATACTCAATATCTATTTAACTTAATTTCATGCATGATGCATGTATTTGCTCAGTTAATTATTCTCAAAGCATCTTGAATGTTGAAGTTTTTATTCAAAGGTGGGGAGGAATGTTGTATCGAAGGTAGAACTGCATGCTCTCCCTTTAGTCATGTGACATTTTACGTCACTTGCTTGACTGCATATCAACAAACCGGCTGACCACCTTTCACGATGTACTATTATTTTGATATTAAAACTATTTTATTACACGAGCTGTAATGAGTTATATCTGATCTGAAACGAAAAGAGATATAACACAATGACACACGGACACATCGACATGTTCCCGTCATTTGGGCAATCAGCTTGTGCCTCAGATGGTTCTGGAATTCCTTGACCATTTCATTAAGTTGAATTTGCAATTTCTCTGTTCATTGTAGCATCCACACCTGGAGTAAGCTGTCTGTAAGGTCTGCTGATTCTCTGTCTTGACTGTTCCCCATCTGTTGCTGATCATTTGATCCGCACTTTCTGTTTGTTGGACACAAATCAGTTATCAGTTGTTCAGTTGGTGGGACAGAATGTGACTGTTCTTTTGTTGCCTTGTGGTGGCTGAAAATCTGGCTTGTAGTTGTCACATCGATTTCGCCGGAATCAGCGTCCGTCTTCAGTTCCTATGTTGTATGACCTTATGTCCACTTGTCTTTCAACCTGAGCCTTTACCCATCTTTTGGAGCCAGGTGGTCTAAACCGTACAAATTGTCCAGGCTTCAGCTCAGCCAATTCTTCTATTCCACAGTTGTAGTATCTTGCCTGTTTCATCTTTCTAGCTTGAAGTCCATCTGTGGCTTGCTTCACCAAAGACTTCAACATGGATCTGGTTGTAAGCACCTCGAGAACAGTCTCTGTGCAGGTGAACTTCCCAGTATTTCTGATGGAGTATTTCGCAGCTCCAATAAGGCCAAATATCCATCCTCATTGCTTTGGTGACATTTCTGGATCATGTTCATCATAATTGTGACTGCATTTCAACTTCCCCATTTGACTGTGGATAATGGGGCGAACTTGTTGCGTGTTTAAATCCATAAATCTGAAAAAATTTATCAAATTCCTTAAAGCTGAACAGTGGTCCATTATTAGTGGTCAGTCTCTCTGGGATTCCACGTCTTGCGAAATGGGCTTTCATCTTCTTGATGACTTCTTCACTGTCTTTGGCAGTAAGAACATCAAATTCAAAGAAGTCAGAGTAGTAGTCAACCACTACCAAATAGCTTTCTTTTCGCATTCAAACAAATCGGCAGCCAGATACTGCCATGGCAACTCAGGTATTTCACTGTTGATGAGTGGTTCTTTTTGTTGACTCTGGCTGAACTCTTGGTATGTTTGACAATCTTTGATGAAACTGTCAATATCAAAATTCAGTCCAGGCCAATATGCAACTTGTCTTCCTCGTCTGATACATCCCTGAATACCAGCATGACTTGCGTGCAGTTTCTGTAAGAAATGATGTCTAATTTCTTTGGGTACAACCACTCCGTCTGCCATGAAAATCACACTGTTTTGTACCGACAGTTCATCCCAGAATGGGAAAAATGCTTGCACGTTTTTCTGATAGAGCTTTCTTTTCTTCAGGCCATCCTTCCAGTATGATTTTCATCAACAGGTTCATATCTTCATCTGCCTTTGTTGCTTTTTGCAGGTTTGACATGGTTGTCTGCAGACTCATGGCTCCTGTGTAATATCCATGTCTTCAAGCTCTGTGCAGAAAATCAATTCTGTGTGGCCCATTTGTTCAGGTTTCCCACTCACAGCTCTGCTCAGTGTATCTGCCAGGTACATCTCGGTTCCTTTTTTGTAGACCACCTTGTATTCATACTTCTGGGTGTGTAGCAGCATTCTTTGAATTCTCTTTGGAGCCGAGAGCAGACTCTTTTTGTGGATCACTCCAATAGTTTGTGGTCAGACTCCACGGTGACTTTGTGTCCAAACACATATCTTTAAAATCTGTCAAGACCAAAAACTATCGCCAACATTTCTTTTTCAATTCGGGCATAGTATTTTTTTTCAGTTTCAGACAAAGCTCGAGACACGTATTGTATTGGCTGACCAATCTGCATAAGGCATGCGCCTAAGCCATAAGCTGATGCATCACACTGAAGAGTGATTTTAGTTTTCTCAGTTTGATCGAAGTAGCACAGAACAGGTGGTTTGGACAGGGTGCTCTTCACTTTTTCTAGTGATTTGTCATGCACATCAGGATCCCATTATAAATGAACTTCTTTTTTCAGTAGTTTTCTCATTGAGGCTGCTTCTTCGGACAGATGTGGAGCGAACTTTTGGAGATAGCCCACAACTCCCAGCAATCTTTGCACATCCTGCTTTGATTCTGGAGTTGGTAGCTGTTGAACTGCTGCAATCTTTTTTGGATCTGGTTTGAGTCCTTCTCTTGTAAGAATATGTCCAAGGTAAATGACATGCCAAATGCCATTCTTCAGGTCAAAGTGCAAGAAGTACTTGGCTTTTTTCAGTTTCTTCAGAACATCATCCAGTGTTGAGTCGGATACTCATTTCTTTTGCGCGCTTTGTTCAAAGGCTTAGGATCAATGCACAGCCTTCTTTTCCCATTGAGTTTCATTGCTACCACTAGACTACTGATCCAGTTTGTTGGAGTATCCACTTTGCAGACAACTTCCAGTTTTTCAAGTCTTTTCAGTTCATCTTGCACTTTTTTCTTCTCTGAGAGTGACCATTTTCTGCAGGGCATTTTGACTGGAGTTGACTCCTTGTCTGTCTGAAGATGGAGTTTTCTTTCAAACTGTCCAACTTCTCCATCAAAAACATCCTTGTATTGATCCAAAATACTGTTGCTTTCTTCTCTGGTCACAACAGCTATATTCTCTGTGTTGACTGTGATGAGATTCATGCCTTGTACTGCTCTCAAACCCAGGACTGGAGAGCAGTTTTCTTCTGTGATGATAAATCTCACTTTGTAAGTGTTTTCATTCTTTGGGTTCACAAGTCTCAAAATAATTCCTCCTCTAGGTTTCATCTGAGATTTGTTGAACATGACTAACTTGCTCTTAGTCTTTTTCAGTTTCTTCAGGTTTGTGTCGCCTGACACTTCTTTGTAAGTTTTCTTTGACATAACATTTGTTGATGCCCCAGTGTCCAGAAGAAATCTCACTTGGTTTTCATTGATGGACAAACTTGCTTTGATTTTTTTCTCATGTTTCTTGTTCTCCATAGCATAGACTTCATTTTCTGAGTCATTTTCTTCATCTGTATCTGACATTCTGTGAACAGCTCTTCCTTTAGCACATGTGGTGCTTTACAAACAGTGGAAAAATGATTTTTTTCCTCCACAGTTCAGGCAAGTTTTCCCAAAGGCAGGGCATTCTTCCTTTCTCTGTCTGTGCTGTTTTCCACAGTATGAGCATCTTTTCAAAAGGGTTTCTTGTTTATGGTTAGCTTTCTCATTCTTCCTTGGACGAAAAGCATTAACAGCTTCAACATCACTCCTGTCTTCACTTTTCATAGCCATGCTTTGTTGTTGGCTCATCTCAAATGCTCTGCATATATCAAAGCACTTGCTCTGAGTCAGCTCTCACTCTTCCAAAAGCTTTATTCTCAGGTTTTCATTTTTGATACCCAGAACAGTCTGATCTTTCAGAAGCCACTCTTCCAGCTGAATGCTGCCAAATTTGCAGGACTTGACGACCTTCCTCATGTCACAAACTGTTCAACTGATTCCTCTGCTGCTTGATGTCTTTTGTGATAAACATAAGATTCGTATGTCTCATTTTTTCCCCAATGCAGAACTTTTCAAATTTCTGCAATATCTCACCCAAGTTTTTTTTTCCCTCTTCACTTTCGAATGGCAAGCCTTCAAAAATGTCCAATCCTTCTGATCGAACACAGGATAGAAATTAACGTTGCTGTTTTAAACTCTTGCTCCTCTTCTTTCAACTCAGTCACTATTTCATAACTGTCCTAAAGCCTTCTCAACTTTTCCCACTTACTCTGCAGATCACCCCATGTCACCTCCAACTTGGGTGATAATGGTATATTTCTTCGTCTTCCAGATCACCTAGCCGTTCTTGGCCTTTCTTCTTCATCTTCGTTAGCACTCATGCTTACAGCTTAGCAACTGACGTCACTTGCGATTTCACGTAGTTTTTTTTCTGTTTTGTTCTGACCCCTCTGGTGAATTAAAAAGTTCTCATTGGACTACACCCCACTTCTAACACCATGTCCCGGTCAAATTCGTTGCGACACACCATGTTTCGTTTTCAAGTGGGCTGTCTGCACAGGAAGGTTCGATTGTTCAGCCGATCCGTAGACATTCGGCTTTGTTTACGGCAGCCATTCTAAGGGGAGTCACTCTTGTCAAGTTGTCGTCACAAACAGACGAAACCTAAATACGTCACAGTGGACACTATGACAGCAGACACATTGACACGCGGACACATCGACATGTTCCCCCTGCAGTCACCTCTCTTTGAAACTGACTTATCCTGGAAAGCACATATGCAGTTTTCACGAATGGCATGCGCTGTCCGCAGAAACGCCAGTCAGCCAGATAGGCAGTTAAAAGCTTTGGCATCGGAGCGCACACAGCAGGACACTGGTCGGCATCGACCCTAATTACGGAGTGCCGCCGCGGACGGCTGTGTCCACAAATTGTCAACGGGAGCCTCAGCGGTGAAGCTTACGGCTAGGCATTGCGAAAGGGCGTGGATGTAGTGTGATATGCGTTAAAACATTTCAGACGTTTTTGCTGAAAATTCAAGGCTTAACGTGCGTTGATGGATGAAAGAGCAATTCTACTTACGTACGCGCCGGTAAAGAAGTGCTCAGCTACAAGAGAAACCCAGTCGTCTGCTGTGTGAACGAAACACCAACAAAAAGAGAACTTTGTAATACTGTACAGCACAACTGGTGGTAGTTTACAACTGAACGAGGGAAGGGTGTAGCGTGTGCAGTAGCCGAATCGAGGTATGTGAATAACCCATGAGGATACTTGATAGCTTCAGTCAGTCACTGGAACAGTGAAGATAAGATATTTAAACAATGTTCCAGAACTAATTTGAGAAAATTTGCGTTTACTAACAGAGTTACACATTTTTGGAATGAATTATCAGTATTAATGTTTGTAAGAACCTCATAGATATTTCATAAACATGAATTATTAACTAATCTGTATCTGTATCTGTCTGATTACGTTGCTGAATCCGGGAATCAGGCGTCGACGCAACGCAACTAAAATAAAATATGAATTTGATGGATAATAAGACTGAGCTAGCCTACGACTGGACCAACGGACATGAAAAAAAAAGAAGTATATACATACAGAAGGGGCGTAAAAAACCTAAATAGGCTAAGTTGTTTTTGATACAACACCCCAGATCCTGATCCTGATCCTGATCCTGGTATTTACTTGGTGGAGAGTTGTCTGTTTTATTTGCGGACAGTATTGTTGTCCTCTCTCGTGCTACACAGACACACATTCTTTCTTCATTAACAAGAAACTCCCAGCCCCACCCCCAATTTTTTTTTTTTCAGGGGGTGGAAGGCAGTCTGCTAATGAATCCCTCAGGTTCCTATTCCTGGTCTTAACTAATCACCTATAAAGCCCAGTTATCGCTAATGACCCAGTAAATCAGTAATTGATATAGCCAGGCTTAGGGATGTTGAGTCTGAGCTAGATGGCGAAAACCTCAGTTTCATTCTCAGGCCTCTAGCTAGAGAACTGAAGGCATAGGTCAGTGTTGGTTGTCACTGGTGAAGGAGGAGGAAATGTTTTGTGTTTAGACAAACTGGAAATCGTAGATTTCTCGGCCAGAGATATAAAAAAACAAAACACTTGTACCCATTTACAAAATGTTGATATCATTTGTGACACAGTGGACAGTGTTCCTTACCAAGTCCAGCCAGAGGAAGTTTGAAGAATAATGTGTGCTTTATTTGAAGAACAGAAGGGTTTTTTTGTTTTTTTCTTTGAATGCGTGAAGTCAGAGTGATGTAGTTTTTTCCCCCTGCAACACAAGAGCTGGTATTCAGAAACTTCCTGCAGTTTAAATCTGATATTGATGATAACAGTTTATAAACTAGCAGCTCTGAAGAAGTAGCAAATCCATTCATATTCAAGTTTCTACCAATGTAGATTGTTACCCCTTGGTTAGCAAATGTGATACTATTACCATTATTTATGTGCATCTTTTATACCAAATATCCAGTAGTCAAATAATTAGACACTGAATTCGCTTTGGGTTGTGGACTTGAGGGTCATGAGTTCAAACCACTCATCGGATCAACTGTTTTAGGCTTGTAAAGAGGCTTGAAAATAATTTCTGTTCAGCCAGCTATAAATGTGAACCTGATTGAGTTCAGTGAGGGCTAAGGCAGTGGAAGGAGGATTGGTGATGTCCTTTTTAGTGCCTTACCTTGATGAATTTCTGAGTATTTAGTTCACTGCCTCTGAAGCCATTAGTCAGGCTATTGTGACCTTAACCTTTAATTTTTGAACATTATGTTTGTACTGTTGACCCCCAATTTTCACAAACTGATTATGAGAATTTGTATCAAGTGAAAGAAAAATAAGGAAAATTTACACGTTTACATTGTTCATAATTACTAAGATAGTTACAGACAGCTCAGCATACATTCACCTCTTGTTACTGGATTGGTAGGGGAAATTCCTTTTTCCTCTGTCCTAGTTAACAGTTGTAAAGATATTTTGTAAAAGCCAGACGGCAAGCCCATGCTAAAGAGGGCATGTATCACAGTGAATATTTGGACTGCTTGTGCCACAGGCCTTTGGCTGGGGAGAAATGTGCAAAATACTGTATGTCACAAGCACCATTCTCAGTTCATTACTTCATACAGCCTACATCCTACGGGGCTCATGTTGACCAATGCTAGTGCAATTTAGTATTAGATATGTTGCAATCCATGCAAACTGCATCTGTGAAGATGGTAGTCATTATACCACCTACATCAGGACTCGATTGAAATTTGTTGACAGGTAACTTGTAAGCATCTCGTGTTGCATCTAAAACGACTTTCCACATCACTTTGATTTGTTGAGAATGATGAAAGGCAGAGAGAGATAACAGCTGACTGATTATCACTGAACTTATTGTGGTATCTTTTCTCAGCTGCATTTCACAACTGCGCCAAAGTGTGGAAAAGTACTTGAACATTTTAGAACTTGACCTGTGTTCTTTACCTGTGTTCTGAATGACTGTTTCTGATCTTCCAAATCCTCCCACATGACATACATGTCTCTGTTGTTGTGTGTGGAGCTCCTGACTTATCCACCAGTTCTGTTTCCTTTCGATACATCTACATAGTGCAGCAAGCCTGTAAATGTTTAGCTGAGACAGTCATTTGTTTTGTGAAGATGTATAGTTACGATTAGCTTTGTGCCTCATGAAGTGTACATATCTGTATGTGACAGAATGGGGAAGTTGAACATCTTTGAAATTACCCTGAGCAACTTCCAGGGAGTGTACTACGCTGGCCAGAATGTGCAAGGCCATTGCACCGTTGAGCTTACTGATGAAATGTCCATGAGAGGTTGGTTTCTGACTCCTTTAGATCGTTTGAGCCACACAGTGTATATGTACATGTTGCAATGTGTATAACGAGTGTGCGTTAAATATTCACTGAATGTAAATGATGAAATATTAGAAGGGTGATTGCTTTGTCTTGCTTCCATATCTTAAATGCGTGCATGTGGAAAAATCCACAAGATTCATCCAAGTTTTTGTAACTTATTTACAATCAGTTTTAAAATTGTTAAAGATGTGTAGCCATCAGTGCACTTACGAGAATCAATCATGTATTGCGAAAACTTTCCTGTCCTTACACACACACACACACACACACACACACACACACACACATGCTTTGTGTGTGTGTGTGTGTTTGTGTGTGTGTTCGCATGCATTTTGAGATTACTAGGGGCAGGAAGTTGAGTAAACCTTGAGACTTTTCATTTCAGCATAACTTTGTTTGTCCCCCACCTTGCTTTCCCTTAACCCCTCCCTCCCTCCTCCTCCTCTCCCTGCTTAGCCCCACATTCAGTACTTCTCCAGATGTTGCCTATTATGTATACAAACCTTTTACCTAAGCGCCAGCATTATGGTCACAGAGGGGATGGATTGGATTTATTGATCAGATCCGAGGTGGAGGTACTGTGTAATAACATAAAAGGGTGAGGTGACTAATACTAAGTGGTCAAGCCATTAGCCTCGCTATACAAGAGCTGGTAAGAGCATTGTAACATCACTAAGCAAACAATGTGTAACAGCTTAGTATGCTAAAGTAAACATTAGCATTATCTGGCATCAAGTGCAACCTCAGAACAAGAACATGAGGAATGTCCAGTGTCAAGTGCAATGTCAGAACAACATTAGAAGTCAGGTGCAACAACAGAAGATCAAGCTTAACAAGATCCCTCACCAATTGCAACAATAAACAAACAAGCTTAGCAAAATTCCTCACCAAGTGCAACAATAGATTAACAAGCATAGCAAAATCCCTCATCAAGTACAACAATAGGACGACCTAAGCAAGATCCCTTATGAAGTGCAACAATGAGGACAACATAAGCAAATTCCTGTATCAAGCACAATCGTGGAACAATACTATTAGCAAGGTTCATCATCAAATGTGAGCATAAGAATTTTATAACCAAAAACATTACAAACATCCACTGTTAAATCATTTGTAAGGTTAGAGCAACACAATGAACAATATCCATTAAGTGTAAGGTCGAAACAACACAATGAACAATATCCTTTAAATGCAGGGTCAGAACAACACAATGAATAACCTGTAAGCGCAAGGTCAGAACAACAATATCCTTGAAGTACAAGGTCAGAACAACACAATGAACAATATCCTGTAAGCGCAAGGTCAGAACAACACAGTGAACAATGTCCATTAAGTGCAAGGTCAGAACAACACAATGAACAATGTCCATTAAGTGCAAGGTCAGAACAACATCAGTAGTGAGATCCTTCACCAAGTTCACCATTAGAAGAATACTAACAGAACCATCACGAAATGCAGCATCAGATCAGCATTGACAAGATCCTTCATCATGTGGAACATCAGAATAACATTGGCGTGATCAGTCATCAAACGCAGTATCAGAACTACATTAAGATCCTTTCTGGAGAATGTTGAGCATTCTGGGTGGTACTGTTTGCTTGGCATTAGCAGGAGGATGAGGTCTCCTTCTTCGTCGCATTGACATGCAGAATTTCTTTGTCTGACCACCGACCGCTTGGGCTTGGCCCCTTTGAGGCATAGGGCCCGGCTCCCGACCTCCCCGGCGGGTCTCCGAAGGTCGAGCGCCACATCGAAATTCTGTGGACTGCATCATCATGGAAGCGTATATGCGTGGTATCGTGGTTTAAGCTGCGCCAGTGGCCCGATACCTCCGTCTTCAGCTGGAGTTTTCTTTCGGGGTGCCTCACCCTTAGCTCATGGCCCGTGCGTCCTGCCCTGTGAGCACAGGGGGGATTGTTTCTCCGGGGATCCCACCCCAGGGCTAGAGGTTATACCGCGCCTCTTGACCACATGATGAGCCCGTCATAGGACACATGGGGTATTTCAGTGAGGACAACAGTGCCACCTGTTGACCCACCCCATCCTGGTAGGAACATCGCCAGTTGGTCCGGGACTGCTTATTCTGCCAGGCAAGCCTGACTTATATCGCAGCTAACCCCCATATCTGAGGGCCATTCCCCTATCCGCCACCCGGGGACCCGCCGAGTTGGGGATGGTCGCCCCACTACTGAATTGGAAGCACCCTGGTCCCACAGCTTTCACAGAGAAAGAGCTGGAGGAAGCGTTGCAGAGCCTCAACCTGAAGAAGTCACCTGGACCAGACGGAATCACAAATGAAATGATTCTGCATCTTGGGATGAAGAGCAAGGCAGTCCTAAAAAAAATCTTTAACTCCAGCTGGAAGACAGGATCAGTACCACAGTGTTGGAGGGAAGCAGACATGATCCCCATTCACAAAAAGGGAAAGGACAAGTCGAAGGCTGACAGCTACAGACCCATCAGCCTTACAAGCTGCTTAGGGAAGCTGATGGAGAGACTTGTCAACACAAGGCTTGTCTGGCACCTTGAGGAGCATCAGCTGCTGAGCCCTGAACAGGCAGGCTTCCGCCAACACAGATCAACAGAAGACCAGATCACATTCATCACGCAAAGCATTGAGGACGCTTTCCAAGAAAAGAAGAACACGCTTGCTGTCTGGATTGACATGGAGAAGGCGTTCGACAAAGTCTGGAAGGACGGACTTAGGCTCAAACTACGGCGATGTGGTGTGTCTGGGAGGATGTACACCTGGATCAGCCAGTACCTACACAATCGCCAAGCCCGAGTCAAGATTCAGGGCCAGAAAAGCAAGAAGAAGGTGCTGAGACAGGGAGTACCACAAGGAGAAGTCCTTTCGCCAATGCTGTTCCTCATCTTCATAGATGACATCGTCAGAGAACTGCCAAAAGGGGTCAGAGGAGCGATCTACGCAGATGACCTGGTGCTTTGGTGCTCTGAAGAGTACACCACCACAGCACAGGTACGCCTCCAGACTGCGCTCAACAAGATCAGCGACTGGACCAAGGAATGGCTTGTCTCTGTCAACTCAAGCAAAACAACCTACACAGTCTTCAGCCTATCCAGCAAGAAGCAAGAGGCGAAGCTGACACTGAACAACAAAAGGCTTGCAGAGGAACCCACACCTACCTACCTGGGAGTGACCTTTGACCGCAGGCTCACTTGGAAACAGCAGATCACCAGATGCTGTAGCAAGGCCAAGTTGAGACTGGCGATCATGAGGAAACTTGCGGGGACGGACTAGGGGGCCGACGAACGTATCCTGAAGAGACTCTATACAGGGAGAGTCCGACCTGTAGTTGAGTACGGGACGTCAACATGGGCATCAGCTGCAAAGTCTAACCTCAACCACCTCAATAAGATACAGAACCAAGCTCAGCGTGTCATAATTGGCGCCATGAGATCCACCCCAATCCTGAAGATGGAAGAGACCACTGGGCTACAGTCATTGGAGGACAGAAGGGACACAAAGATCCTCATCCAAGCAGCAAAATTCAAACGCCTTGAAAACCATCCAATGAACAACAGAATGAGCAGACCCACCAAGAGCCGGTTGAAAAGAGGCAGCTTCATCTGCCAGTCAAGACGCCTTGAAAGACAAAGCCCAGTCTTGATGGAACACGAAGCAAAGCCTATCCCGGCAAATGTCACCCACCCATCTTGGAAGAGGCAGGTGTTCCCAACAGTCGTCACCAGCATTCCCGGAGTGGAGAAGAGAGGAATACAGTCAGACACCCAAAGGAAGGCCCTGGCCATGGAGTACATCTGCAACCAATATCCCCAGGAAGACTGGACCCATGTCTTCACAGATGGCTCCGCCACAGAGGCAACGAGGGATGGTGGAGCTGGAATCTTCCTCCGATACAAAGACGGAGATGAAGAAATTGCAATTCCAACAGGAAAATACTCCACCAACTTCCGAGCTGAGCGAGAAGCCCTCTGTGAGGCAGCCACAACAGTCTTGCAGAACTCCAAAAGAACAACAGGGCAGGTGGTGGTCTTCTCTGATGCTCTCTCTGTGCTCCAAGCCCTCAAGAACTCCCGCTGCAAAGAACAGAATCATATCACTTCAGCCCTTGTTGCCCTGAGTGCCAGAGTGGAGAAAGTGGTGATACAATGGGTACCAGCACACTGTGGCATCAGAGGCAACGAAAAAGCGGACATTCTGGCAAAAGATGGTGCACAGAAGGAGCAGGCCAACAACCTGGTGTCATACGATGAAATTAAGACAATCATCAAGGCACAACAAGGAATAAAATGGCGCCTCCTGCATCCCAAATACAACCCAGAAGACACATACCATTTGCTGGGACGACGGGAACAGGTCAAGATCTTCCGCCTGAGGACTGGACATAATCGCCTGCTCCACCACATGCACACAAAATTTGGCATTGGACAGAGTGGAGAGTGCCCTTGTAGTGAGGGACCAATGACAACTGACCACATCCTTCAAGTCTGTACGATGTATGCAGCATCCAGGAGAAAGTACTGGCCAACACCGACAGCAGTGGAAGCCAAGCTGTATGGCACCCTGGAGGAGCTGCGACGGACGGCAGCCTTCATCGAGGACACCGGGCTGCTCATCTAACGGGATGGCGAACGAGGAAGAAGAAGAAGAAGATCCTTTCTGAAGCACAATATCAGAGCAACATTAGCAAGATCGATCATCAAGGTCCATCCTCGCATGCAACATCAGAACAACATTTTGTAAAATCCATCATTAAGTGCAGTGTCAAAACATTGTAAGCAAGATACCTCATAAGAGCAAGGTCAGGACAAAAACATTAGCAAGAACCATCATCAATTGCAGTATCAACAATAGCAAGATCCATCACCAAATACAAGGTCAAAACAACACTATCAGATCCATCATCAAATACAACATCAGACTAGAACAATATTGATAAGATCCCTCATCAGGAGCAACCCTCAGAACAGTAACATTAGTGGGATTTTTTTAGTAAGATCTCTCATTAAGTATGATGTCAGAATATTAACATCAGACAGATCCTCAATTAAGTGCTGTGTCAGAACAACATAAAGTGCACCCATCATGAAGTGTGATTTTTGAATGATAACATTGGCAAATTCAATCACCGAAAGCAACATTAGAACAAGGTCACGAGCAAGATCCTTCACTAGTGTTGATAGCAACATTGTGCACCACTTAAGGGTGAAATTTCAGCAATTGGTGGGTTGGAAATATTTGCACTGTCATAGTTTTGTACTTGACAAAGAACTTGTTTTATTTGGCATGAAGCAATATATACAGACAAACATGGATACGGATGTTATGATTTTATTGGTAAAGTTCTGTTTATACAAACGTATATTGCTAAATTAATACAAGCGCAGTTAGACCGTCCTTGCATCATTGGAAACACAAAGACATTGTAGAATGTGACACAGCAATTATAAATGGAGCATGTACACAATGTGTGTAGAATTTGCCTCTGTATTCACAAAGTGCACAGAACGAACAAGGAAGCGTTTTAAATAGGGATATTTCCATGTTTTTTGTCTTTGTGCTTTTTGTCTGCACTTGTGCGTGGTGAACCGATGCCATAAGTAGCACTGGCAATTTATTGAAGATATGGGCATATCATTATAGGGGATATTTCCTGGTTTATTCAGTGTGCTTTATGTTTGTGCTTGGTGAATTGATGTTGTAAGCAGCATTCATTTGGAGTTTTGGGGCATAAAATTGTCACATTATGAGAGTAGTAGTTACCCTCTTTATCTGTAATTTTCTGTTTAATGTTCTTGCCTCGTTAAAGAATTCCGTACTGTTGGTCTGGCATTACGCATAATCAGGGAACTTACCAGTCTTGTGATTGCAGGGAATGTTTCTGTGTTTGCTCTATGTACTTTTTATTTGCGCTTAGGTGAGATGATACTATTGGTAGCATTTGTTTGGAGTTATGGGCATGTTATTGTCTCATGGGGCGAGAGTTACCCACCTTGTTTGTTATTTGTACCTAGCGTGATCTGTCATCAAAAGAAACATGAGAACAACATTTGCAAGATCCATCTTCAAGGGCAGAGTGTGAGCAACAACACTAGCAAGATCAAAACAAGAACATTAACAAGATTCATTGTCAATAGCAAAGTCAGGATGACATTGGGAAATGCACCATCAGGACAACAGTAGCAAAATCCATCACTAGGCACATCAGACCAACATTTGAAAGATCGATCATGAAATGCAACATCGGAACAAATATTGAAAAGATCTATTAAGGGCAGTATCAGAAAAAGCAACATTAGCGAGATCCATGAGTAAGTGCAACATCAGAATGGTGTTGACAAGATCCAACAAGAGCAATGTCAGAACAGAAAGGCAAGATCTTTTCTCAAGTGCAACATCAGAACAACAACAAAAGGCAGAATCCATTATTAGACAGTTATCATTGGATGTAGATTCAGGTGTACAGAATGTGTGCCTGAGTGTGTTTTTGCCTGTGTTTGTGTGTTACCAGTATTGTTTTGTCTGATAATTAATGGCATGAACGTTGATGAATGCTTAGAGGTGTGTGTGTGCGGTGTGTGTGTGTGTGTGTGTGTGTGTGTGTGTGTGAGTGTGTGTGTGTGTGTGTGTGTTGTGTGTGTGAGTGTGTGTGTGTGTGTGGGAGAGAGAGAAAGAGAGAGAGTGAGAGCATCATTTTTGTTTTTTTGCTAGCAAATAACATGAACCAAAATAAACTTCCTAAAGAGAGGTGTTTTTGTGTAGATGAGTTTAGTCGAGTTTTTTTTGTGTGTAGATGCCTTGGTATTACTGTGGTGTTTTTGTGTAGATGCCTTGGTATTACTGTGGTGTTTTTATGTAGATGCCTTGGTATTACTGTGGTGTTTTTGTGTAGATGCCTTGGTATTACTGTGGGGATTTTGTGTAGATGCCTTGGTATTACTGTGGTGATTTTGTGTAGATGCCTTGGTATTACTGTGGTGTTTCTGTGTAGATGCCTTGGTATTACTATGGTGTTTTTGTGTAGATGCCTTGGTATTACTGTGGTGATTTTGTGTAGATGCCTTGGTATTTCTGTGGTGTTTTTGTGTAGATGCCTTGGTATTACTGTGTTATTCAACCCTGATATTAACCCCTGTCACAGTTGGCTGGGCTGTGAGCAAAATGAATTGATTTAATTCTGTGTACACGAGGGTGTTATTCAGATTCTGAAAAGTATTAACTCTTATTGATCAGCACATCGATATTTGTGACTGTGGCACAGATGTGCGTGTGAACTTTGAATACGAGGCGTGTTGGCTGTTGTTTGTTTCATTGATGCATTGATCTCTTGGGCATTTACACAGGCATTCGTCTGAAGTTTGAAGGCAAGGCCTACGTGCACTGGACTGAGACGCAATCCACAGGGTCAGGCAAAAACCAAACGACAACCACACGACACTACTCTGCCTCCGAGAGTTACTTCAACCAGGAGGTTCTCCTCTATGGCATTTGTGAGTTATGGAGAAAGTGAATTAAGTACAGCAACCGGATGTTTTATTGCTGGTTTATAGTAGCTCCTTTGTGGGCAGTAAAATATAACAGTGTGTAGATTGTTCTTAGGTAGTGCAGGCATTTCATGAACAATGAATACATTAATAACATGTAAAGAAGACAGAGAAAGAGAATCTGTAATGTCATCGTTCAGTATGTGTGTGGGGCAATGTGTTGTGTGTGTGTGTGTGTGTGTGTGTGTGTAAGAGAGAGAGAGAGATTTAAGCATGACCATAGCCACATACCTACATTGCACACTACATACTGCATATGCATGATTAATTTCAGGATAACAGTACAGCCCAGAGCTTGAGATACGCAATAGCCTCAGCACACTTAATATACAGACACACACACACACACACACAACACACACACACACACTCACACACACACACACACACCACACACACACACACACACACACACACACACACACACTCACTCATACTCACTCACACACTCACTCACACACACGCACACACACAGTGTTTTCAAACATGTTGTCATGAACAGAAAAAAGCCAAACTTTGCTCCTGCAGATTTAAGTTTAAACCTTTCATTTGAATTAAATTAGAGTATACTATGAAAACATTTTGGATGTTTCCCCTGCTTTTTACAAATTTGTTTTTCTTCACATCTACTTGTAAAGTGTGCAGTTTTGATTTTTTAAAAAATATTTCAGTAATTACCTATTTTCAAAAGCAAATACATAAACTGGAAGTATGAGAGTTTTAAATGGTCTCTGAAAAAAATGAATTAAAAAAAAAAAAACCCATTTGTAGGGTTTGGTGACAGTTCATGAACCCACTTCACCCTTCATGCAAGTACACCCACATACACATACCTATACACACACAACCAGCCATCCCCCCCAACATACACATATACACACACACGCACACACAAACGTTACACACACACACACACACACACACACACACTGGAAGATCCATTATTTAAAGCAGCGTCAGAATACCAAAAGCAAGATCCATCATTAAGTGCAAAATCAGAACAACTTGAAGACAAGGAAAGTGAAACTTCAGTAAGGCCACATGTGTGTGATATATCCACTGTCCATACTGTTTTGTTGTTACTAAGATAATCAGCATCCATCTGGTGGCTGTACTTCCATGCTGCGTGTTTTGGCTGCCATAGATACGACCACATCCAAGCTCATTCTGTCGCAGCCAGAGCTGAAACTGTCATCTCGGAATTTGAAGTTGTTGTTGTCTCGTTCGTCATTTCTTCAAATGGATTCCCCCATCTCCTCGACAAAGGTGGCAGTATGTCGCAGGTCCTCCAGTCCTCCGTAGAGCTTCCGGGCCACTGGTACTGGGTCAGGCCAGGTTTTCTCTCGAAGCGCTTGGTGGAGCGGGCAGGACTGCAGCAGATGTTCTGTTGTCTGGCTGCCTGTTCTGCAGGGGCACTGCTCTGTGTTGCTGATGTGGAGTTTAAAGAATAGGTGGTGTTTCAGGCAGTTGTGGCCTGTCCTGAGCCTGAAGATGACTACCTGCTGTCGTCAAGTCAGCAGGTAGTACAGGTCTGCTCTGTTGTGGCGTGGATGCTGCTGCTTCCACTTGTTCTGCAGCTTGGCCTTAATGATGGTCCTGGATTCAGGGTAGCTGGTAGATCTGCCCATCTGCTCCTTCGTAGTGCCCTCCTTTGCCAGGGAGTCAGCAGTCTCATTGCCGAGCATGTTGCAGTGGGAGGGAATCCACTGCAGGGTGACTGTGTGACTTGTGCAGAGGGAGATGAGAGATGAGGACAGATCGTTGAACTCTGGATCTCTATTGGACTTAGGGCCTGCAAGATGGACAGGGTGTCGGTCAGGAAGACAACGTTGTGGCTGGCGTAGGAGCTGACCTCGATGTGAGCTGCTGCTGTTTTCAGGGCTTCTGCTTCAGCTCTGTAGTTTGTGGAGTACAGGCCGGTAGCGAGGCAGATCTTTTGTTCTCTGCCTCCTGGATATTGGACATAGACTCCTGCCCCTCCATTTCGAATGGCATCTGCTGCAGAGCCGTCGGTGTAGACATGAGTCCAGGACTCTTTGGGAACTGGGTATGGAGGTGTTCAAGGGTGAGGGACTTTCTTTCAGGGCCGCTTTGGGAATCTTTGGGGCCAACACAAGGGATGCTGCACTAGATGAGGGGAGGGGTTCCTTCGCTCCAGGGAGGGATGGCAAGACACCGTGGTATCACTTTGGGGTCATGGTCAAGGATATCTTGATGTTGCCATTCGAGGATCCTGCTCTGGTGTACAAAGCTCCCTCTCTTCAGCCGTCTGTTTGTTGGCTGGGACAGTTTGTCTTTCATGGGGTGGCCTTGCAGCCTCTTGAACTTGGCAGCCTGGGTCAGGAGTTTGGCGTCTCTGCGGTCCTTAACTCATTGGCGCCTCGTCGATCACCTGGCCGACGACGGGTTGAGTGCTTCGCACAGACACGTCGCCTGCCAGGTGATCGACGATCTACTCGAATTTTCGCATGCAGCTGTGCGGTCTAAGGGAAACGATCGTGGTATCTACAGAAAGCTGAGGATCTCCTCTATTAGGTGGTACTCTCCCTTGGTGTATTATCTTACGTTTGATTCTACTTTTTCGCTCATATTGTGGGATAGCTGGAGATAACTCTGGCTGCCCGTGTTCATCATGTTGTCGGCACCGAAGCGTCAGCGAGTCGTAGCGAACAGAAACATCTTATTTCAAGAAGTAATTGAAAGAATAATGGAAGAACGATCAAATGAAGAACTGGAACTGTTTTCCGAACTTGTCGAACTTTTCCGAACTGTTTTCCGAACTTGCCGAATCGGACAGAGAGGATATGAGTGACGTTGGTGAGTTGCACATACCAAATGATGATGAAATTTTTGCATTTTTTCTTCAAATATGTGACAGCAGCTCTCTGTTTGAGGTTTAGACCATGCACACAGCTGTGTGTGTGAAAGATACATTGTTTTTATGTGTTTGCTACACATTGTGTTGACTACAGTTATGATCATATTGATTTTTCATCCATACTTACGTGGAGAAAAAGTTTTTGCTGATAGCTGTTTGCCTACACTTTTCAAACCAGTGGCGAGTGAAGTGTGTACTGAGCACAGGACTGTAGTATTTTTTTCTAAAAGAACATGATTTGAAGTTTTCAAAAACATAATATTTATTGTTGTATTCAGTTTGGTTCTGTTTGTATATTTTTTGTAAAACTACCGAAAATAGTGCATCTCAGCGTGTTGCGGTTGTGGCAGAAAGTTATGTCTGCATTGAGTTAAGGGGCTGGAGCTCTGTGATGGTTTCAAGCTCCTGAATTGGCGTAGACTTCATGGCTCCTGTGATGATACGGGTAGCTTGATTCTGAATCTTGCTGATCCATTCAAAATTGGATTTGGCTGTAGCGCCCCATGCAGTCATGCCATACTCTAGCACTGGCCTGACTCTACCAGTGTACAGTCTCCTGAGGGTCGTGTTGTCTGCAGCCCATGTTGTTCCTGCCAGCTTCTTCATGAGGGCAAGATGTACTTTTGCTCTTAATTCTGTTTTCTCTGCTTGCTTCTTCCACGTCAGGGAATTTGAAGTAATGTTGCAACCCTCTTTGAGAGACACTGATGCTGAGTCACACTGACCTAATCACTAAACATTGGGGGTTGGAAGTTTTCCAGTGTGAAGCCTATCCATATCACATTAACTTGCATCCATGCAATCGAGTATGCATCCGTGTCCACATTACTGGGAGCACTTTTGATATGATAAGGCCATGATCGAATGCAAGTATTGCCTGATCGAAAATACACAATTTGCACCCCCCTTTCGTGAGCACACTCCCTTACATCCACATGATCGAGCATGCACAGATTTAATGTGTCAAATATCACTTTTCATGACAAGTGAAAGATGTACCGGTGTGTGTTCTCTCCCAGGGCAGAATCAAGGCAGCAACACAACGAAGCTGGCAAGAGGACGTCACACGTTTCCTTTCAGTTTCCTGCTGCCTCCCAGTCTTCCATCGTCCTTCGAGGGGGCCCATGGCTATGTGCGATATTCAGTCAAGGCCATCATCGACAAGCCCTGGAAATTTGACCACACTAGCAAGCGACCTTTCTCTGTGATCTGCCTCTTGGATCTGAATGCGGATGCTAATGCTAAGGTACTGTTTTTATTAGGTGTTGGTAGAGTGACAGGTGGTATTTCTTGGTGTGCATGCATCTTAAGATAGATGGTAATGGACTGCAGTCATAGGGTTTTTTTCAAATATGTGTCCTCAGTTAAGACAGATCTTAGCTAAGCTTAAATACAATCTCTGCTGCATGTATGCATGCACATCTTTTTATTTTTTATTTTTTGATCTGTCTTCTCCCCACCACTTCCCACCTCCTCCTCAGAAAAGGTACATTTATATGGACAAAAAAAAGCATTCTCTCTCTCATTCTCTCTGTCTTTCTCACATGCACATACAAACATGTGCTGATCCATGTTTTTTGTTGTAGTTATTGTTATACTTTCAGTGAGAAAATGAACCAAAGTTTGTGTATTTGGCATCCCAAGTTTCCATGCCTTCTGAACAGCTTTATTTTAACAGTGTTCATCAAAATTCCTCCTTACATAGCCACACTCAGGTGTGTTCTGTCACTGTCCCAGCATCAGTAGTCTGTACGAGCTGTCATTATCATGTCATAATAGAGCTACCCACCAGAGGAGACACTGCTCTGTTGATGAGTCAGTGTGGGGTTCAGTAATTCCTGTTCTGATTAAACAGGTTTGTTAAGCCTCCAGTGTGTAACATTAGTTGTGTGACAGTTTAACTGAAGAAATTTCATCCCCTGGTGAAGAAACCACCATACCTCTCTTATGAGGGTTTTTTTTTTTTTCTAAATCAGCAGGACATGGAAGACAGAGATTTTCCAAAGACATGGATTTGAAACTGAAAATGAGGTCACCATAAATTTTCAGATTTCTTTATCTATTTTTAACAATGATCGGCTTGGATTGTACCATTAACCACCTAGTACTGCCAAATTTCTCCCACAGATGGCCCATTTGTATGGTTTGGTAAAAAAAAATCACATGCACGCATGCATGCATGCACATGCACACACACACACACATGTAATGAGATTTTCAAACCTGATAGGTAACAGAATGAGTTAGTTGAGAAGAAAATATTTAACTTCCTACTATGATTTTTGAAGAGCCTGTGTTGGATACCATTTATCACCATCGAACGTGAATGTGATTGTACATGATTCTATCAAAACAATAACCCACAAACCAGAAATTGTGCAAATAGCAAAAGTGCTTTCCATGCATCAGATTAATAGATTTTTTATAAACGCTCCCCTTTCCCTTGCTCCCCCTTTTTTTGTTGTTGTTGTTGTCTAATATCACCAAGTGTGAACAGACTCTAAATTAAAGAACTCACTCACTCACTCACCCATCGAACGTACTGTCGGTTACCAAGCAAAATCTTCTACTGCTCTCAAGTGCTGCAACAAACTCTGCATGCATTGGTCCCACACGACAGGGGAGAGGTTTGTGAAGATATTTAATGGCTAAAAACATCATTTATGGAAATGAGGTGTCACTCCAAAAATCCAGAACTTTCAAAAACCCCATTTGGTTCCTCCGTCTAAAATGATTGTTGTCTGAAGGGTACCAGAGGGGATGCTTGGTATGGAAAGAATTACTATCTTTGAGCTGTATTCATGGTAAGAACGTAATGGTGCCTGGGGTTTTATGTTGTCTTACAATTTATCCCTTTGTCGACTGTGCCCAAGATACACTCTGCCCTGCACTGTTGGTAAGAAAATTTGAATATTATTCTCAGAGACGCGTTCTTGAAGTAGACAAGACTTGGTTATGTGGTCCCAGTCATTTTATTTGACCCCATAGCACCCTGAATTCTGGTAACTAGTTGCCCAAGGCTGAAAAAAATGCACAGTGATATGCTTCTAGTAGGGTTTGAATGCGAAAACCTCTCTCTGTCTGTGTCTGTAAATGTTGAAGACTTTCATCATAGGAAAAAATGTTCATGGAAGTGCACAGTAGGGAGTTTATTGATCAATGTCTCTTCCACATTGAAAGCAAATGTGAGGTTTCTTAGTTCATCTACTCAAGCTGTGCTGACAAATGCATCCACCCTTGCCAGAGTATCATAATTTGTTGAAATGACACATTGGACAAGTTGTTTCAGATTCTTCCAACTTGCTGAGATGACGAACTGTTAGCTGTGTTCACTTCTTCTGATTTGTTGAAATGACCTATCAGTTAACAGTTTTGTCAAATTTCCCACATTTGTTGAGGTCAAAAGTTGTCAGATTTTGGTAATTTGTTGAAATGACACAGCGTCCATCAAGAATTATTTAAGGCTGTTCTGATTTGTTCATCAAATGTGTCAGCAACTCTAAATTTTTGTTGAGAGGATATATTGTTCATCAAACATTGCATGCCACTGTCGTCCATTTTTAGTGAGTGTACGGTTGTATATGTGTAATTTTTTTTTCTGCCTTTAGGTCAAGATTCTACTCATTCAAACTCAATGCACAGCATTATGAATTCTTCTGATGATAGTTATATTATAACTTCTGCCCCATACACACCCACCCAAATGCACTCCCCCCCCTCCCCCCCCCCCAACGCTCCCCCCCCCCCTCCCAGCCCAACTTCTGCACTCTTTCTCAACATACACATGATCTCATATCCCCTACAACAACAACAACAAGAGACAACATGAAACTAGTGAATTTGTACAACTGATGTCCTGTCTGAAATAGTGCTCTGTACATTACCAGCTCTTCCTCAGGAGATGTTAGACTGTGGAGTGGAATATATGCAATACTATATAAGGGCAGACCATTTGATATATGATATTGAAGAAAACATATCACCATTTTCAGGATCACTCCACATACGCTCAACATTGAGTATTGAAATACACTAGCCACTGGCCTTTGTTAATGCTTCAAGAAGAAATACAGGACTGCTCTCCACACTTGCTTTCCTAATGCATCCCGGGGATGATCTGGTGATTGATTGAAACATGTTATTGATTGTTTCATGATGTTCATTGTTACATTTCATTTGTCGGGCGATGTTTGCAGATGCCGGTGCAGGGACAGAACCAGAAGATGCTGTGCTGCCTGTGCTGTGCCACAGGACCCATCGTTGCCGAGTTCCGTCTGGAACGTCGTGGATACGTGCCAGGGGAGGCCATCAGTCTTTTTGCCGACATCCACAACAACAGCAACCGTGTCATGGATAAGTCCTACATTGATCTGAGGATGGTTAGTGGTGAAGGGTACAGTTCTTGTTCCTCCCCATGGGTTGGGGTTTAAGTCTTGAAGAAGTAACAGCATACAATCTTTTGTTCACATAGGTATCAGCCTGTAGAGTTTATCTGTATACCTGTCCAGGAAAATGAGTACTTTTTATCTACACAATATTTTTGTAGGTATACAGTATGTTTCTACTTTTTAAAAAATCTGAAAGGAATTGTCTCAAACCAAAAGTTGGAAACTTGTGCCGATGTTTTGAGCTTGCCAGCAGACATAGTGTCTCACAGAATCAGTTTACATTTGTTCTGACCTCCACTAAAATGTCACTTCCAGGTTATTGAGCCATGATTGGTTGTTTATTCAAACTGCACCTGTGCAAATTCTGGCTTGTGTTGTGTGCTTAATAAGACTTTGTGGTGGAATATGTGGAAATAGAGGGCTGGTTGTAAGAAGGGTGAGAAGCCCTGAGACTCTAAAGAGGTTGATATCTACTTTTTTATCATAAAACTTTCTTCAAACAAAATACCTAGTCAGTTAAAGTAGCTTAGATTTGATGACAGAGATGTGTACATGATTAGGAATTTATTTTGCTGTTGCCCAGAGTGCTAAACTTGCCATTGCCCAGACTTGCTACGGAACTTGATGCCAGGGCAGTCCACCTGTCATTCTCAACTTCAGAGAAAAAAAAAAAACAGTGCTGGCAAAAAGGCTTTTTTTTCAAAGCATGTTTTAGTCATCTGAAACACTGACATCCAAACGCTTTTTTGTCAGGTGCTCATGGAGATTTGTACGTGAGGGAAGTGATTGAGTAGTGAAGGCTTAGAAACTTGAAGTGAGGATAGAAGGAAGATCTATAAAGTATGTGTGGATAAAGATACAGCCAGCTAGGAACAAAATCATATGAAATTATGTAACTTGCCCTGGTGTAGACAGTAGTGGTGAAAAATGCCCATTCTGATCCATTCTGATGACTGTGATATAGCGGGTTCTCACCCCAGGAGAACTGTCATCATTGCAGTATTTTTCAGTCAAGACTGGCTTTTATGCACAATTATTCAGTATGGTCTGAGCACAAATTTGAAGGCTGTGACCACACAGTTGTCTTGTGCGCTTAACCGACGTGTCCCTGAGAGTACGAAAAAGACTCCTAAACAACAGAAAAGTGAAGTCGTTCAAGACAAATTTGGAACTCGGTAGTATCATCGTCATCATTTCCATTATTGCTTGTCGTCCTTTAGATTAAAAAAAGCAAGAAAAATTTGTCTCAGTTTTGTGTCCTTTAAGTTCTCAGACTCAGAGTGACCTCCATGATTTTCCCTCTGTACCCATGTCTTAGTTAAGCTGGTGTCACAGGGTTTGGTATCGGTGGGTTCAGAGGGGCTGTAGGAGGAATGTTGTGCCTGGCTGCATACCAGAGGACTCTCAGACAAGCTAGTTAAGCCACAGGGTTGTAATTGCAGTCAGCAGGAGACTTCAGTTTGTAAGTTCTGTGAATATCAAATCACAACAGACACAGCTGAACTCCACCAAATTGGCACTGCGCAGCGCTGTCTCCTCTTGTTCCTCAAACATATGGTGATCGCCCCATTGAACTGCCAGAGCTACAACTGCGGTTCATGACCTAAATGTAGCTGTGTCTTGGGCTGTTAAAGTGAAAGGTGGGAGACTAATACCATAGAGGGGGCACAGGACATTGGGCAGCTACAACAGCAATGTTTCATGACAAAAAGATTTTTACTCTGTTGTTAGATCACCACATTCCATGCCACTTCTAAAAGCCGCACATCTTGCCGAGAAGTGGGCCGAATCAGGCAGGGTTCTATTGATGAAGGGAAGTCATTCTCCTGGGAAGGTCAGCAGTTTGTTATTCCACCACTGCCTCCATCATACCTCACGGGATGCCGGATCATTGATATCCGCTACATTTTACAGGTGAGGTTTACTGTACATGTTATGCCTATTTTTTTGTGGTTGTGTCCCTTTTACTGTTTTATGTTAAAATGTGCATATGTGCTTGCATGCGTGTGTGAAAAATCAGATTGGGTTTCAAACTGTTTGAGAATACACAAATGTGTCCGTTCACTTGCTCATAAGCACATACAGGGTAGGAAAACTGAAACCATATATAAACAGTGAACGTAGTTGGCGTGATGGCTGTGTTAATACTTACACATTTCTGTCCAGATTTTGGCCCTGATACTGATATAGCATGTGTGGTTCATTT
Organism: Conus canariensis; assembly: GCA_033310375.1. NCBI lineage: Eukaryota > Metazoa > Mollusca > Gastropoda > Neogastropoda > Conidae > Conus > Conus canariensis. The sequence continues at coordinate 60,856,798 of CM065729.1, forward strand.
TGGCTGTGATGATACAGTAAAGGAAATGTAGATTACAGGATCACATTGGGCAATTGTTTTTTTTTTTGTAATAATAAAGGAGTAATGATCTTTGTGAAAAAATAGCATTGACATTTTATCCTGATGGGACTTTATGATAGTAGTGACATTTTTTTTTGTTTGTTTTTGTGCCAGTATTATTAAAATGCTGCTTCTTTACCTTTCTGTAATTGATAGTTCAGAAATACAGTTTGAATTAAAGCCCTTTCTAGGGTTGATTGTGTCATACAGGTCAAAAGTGGTAACCAGGCAAAACACGGTACTCCGATGCAGTGGATGGACTGATCTTTACGCTCTGTCCCCATTTCAGACTCTGTTCAGCTCTTTGGACCTTCTTCCCCATAGTTGTTCAGTCTGTGTCCAAGTCTTCTTCTCAAGGCCCACTGTGATTGTCGTTTGTGGTACCCTGCAGTGTGGGAGAAAGAGATCCTGCAGGGTGCCGGGCAACAGGTCTGTGTGGACTACATGTATCCCAGAATAGCTGACAGGTCCCTGTGACCTGCACATCTCCCAGAATAGCTGACAGGTGTGTATGACCTGCACGTCTTCCAGAATAGCTGACAGGTCTGTGTGACCTGCACATCTTCCAGAATAGCTGACAGGTCTTTGTGACCGGCACATCTCCCAGAATAGCTGACAGGTCCCTGTGACCTGCACGTCTTCAGAATAGCTGACAGGTCCCTGTGAGCTGCACATCTCCCAGAATAGCTGACAGGTCCCTGTGACCTGCACACCTCCCAGAATAGCTGACAGGTCCCTGTGACCTGCGCATCTCCCAGAATAGCTGACAGGTCTGTGTGACCTGCACGTCTCCCAGAATAGTTGACAGGTCTTTGTGACCTTCACATCTCCCAGAATAGCTGACAGGTCCCTGTGACGTGCACGTCTCCCAGAATAGCTGACAGGTCTTTGTGACCTGCAGGTCTCCCAGAATAGCTGACAGGTCTGTGTGACCTGCACGTCTCCCAGAATAGCTGACAGGTCCCCGTGACCTGCACGTCTTCAGAATAGCAGACAGGTCTGTGTGACCTGCACATCTCCCAGAATAGCTGACAGATCTGTGTGACCTGCACGTCTCCCAGAATAGCTGACAGGTCTGTGTGACCTGCACGTTTCGCAGAATAGGTGACAGGTCCCCGTGACCTGCACGTCTCCCAAAATAGCTGACAGGTCTGTGTGACCTGCAGGTCTCCCGGAATGGCTGACAGGTCTGTGTGACCTGCACATCTTGCAGAATAGGTGACATGTTTGTGTGACCTGCACGTCTCCCAGAATAGCTGACAGGTCCCTGTGAACTGCACATCTCCTAGAATAGCTGACAGGTCCCTGTGCCCTGCACGTCTCCCAGAATAGCTGACAGGTGTGTGTGACCTGCACGTCTCCCAGAATAGCTGACAGGTCTTTGTGACCTGCAGGTCTCCCAGAATAGCTGACAGGTCTTTGTGCCCTGCACGACTCCCAGAATAGCTGACAACTGTGTGACCTGCATGTCTCCCAGAATAGCTCACAGGTCCCTGTGACATGCACGTTTCCCAGAATAGCTGACAGGTCCCTGTGACCTGCACGACTGCCAGAATAGCTGACAGGTCTTTGTGACCTGCACATCTCCCAGAATAGCTGACAGGTCCGTGTGACCTGCACATCTCCCAAAATAGCTGACAGGTCTTTGTGACCTGCACATCTCCCAGAATAGCTGACAGGTCCGTGTGACCTGCACATCTTCCAGAATAGCTGACAGGTCTTTGTGACCTGCACATCTCCCAGAATAGGTGACAGGTCCATGTGACCTGCATGTCTCCCAGAATAGATGACAGGTCCGTGTGACCTGCATGTCTCCCAGAATAGCTGACAGGTGTGTGTGACCTGCATGTCTCCCAGAATAGTTGACAGGTCTTTGTGACCTGCACATCTCCCAGAACAGCTGACAGGTCCGTGTGACCTGCATGTCTCCCAGAATTGGTGACAGGTCCGTGTGACCTGCATGTCTCCCAGAATAGCTGACAAGTCTTTGTGACCTGCACATCTCCCAGAATAGCTGATAGGTCCCTGTGACCTGCATGTCTTCCAGAATAGCTGACAGGTCTGTGTGACCTGCATGTCTCCCAGAATAGCTGACAGGTCCCTGTGACCTGCACATCTCCCAGAATAGCTGATAGGTCTGTGTGACCTGCACATCTCCCAGAATAGCTGACAGGTCTTTGTGACCTGCAAGTTTCCCAGAATAGCTGACAGGTCTGTGTGACATATGCATCTCCCAGAGAAGCTGACAGGTCCCTGTGACCTACACGTCTCCCAGAATAGCCGACAGGTCTGTGTGACCAGCACGTCTCCCAGAATAGCTGACAGGTCTTTGTGACCTGCATGTCTCCCAGAATAGGTGACAGGTCTGTGTGACCTGCACGTCTCCCAGAATAGGTGACAGGTCCCTGTGACCTGCACATCTCCCAGAATAGCTGACAGGCCCATGTGAGCTGCATGTCTCCCAGAATAGGTGACAGGTCTGTGTGACCTGCATATCTCTGAGAATAGCTGGCAGGTCACTGTGACCTACATATCTCTCAGAATAGCTGACAGGTCACTGTGACCTGCACGTATCCCAGAATCACTTCTGAGTCACTGATGTCCATTCAAGCAGCTTGACTGGCAGTTGTTCATCTGTTCTGTAACATGTGGCTTACATCTTTTGTTTTTATCATTCTGCATACACCTGTTTTCTGTCTGTCAGTGAGAATGAATTGAATGTGCACTAATCAGATCTGGATTGTTTACTGGTTATCTGTATGATTATTTATGCTTCTTCCATTTGTTTCCCTTCATGTGGATCTTTCAGTTATTAATGGTCTGTGCTTCAGAAATTTCCTCTGTTCTATGGTTCTGCTTTTCTGTCTGTTTCCCTGCTGTGTTTGTATTCTTTCTTCCTGCCTCTCTGGTTCATTCACCTGTGTTTTCCCCCCACAAAGTTTTTGTTTTCAGTACTTGAGATTCTTTATTAGACTTTGGGACTCTCACAGTTTGGCAGAATGACTTTAGGGTTGTGATTTGTACTGCTATCCCCTATGCGGGGTTTTAGGTGTATTTTTTATGTATGATTTTGTTTTGTTTGCTTAAAAAGATTTTTTTTTAATGATAGCTGGAAGTTAGGGTCTGAGTAAAATTGTCGCTGCCATTAGCTCTGGTGAAATTTTCAGCATCAGGAATGTATAGAGTATAGTTGGTTATCTGGAGTATAGCATGTTTATTGCTTTCTTTTTGATCTTAGACAGATTTTCCATGATTTTAAGCTGCAGGTGTTTTTTTGTTTGTTTGTTTTTCTGTTTTGTTTAGCATTATTTTTCATGGTTTCAGCCTGATACAACTCTCTGTTGCTATTTTGTGTATAAGTAATGAAGAAAAAAGATTGAGTTCCGCAGGATTGAAGCGAACAAAAAATGGCTTTGTTCCTCTTCACATCAAAAAGGATTAAAACAATAAAAAAAATGGCATTGTTCCTCTTTAAAAGGGATTAAAATGAACAAAAAATGGCTTTGTTCCTCTTCACATCAAAAAGGATTAAAACGAACAAAAAATGGCTTTGTTCCTGTTCACATCAAAAGGGATTAAAACAAACAAAAAATGGCTTTGTTCCTCTTTATATCAAAAGGGATTAAAACGAACAAAAAACGGCTTTGTTCCTCTTTACTTCAAAAGGGATGAACAAAAAATGGCATTGTTCCTCTTTACTTCAAAAGGGATTAAAATGAACAAAAAATGGCTTTGTTCATCTTTACATCAAAAGGGATTAACAAAAAATGGCATTGTTCCTCTTTACTTCAAAAGGGATTAAAACAAACAAAAAATGGCTTTGTTCCTCTTTATATCAAAAGGGATTAAAACGAACAAAAAACGGCTTTGTTCCTCTTTACTTCAAAAGGGATGAACAAAAAATGGCATTGTTCCTCTTTACTTCAAAAGGGATTAAAATGAACAAAAAATGGCTTTGTTCATCTTTACATCAAAAGGTACGAACCAAAAATGGCATTGTTCCTCTTTACATCAAAAGGGATTAAAACGAATTTTTAAAAAAATGGCTTGCAGCTGAACGTGGATCCCTCAGGACCTGCCCTTGACCTTGAGGTGCCGCTGGAGATCATCATTGGCACCATCCCCCTGCGCCAGGTGTTTGAACAGTACCCGCCTTACGCTGCCTCTCTGCCTCCCCCGCAGGCTGGGTACGGCCCGGACCCTGGAACCATGTATCCCCCTCCTGAAGGGGCGACGGCGCCATACCCCCCATCCGAACCAACAGCTCCCGTCATGCCACCCAGCAGCATCCCCAACCTGCGTGAGTATCAGTTGGATGGTGCAGAGGTGATTTGTCCTCTGTGTGTAAATTACAGGACAATGGAATAGTTTTTGGGGGGGGGGGGGGGGGGGGGGGGGTAAAGATGGACAGGGGGCCCCCAAACAAGTCCTTTATGCTAGGCTTAGTCCTTCGCTTCCAGATCTGCAGGACTTCTTTTTTCCCACAGGAAATTTCTCTATTTTTGTTTGATTTATCTCTAGGGACCAGAAAGCAATAGAAGAGAAAATTTTATTTCTTGATGGTGTTTCCTCAGATGGGAATTCTTTGTTGTTTCAGTAAATGGCGAGATAAAATGTTGCCAAGCACAGCCCAAATGATGGTTTACGATACATGGTACTGTCATGCGTTGAAAGATGTGTTTTGTATTATAAGACTCCGTTGATCGCTGTAAGTAGATAGGAGGTGGGTAGGGAAATGGGTTTGAGTTCATTCTGTGGAGATGTGTATAGGATTAGACTTTGGCAATCCAGCTACAGACTGTGATGTGCCAGAGGTGTTAAAGGTGTTAGTTTTGCTCATGCTTCAGTCCCAAGGTAAACTAGACAAATCATCAGCTTGACCATGTAACTGTACACAGTTCTTTCCCGTAGACAAAAAGCTAGTTTTCTCTCTGTTGATGTTTGGAGACAGGTAAGTGATTGCTCTTTCCCCAAACAAGATGACAGATAACAATGGCCAAGTTGTTGCGCCACAGTGAGTGAGCATTGCTTTCCAGAAGAAGCCATTAAGCTAATGATCTCACAGGCAGTCATGGTCTTGGTGCTAGTCTTTCAAAAAAGATGAAAAATTGGTATCCTATGTACTACACGCAGTTGATGGAAGTGGGATGACGGCAACACAAGTCATAAGAGCTGACTGGCCTTTCTTGGGGTATACAGCTCTGTTCTCTTGATCCAGGAGTCCTGCATGAGTTCAGCTCCTTGTGAGAGAAAGAGTAGAGAGATCTCTTTATAGTCAACTACAGTGCAGACTAACTCCATCCAAGTTTGTTTTTTTTTTTTGATGAGACTTTATACTGAGGTCCATACTATGAAAGCATGCATAATGAAATTAAAGAAATGAAAATTGCATGGAAGAGAATCCCATAGAGAATAGAAGAGTATGCCATGGTGCGGCTTTAGGATAAATGACGCACACACATATACAGGCATCTGAAATTCTGCTCCCCCCCCCCCCCCCCCCCCCCCCACCCCCCTTTTTTTTTTCTCGGAGTCTTCTTTAGATGACATTTTAAATAACTGCAATTTAATCTGAGACATTGCTTTGGCATTAAGTTGAAGCCCCATCAGTTCCTATATGCAACGGTGAACTGTTGTTCAACACTAGTTATAATGTTATGTTTACTTAATATTTTCATTTATATATTCTTTATTGTTGCTGATGTTGACCTGGAACTTTATTCCTTCCCCTCCATCTGTCCACCCATCGCTTTTTTTGTGGTCTAGTATGACATAGTTTAGATAGGCATTAAATTAAAGGATACAGACACACAGGCATTAAATTGAACACACACACACACACACACACACACACACACACACACACACACACACACGAAACAAACATGCACACTTTTGTCCTGTTTGACATCATCCCTGAAGGCAGAATGTGGCTGTCTTAATGGTGGGATTAAATCGCTTATTAATACAGACTCCTTCCTTGTAAACACTTGTTTTTCGGGAACATTTTTGTATTTGTCTGTGCTAGATTTACCTCCCATGAAAGAGTCACTCCCTTTTAAGATTTGTTTTTCTGGAATATTTTTGCCTTAGCACTAGATACACAATAACTGATTTCCTGTGATACTTGATGCACCTCCCATGCAGATTTCCTCCCTATAAAGATCTACCATTGAAACTTATTATTTCTTCTTTTTTTTTGGGGGGGGGGGGGGGGTGATGATGCAAGCCATATTTAACTGAAAATATATGTATGTCTCTTTGATTTGTCTTTCTAATGCACGATGATTCCTTAAAAGGCATAATTCATTAAAAAAAACAGTTACAGGTTAATTTACCTCTACACTGTCCTCAACCCACCCCACCCCCAATCAACAACAAAAAAATTTTGTTTTTGCAACATTTTGCTTTGCAGCACCCCCATCATACACTGAGTGTGTGTTTGGCAAGGTGAACGTGAAGGAAGAGGACGACAATGAGCACACCCGAGGCAATCTGGAATATGCGCCAGTATACACCTACTACGACTGGGGCCACCATCCCACCACCATGTCTGGGGATGGCAAACACTGAGCACAGATGGCAAGTAGGCAGTCGAGATGATGTACTGTGAGCAGAGACAGCACACAATGTGCAGTGATCGCATACACTGAGTAGCGACAGCATATACTGAGCAGAGACAGCATACGCTGATCAGCAACAACCTATACTGAGCAGAAACAGCATACACTGAGCAGAGACAGCACACACTGAGCAGAGACACTGAGCAGAGACAGCACACACTGAGCAGAGACAGCACACAATGTGCAGTGATCGCATACACTGAGCAGCGACAGCATACACTGAGCAGAGAAACTCACGCTGAGAAGCGACTGCATATGCTGAGCAGCGATCGCATACACTGAACAGCGACATCATATACTGAGCAGAGATGGCACACACTGAGCAGTGACTGTATACACTTTGCAGTGACCACATATGCTGAGCAGATACAACACATCCTGAGCAGAGAAACACAAACTGAGCAAAGACAGCATAAACTGAATGGAGACAGCACACGCTGAACAAAGACAGCATGCACTGAGCAGAGACAGCATACATTTAGCAGAGACAGCACACACGGAGCAGAAACAGCACATGCTGAGCAAAGACGGCACACACTGAGCAGAGACAGCACACACACAGCAGAAACAGCACACACAGAGGAGCGACAGCGTGCACTGAGCAGGGACAGCACACACACAGCAGAAACAGCACACACAGAGGAGCGACAGCGTGCACTGAGCAGGGACGGCACACACTGAGCAGAGACAGCACACACACAGCAGAAACAGCACACACAGAGGAGCGACAGCGTGCACTGAGCAGGGACAGCACACACTGAGCAGAGACAGCACACACACAGCAGAAACAGCACACACAGAGGAGCGACAGCGTGCACTGAGCAGGGACAGCACACACTGAGCAGAGACAGCACACACACAAGAGCGACAGCGTGCACTGAGCAGGGACAGCACACACTGAGCAGAGATAGCTCACACTGAGCAGAAACAGCACACACACAAGAGCGACAGCGTGCACTGAGCAGGGACAGCACACACTGAGCAGAAACAGCACACACACAAGAGCGACAGCGTGCACTGAGCAGAGATAGCTCACACTGAGCAGAAACAGCACACACACAAGAGCGACAGCGTGCACTGAGCAGGGACAGCACACACAGGGGGGAGAGAGCACACACTGAGTAGAGATGTCACATAATGAGCAGATACGACATTAATAGAGTGTAGATGGCCAGCACTGAAGAAAGATAACATAAATTGGTAAACATTGAGGAGAAATGACAATTGCGTAGAGATGGCAAATACAGAATAAAAACAAACATTTATTGAGCAGAGGAGGCGAACAGTGAGCAGTAACAACATTTATTACACAGTAAAGGCTACCACTGAACAGAAACAGACATTTATTGAGTAGAATTGGCAAACATTGAACAGAGACAACATTTATTGAACAGCGGTGCAAATATTGAGATTACATTTTGTGAGTATAGATGACAGACACCGAGCAGAAATAACATTTATTGAGTAGAGATAGTAAACACTGAAGAAAGATGACATTTATTGAGTAGAGGTGGCAAACATTTAGGAAAGGTGACGTTTATTGAATAGAAATGACAAACACTAAGGAAAGACGACATTTATTGAGTAGAGATGGCAAACATTTATGAAAGATGACATTTATTGAGTAGAAATGGCAAACATTTATGAAAGATGACATTTATTGAAGAGAAATGGCAAACACTAAGGTAAGATGACGTTTATTGAGTAGAGGTGGCAAACATTTAGGAAAGATGACATTTATTGAGTAGAGGTGGCAAACATTTATGAAAAATGACATTTATTGAGGAGAAAATATTAATGGCAAACACTAAGGAAAGATGACATTTATTGAGTAGAGGTGGCAAACATTTAGGAAAGATGACATTTATTGAGTAGAGATGGCAAACATTTATGAAAGATGACATTTATTGAGGAGAAATGGCAAACACTAAGGAAACATGACATTTATTGAGTAGAGATGGCAAACATTTATGAAAGATGACATTTATTGAGGAGAAATGGCAAACACTAAGGAAACATGACATTTATTGAGTAGAGATGGCAAACATTTAGGAAAGATGACATTTATTGAGTAGAGGTGGCAAACATTTAGGAAAGATGACGTTTATTGAGTAAAGATGGCAAACACTAAGGAAGGACGACATTCATTGAGTAGATGTGGAAAGCACTGAGTTGGTTCCCACAAGGCTGAAGATGGGAAGAACTTGGGTGACTTCATTCTTGTGTTTGTAAGGCTGCAGGCGTGCTCACACTTTATGCAGCTGCATACTTGCGCATCCCTGTGTACAGGCCCATGCATATTTCAACAAGCAGATGCTTACTGTTATAGGCAGTCATGTATGTGTGTCGACTTGTGATGTGCATATACTTTGGCATGATGCTTACACATGCACAAGCACACACACACACACACACACACACACACATGCTCACACATACCCATTCTTGCACATATACCGTCATATGGACCTACACGGTCTCACTCACACATGCAAATCATGATCCCTGTTGATGTGCAAAAGCAAAATTATTTAAACAGCATTAAAGGTCTTACACCTAAAAAAGTCTTGGTTGGAAATGGCTAATAAAATTGGAACTGCTCAGATGCTTTAAGACAAAGATATCATAGCAGCAAAATTTTGTGTTCCTCTGGACACGTTGTTCATTACAAGCAAATTGTATTGCTTATTTTATGCATGGTTATTCAACCACATGTATTCTCATGTGTTTCATATATATGATCATACAACCCCATAATTATGCGTTATCATTATTATGTTTGACCATGTGGAAATCTTGTAAATAGGTCTTGGACAGTTTTCTGATTTTTCCGCTTATGGACATTCATAGACATGGATAGCAGAACAGGGTTCCCACTTTAAGGGAAGTATTGCGATTTCCGAGAAATGTGAAAGTGAGAGACTGCAAAAGAAATTAAAGAGAAGCTCAATGAGAAGAGGAATTCTGAGGGGGGGTTGGGGGGGGGGGGGGGGGGGTTGGAGTCGTGGTAAGCTAGGAGTCATCACTGGCATCATGGCATCTTGTCTAAACTTCTGTGCAAGAGTGAGCAGTCACCAATTTGTTCGTCTGGTTGAAGGCTCTGACACTGGGGGTAAGCTGCCCTAGAATTTTAGAGATTTTTGCGTTTTCACCATGGGAGCCTTGGGAGAAACAATCTAAGGAAAGCGTATGTACCCTGTACATTTAAAAAAAAAAAAAAAGATTAGTCACATTGTATATTTCAAACAATTCAGAAATAGCAAGAAGCAACCATGAAACATCTCTTTCAATATATTAGAAGGAAATATAATGAATTTTTAAACCACATGGAAATTATATGCTTTGGTCATTTTGTGTACAAATTTGTTGTAGTTTTGAACTCTATGGCTAAAGGTGAAATTGGGAGATGATGATGAATCTATTTTAAGTGCATCTTTATTCAGTTAAGAGTGCTTTTTTGGGCATCATGTAAGTTGAGATAGACACCACCATGTTATGCCACCTCCTCCTCTCCCTCCCCAGTGGCGCTTCAAGAGTTTTGTCCACAATAAAAAACACATAGTTCCTTCTTGACTTGAGGAGAAAGATAGACAGCATATGAATTTCACTTTTTTTAGACAGCATGTAAATTTCCCTTTTTTTAATCAAGATGTTGTTTTCGATACTAAATTTGAATTTATTTTTTTTTACAGATTGCGAGGTGATGATGAAGAAGGTGTTGTACAACAAGGTGTTTAGTAATGTCTGCCTCTGCTCAGGCAGGGCTGATGTCATCCCTCCAACTAATGTTGACTGAGATTATTTCAGTCAGAAATGACTTTTTGAATTGCTGTGTTCCAGTGATTGGGATTTCAAAGGCTGTTCTGTTGTTTTTGGTTGACTTTTGCACCAGGTTAGTGGCGATGCATTCTATAATGCACTTTGGCTGGTTGTGGTGCTTTTTGGCAATTTTTCATCACTTTTTTTTTCTCTCCCTACATCATTCACAAAATAATACTGTAATGAGATGCAGCTTTTGCCAGTGGTCTCCAGTGACACGTTCGTGGAACAGGAAGAAAAGGATGAGGAGGACAAGATGAGACAGAATTCCGTTTTCTGCTTAACATACATGAGATGGAGAGTTGGTTTTTTTTTTTTTCAACGGAGAATCATGACGGTTCATTATAGCATTTCTGATATTTGAATGATATATTGTTGGGGTTTTAGTTTTATGGATTGTGTCTTTGTTGTTTTATTTGCATGGTGTTAATGGTAACATTTCTGTGGCTTTTCTGGACAACATTTTTGTCACTTTACTTTTCTTTTCAACATGACTTTGATCAGCTTTTAACCTCAATCAGCATTGTTTATGTAGAAGTGTACAATTCTGCTCTGACAAATGTGTTCATTCTTTGGAAATGTTCTGCCTGCTGATTGCTCATGACACCTATTACATTGCTTCTTTATTTTGTAAAGCCTTTTGATATATTTCCAGACTTTTCATATTATGGGTGCATCTTTTGATGATTTTATACAAAGGTTGAGAAAAAGCTGTTTACAATGAAAAAGAATGTTCTTGTGGGAAGATCAGCTGGGGAAATTTAATTGTTCTGTACATTTTCTAATTTGTGTTGCTTTGTCTTTTAACAATCCCTTCTTGCAATGTGCATTTTTATGACATGTTACTGAAGTATGTGCCTTAGATTTTTTTTTTTTTTTTTTTTTTTTTGCTGTATGACATCATGATGTATAGTTTCAATTGCCTGGGGTGTGTGAAAGAGAATTGTACTTAGGTGACAGAGTCTCTAAGAAACAAGAAGCTTGCTTCCAAATCATTTTGATGAAGTATTTTGAATGTTTTAAGGAAGCCTCTTAGCTTTGGGATAATGAAATCAAAGAGTACTTTCAGTCTGTAGATGGGTGGGTGGGATGGTAGGTGGATAGGTAAATAGATAGGCAGATATGATTTGAATTTGTTGTTGCTTACCTCTGCTGTGGTCATTTCAAGAATGGCGCATGACATTGAAATATTGTGGAGAAAAGTCTTGCCAGTATATTATATGAATGGAAAAATATGTAGTGAAGCGTTAGAAAGTCAACCATTATATTAATTTTTGATAAGCTGTTTTATTCAGCCTTATATGTATATTAAAATTAGGTAGGGAATCAGGAGATTTTCTCGCAAGTTCTATTTTAAGAAACTTGCTTTGTTCACTTCACACTAGAGTGCAGTGCTTTGGGAGGAAAATGTTGAAATAGACAACTGGAGCTCGGACAAATACATTTGTGGAGTATCAGGTCATAATGAATGATGTCGTAAATTATTCTGTCAGTCTTTGGGTAGTTTATTCTTGTAGAAGGAAAAAAAAAACAAACAAAAGAAAAGAATGCACTGTATGGTAGTCTTAGATTAAAAACAGTAAAAGGAGTTGCAGTTAACTCACTCCATACCATGAGTTTTTCCCCTTGCTAATCTCTGAAAACCCAGGGTTTGTATGGGGTAGGAAAAAAATTCTCACAATTATAGATGAGCAGACAGACACTTGAAATTTGGTGAGTGGATACAATGCATATTAGTCTATATGTGAACAAAAAATAAAGTAATTTACTTACCCTCTTGATGGTGAACATGGGCTCCATTTTTTTTTTTCTTTTTCAGCACTTTTGCACCCTTCAGAAACACATGTAGTAAGTGTTCCTTGGCAGCTCAGAAATGTTCTACATCACATTCTAGCACAGTTGGAGTCACCAAAGACATAGAAGATATAGTACTGGATCAAAAACAGGTGATGGAGGATGTGCAAATACAAAAAAATGTCTTTACAGGATGAAAAAAACAAAAAAGTTCACTGTGCACAAAACGCTGGTGATGAATCACTGGCAGTATTCTTTTCTGGAGTGGAAAAGCTCATGGCAAGTGACATTGCATCCTGGGCACAGCTTTACACATAGTGGCAAACCATGGACTGCCAAGATGCTTGTTGTAGAGAATAGACCCCTGAATAAGAGTCAAGGTCAGAAGATGAAAAAAACAACTTCTTCCACCACTTCATGGTCTTCCTATTTAGGGGCATGTAGGCCATGAGCTGATCACTCATGTCTACTCCTGCCATGTAGTCCTGTACTGCTGCTGGTTTCTGTCTCTCAGGGCAGTGTCGTGTTGTGAAGCTCATCATGGTGGTTGGCAGCATCACTGTCGTCAGCACATAGTCAGGATTTTTGTCCTGCCACCTCAGCACAGCAACATGACCTGCAACCATACACACAAAAATGATCATATGAGCTTTTCTTTTCTTTTTCTTATGTATCTGTGTATCCCATTGTTTGTAACAAACATTCATGTGTATGGATGCATAGTTTGGTGCTTTTACAAACTATAAAGTAGAACCAACCTGGATTTTTTATATAATACCAGCACCATTATACATTTATTACCTAAATTACTTTTAGAGTTAACAGTTTATTCTATAAATGCACAAATTATGGATTTGTGGACAATAAATATCAGTAAGAATATGCCTGGAAACACAAACATACCCATGCACAGAGTTACAAAACATGAACATGTGTAGCTGTTCTCTCTCAAACACACACACGCACACACACACACACACACACACACAACACACACACACACACACTTTCACACACACACACATACACACACACACACACACGCACACACAGAGTAATGCACATATATTCAGTACATATAATCACTCATTCCCTTTGTTTATCCCTTCCTTCTCCCCCCTCCCCTCCTCCCTGCCCCCCCCCCCCCCCTCTCTCTCCCCTGGTCTACTGATACATGAATGGATCACTGCAAAAAAATGCACTCACTGAGTGTGTAAAACATACATGACGCATTTACACATAGCACAATTTATGTAGTAATAATTTCATTACCCACCTCTGTGGAATGCATGGACAACTCAAAGAACTGCAAAGGCTGAGTGTTGACTGGCCAGTCATTCAATAAACCCTGGTGTGCCTGTGAACGGATGATCGAGAGGAAATCAATTAGAAGTATCAGTCCAATCGTCAGTGAAAACAGCCCTAAAATCATCGACTTCTTCTCCCATTTCAGCGTCAGTATCCGAATCAAACACTTGTTGTTGAGGCCCATGTGCTCGCACAGTTTCATCTGCTTCTTCGCCACTATCAGCGCCCACTTCAGTGTCAGAATCCACGTCTGTCTCCCCACTGTAGAGGTCGAAATCCTCATCAGAAGAATCGCTGATGTCTTCTTTGACATCTGACCCTTCAGTCCGGATCATTTCCAGTGCGTCTTCAACGCTAACTAACAATTCATCAGCCCTACTGTGTCGAACGCTTCGTTGCGACGCCATCTTTTCACTCACGCAGCAGAGCTGACCGACGGTACCCTTTGTTCTCGTCGGCTAGCGAGCGAGCCACGCTACACACACAGTGCAAATAAATGAAAAGTTGGTAGGGGTTAACTAAGGAATCATCTCCCTTCCTGAGTTTCGTAACCGATACGTCATGTGGACAGCGCGAATTTTCAAAATCCAAATCCGCATATGCGGACATTGGTAGCGAACGCTTCGTCGTACGATGTCTGCATATGCGGACATTGGTAGAGAGTGAGTTAAAGGAAGCCATGGTCAAAGAAAGAAACTTATTTTATGGTGATTGTGAAATTGTGGAAAATTTTTTTTTTTACTGATTTCATTGATTTAGTTAGTTGTTAATTGTCAAAGGATGGTGTGTTTGAGCCTGGTAGGGAGATGGGTATTTGGCACCTGATGTATGATAGATGATTGAAGAACTTATGATGGCATGTGATAGTGTTTTAAATTATATGTCTGAAGAACTTATGATGGCATGTGATAGTGTTTTAAATTATATGTCTCTGTTTAAAATCTCTTCAGAAAGAGAAAGAAGGGGAAAAAAAAGCAGTCATGTTGCTTAAGGTATCCAGTTGAGAACCATCTGCTTTCATGAAAATTCTCCATCTGTCCATGCATCTTTTTTTTTCAGAATTTCGCAAGAAGACTTCTACATGCGTGACTAAGATAGCATTCCATTAACCCTTAGCTCAAAAAGATGTATGTTACCAGTGATTCCATGAACCTTTTGCTTCAGAAGACACATGTGACCAATAATGCCATTTACTTTAGGCTTAAGCAGATTCAAGCTACTGGTGTTGCCACTGACCCATAGCTTAGCAAGGCAGAATCAGACCACCTGCAGTGTATAGGTGGATGACCAGCATCAGTGTGCCGTCAGGTATTTTAATCTGTGAAGTTGTCCGAAATGTTTTCTAAATGTCATGTGCATATCTGTTTTCTGAAAGCCATATTGACAATCAGCATACAATTTCTTTGTCACTAAATTAGTGACAGGAGAAAAATGTAACAGAGCAGTGATTCAAAGAAGTTTGCTCGGGACACAAAGAAGGCTTGGAAGACAACATTTTTGTGAGTCCCTGCTGTTGCCTGTTCAAGTTATGTTTGCCTCTTTGCCCTCCGTTGCAGTAATAAGTTTGTAAAGAGATGTATTGAATTATATGCCTGTGTCTAACTGTTCATTATTCTGTGTTGTGAGGTCCTCAGTCTGTTTGAATTTGGTTTTCTTAGTCTGCTCTCCATAGTGTTGTGCATTGAGCTGAAAGAACCTCATGACGGTTGATTCCTTTACTTTTGTGGGCAGGAACTGTTGACAGTTAATAGTGACAATCCTTAGGTGAACAGGAGCGGTCTTATCTCTTTGTTACAGACCAAAGCTAATTATGTACACCAAATGAATAATAAAGCTGTGAAAGCTAATTATCCAGATCATGTTTATGCTGCCAGACAAAGAAAGTGAAAAAAATGGGTAATGTTATTCTTCTTTTCCGTTTTTACTGTTAGACCTTGTCTACTGAAGCTGTTATTTTTTGTGTTTCTCTTTCATCCACTTGTTAAATTATCCCCTCCACCCTTCCCCAATCCTGTATTCTCTTCCTCCCCCTCCCTCACCTGCAAAGATGAAATGCTGTCAGGACAATCAAGCAGATACTTACATATGCAAATGGTGCCTTGTGTTTTGTTTTGGTAGGGTTTTTCTTTTCTTCTTTTTTTTTTTTTTTTTTTCACTGAAGAATAGACAGCTTACTGCTAAGACACTGGACAATGAAATTCTTATGTACTTTTTCATGTGATATGTGGTGGAGTATTACTTGGTTTTACTATGTCTATTTACTTCACTGATCAGTGTAAAAGATCACTGATTTCTTTCTGAAGACAATTTTCCTTCAGTGCATTAAACATCCCATCAATCAATCAATATGATTTTAGTAAATTAATCATTTAGCCAGCTGGTTTGAATGCTATGGGGTCCAGACATTTTTCTTTTAAAGTAAAGAGGGGAGATAATATATGAATAAGTATCTCACATTCCTTTTTCACTATTTGGCATTGTAGGGGTCCTGTTCAGTGGTCAGGTCACTGACTACTTCCAGGCACCACAGTGACTTTGCACCACCAAAGAATTGTTCAGTTGGCTAGGCTGCCCCTGCAGATCACCAGTTTTCCAGGTGGTGGTGGTCTGTTGTTCACTGAGGTTGGCCCTCCATCTGCACGTAGATTTTGCCCTACCACCATGTATGTGCTTGAAACTTCACAGTTTTAAACTATCAACAGTGAAGTGTGGTGAACAGACAGCCAAGCTGTAGCACAAGGAAGACTGCGAGCTGATCATATGAACAGGAAGTGGTAAATGCCTTTGGTGTGTACAATGGAAGACTTAACTAGCAAAATGCAAAGATTCTTATCCTTCCTGCTCAGTACCTATGATCAAGTGTGCCAGACAACAACAATAGATCCTGGTCACCTATTTATTCCAGGGAGAATTCAAATCAACATGGATTTTTTCATGAAAATAAGTTTGAATCAGATACAAATGGTGTTACAACTGATGAGTAAGCCAGTGACATATCTCGCACGCACACACACACACACACACACACACACACACGCACATGCAAAGTCTTAATCAAATTGATTTTTTTTGTTCTCAGTAAAGAAATGTTAATGATTATAATGATGTAGGTGGTAAAGTGTGACACAGATACACAGCTCATGTTTTTCATTTTGAAATGCAACTATTTCAGAGATGGCTAGTGTGTATGCACCCTGGGTATTTGATGTCTATGTATTTTCTTGATTGACCTCTCTACACACCTGGGCCCACAGTGTTAAGTTGGGATCAAAGTACCAGTGGGAATCGTGTCAGGAAAGTTATAACCAGTTTAGAGACCAGCACTGGAGAACTTCACCACCAGTTTCAGAGGAAAAACGTTTGCATCAAATGGATGGTCCCAGGTTGGGGTATAGAAAGAGGCGAGCGGAGAGGGAGTGACAGGAGAGGGAAGTTAAAGACAAGAGATCAGAATTGTATCTCAAGGTGAAAGTGATCTGTCTCAAGATTTGAAGTGCTGTGTGACAAGGGAATTGTTGTACTGTAGATATGCTGTTATGTGCAGTTCATATCTTCTTCTTCCTAAAATACTGGTTCACTCAAAACGAGTAGGTCAACAGCGCGCAATGTCTGCGTGGCGGACACTAAGCCACTCCAATCACCTTTCTTTTGCTCTGAGTGTGTGTGTGTGTGAGAGAGAGAGAGAGCGAGAGAGAGAGAGACTAAGTCCAGGTTAGTAAGGACAGCTGATTAAGTCAGTAAAAACCTGTTGACCAACAACAAAGGTTTTGGAAAACGCTGGCATATTTTAATATTAGCCATAGCCAGTGAGTTGTTTTGCTCAGATTTTGAAATCCAGGGAATGTTACGAGAAAATGCGTTAAATTCTTCCACTATGGACTTGTTTGAAAAAATCTGTTTCTAGCAGCTTTACATTTCATTTTATTGAATACATTCTGCAGATAGGGTATAGTGCTTTCCATCATGTTTGTTTAGGCCAGGGTAAAGTAGACCATGAAACATGTTGGTTTGTAAGACACTTTTGTTGTTTGTTGTCGTATATCTTGTATTATGGGGTGTGTTTGAGTTCAAGGACAGTATCGTGTTCAGTACCAGATCAGTTTGACGTTCATGTTTTGTATTGCTTTGTTCAGTGTGTTTGCACGGGAAATTTTCAGATTGTCTTTGTGCGTCTTTGTCTCCAGACGTTTGTCAGTTGAAGTTGTATTCCATTTTTCAAGAGCAGCACAGCTAGTGATTTTAATGGTTTGGAGAAAAAAATTAATCGGCATAGTCAACACTTTTTTAAAAAAATGACCCTTTTACCGAAAATGCACATTCCTATGTTTCTCATATGTGATGAGGTGTACCGTTGCTGGTCTTGCCCTAAAAGAGAACCTGGTTTAGTCAGCAACATTGAAAGAATGCTTATGTGAAAGAAATTAGAACTAGAAGCCAAGGAAACACCTTTACTATTTTTTTGAAAGTCTTATCTCTTGCCAGATTTATGAAACCTTCTTTGCAGATACAAACTAGTTCATTGCGGGAAAAAAGTTCGTAGCGGTGAAAAATGGGTTTCATGATGACTACGCAGAGAGATTTTGTTCGTAAATAAGTTTGTAACTTTAGTGGTGCTACCCCCCCCCACCACTAACTCTGCTCGTAGCTACAGCACAGTTGTTCAGCTTTATCAGCACCCAGACTGTCTGTGTGGAGGGTGTGTGTATATTTAAGGTGTGTGTGAGCCACGAACTTCACAGAAAAAGAAGAGAAGGCTGACCGCGTTCCGTGAACTCATTTTATTAGACAAGATTTTCTGAGAACACGTCAAATTTTCTGTGACCACATTACATGTGTGCATGTGAAAAGTTTGTGACAGTAAAGTTCCTATATTCTTTTCTCCTCTCTCTCTCCCTCTCTCTCTCTCCCTCTCTCCCCCACCTAGCCCCTTCCCAATCACCCTTGTTCTGTCATCAGTAATCTTCATTCTCCAGATGAGACTGCCTTCCACCCACAATACAGATATTGTTTGCCTTGTGATTTTATGTAAATCGCAGATTTCAAGAAGTTATTGGCGAACATTTTGGTGTGCATGCGACTCTCTCTCTCTCTCTCAAGGACACCCCCCTCAATACTATCGTCAACTCTCTTCATGTTTACAACACACACACACACACACACACACACACACACACACAAATAGAGAGAGAGAGAGCTGATTATGACTTGTGGTCGGCTGAACTACAAAGAATATGAACTCTCTCTCTCTCTCTCTCTCTCTCTCTCTCTCTCTCTCTCTCTCTCTCACACACACACACACACACACACACACACACCAGTGTCTCCCTTCCTTCCCAAGTTTGCGTTTTTCTCGGCTATCATTTCTCCATCCTTTATTCCTTCTTCTTTTTCTATTTCTTTCTCTCCCTCAGATCCTTTGCCTTCCCATTCCCCTCAACCACACCTCTCTAAAGGAATGTGAGAGTCTACTGACACAGCTGCTTCCCTGACCAGTGATGAAAACTGATCCTTCCTTGCAGGAAGGAATGGCTCCAACTTTGTTTATAACATGCTTTGAGACAGGATAAACCATTAGCTGCCCTCAGACAAGGAAGTCAGAAACAACTTTATTTATAACATGCTTTGAGACAGGATAAACCAGAAGTTGCCCTCAGGCAAGGAAGTCAGAAACGTAGGCATAAAGATCGCAGTGCGTGATCGTGGGAACGGTCATTAAGACAGCACAGGAAAGAAATTAAAGTGAAAATGCTTGAATACAGATAGGTGTGTGTGTGTGTGTGTGTGTGTGCGCGCGTGTGTGTGTGTGTATTTACACAAGTTAATTGAGTACAAATGCAGACTAATTATTGACGTTTACTCCGAACTGCATGCAATGCATATTTGTGGTATGGAATTCGTTGCTGCCAGTCGCCGCCATTTCCATCGCATGTGTTCGGTAATTTCCAAAATAAGCAGGAAATCACGCACTTGTGCCCAATGTAGCAAAGAACACGTTCGTAGGTGTGTTGTGAATCCGGAGTAACTGATTTACAAAACAGTTTTTTGCTACGTGGATTTTTGGCCTGTGAACTATTTTACGAAGATAGTTATGAGGAATGGCTACGAACGCAACATGATCCTGAGCCCACTGTTTGGATTTTTCATGCAGCCATTTGTATATTTTGAGTGCCATTAAAAGTTTCGCAGTTTGTTTTTTTAACTCAAAAAGGAAAGAAAAACTGACGTTTTACATGATTTTGCTCTTCATCTACATAAAAATAGGAAAAGTATATATTCTGCATGGAAATCTGTTTCCTCTAAGACACTTGCATGGCCTTTTTATAGTTGTGACATGGTCCTTTGTCATTATAAATTTACTTCTGTCATGTGGCAGTGGTATGGATTTTTGATGATGTTGTGCAAGTTGGCTTTATGACTTCTTGTACTGAAGGATGTGGACTGGATTATGGATTTGGCTTTGATGTCATGACATCTGATGCAGATGGATGTGGATTGGATTATGGATTTCAGGCACATATCTTGTGGAAGTTGTTGGTATCACCTCTTGAATAGAAAGATAAAGATCAAGTATTGATGATACACAAGTTGTCTTTACAATTTCTTGTAAAAGAAGAATGTGGATTGGATCATGGACTTCAGGCATTAACATGAAAGTTGTGCTTATGATTTCTTATCTTTCTTAAGGCACTGGTGCTGTGTCTCATCTCCATAGTTTACTTTTGGATTTTCATGTTGTTTTATTTTGTCATTGGTGTTGAAGTAAGTACAGACTCAGCATAACCCCAGATTATATTATTTTTATCCTGAATCTTTCATCTGTTATAACCTTGTTATATTTATTTCAGTGTTAACCAGACATAGCCTACCTTTTGTTTTGTCAAAACACATGCTCATTACTCAGACTCGTAGTTTATTTTTTGTTTTATTTTTATATAGTGACCGAGATGTGGTCCACGATGACTTGGAAGGCAGCAGTTAAGAACTGAAATACTGATCTAGCCCTTTCAAACGCCCAAGAGCACTTTGCAGTAATGAAGTACACACACACACACACACACACACACACACACACATACACACACGCACGTCAGCGCTCAAAAGACAGTATATGTACAGATAGATAGAAAGATAGGTAGATTGAGACACACACACACACACACATAGACACACCACACACTCACGTATGTGTGTGTGTGTGTGTGTGTGTGTGTGTGTGTGTGTGTGTGTGTGTGTGAACACAACACTTTTCATGTCTTCAGACTCGAATATAATTGTACAAATTTCCACTGCTATACAGCTTCATCAGACCAGTGTACAAAAGAATTTGAATTCAAGACCGAATATTTAAAAAGACATGTTTTTTATTCCTAAATTTTACTGTCTCCCATGTTTACTACAGTTTGTTTTTATAAGGTGCAGAGCCCAGGACACCAAGAGAGCATTTGGTATGCACACTGCCTAGTACTATTATTACCTTCATCATTCCTCCATATACATTAACCCATCAAAACACATACCTTTACCAGCACCCTCCTCCCAAATCCCCTCTGCTGTGCATTCACATGAAAGACCAAAGGAGGCTTGTTGGAGACAGATGAATGTCATGGAGTATGGTAAGTTAACGACTGCTTGAAAAGATATATGTTTTAAGACTGGTTTTGAAAGATAAAAGGGTGATTGACGGCAGTGGACAGCAACAGGCAAATTGTTAGAGTTATCTTGACGAACTGAATGCTCTTCCACAGTGGTTTATCTTTCTTTAAAAATTCTTCGGTGCAAAAAATCTGTTCGTTTGTAGCAGAGTGGAAATACATTCTCTCTACACTGACAGAACGTAAATGTTAAAAATTTTGAGCGATACTGATACGCAGATCCAGAAATTAAACAGAAGCTAGAACAGGAAGAGTTATATCTTATTGTTTGTTGAACAGGAAGCCAGTGCAGTTCTTAATAGAGAGGAGCACTGTGCTGAGGTGCACATGCTTTTCTTTGTGTTTTTTTTTTTTTTTTGCCTTCTTTTTCTGTTTTCTTTTTTTGTTCCTCTGGTGTATGACATCAGTCTGGTATGTTTTTTCTTTTCTTAGCCTTCTAACCTCAGCCCCTGTAACAAATGAAAGGCCTTCCTATTGCATCACTATTAGAACTGTGGCATTTAACTGAAAACATACTCTGTCAGCTATGATGGAGTGTGTTGCTAGATGCTTGTGAAACTCTACCTCTTTTATTATGCTCAGCAGAATAAGATTATAACAAACAGTGCCAGACAAGATCTCTCTCTTGATTTGATATTCTGTGATGAGATCAAAGATATTTGAGTAACAGTGCATGAATATGGGTGTGGTGTTTAGACGAGAAGCATGTGAAATAGTCTTTGGACATGCACCTGTAGATGTCTTTGAAGTGTCTTAACAATTCTGTCATATTGTTGTGGTAATTGTATGACATATCATGTTATGTAAAATACATCATTCCATTACTGTACATGTATTGAAAGGAAATGTAGAACGTACTTGGTGTAGCTGCGTACCTACAGAATCTTATTTCCTTTGTGTATTTGTGTGTGTGTGTTTTTTAAAAATAAATTTACTGGAAAGTTCTGCATTCTCTGATAACTTTTTTGTTTGCATGTGTTCCTTCTTTTCTTCCTTAATCTTTGCTTTCTGACTGGCTGTCTATCATGACATTTCAATGGACCCATGGGGAATGGTTGGTGGTAGTCTGCAAAGATGAAGGAGCATGTGACAAAAAAGTTCCATGCCAGGGGTTCGAATTCGAAAACTTCCTTTTTCTTGGCAAAAACTTATGATAAATATTTTACAACCCAAGCAACACCTCTTTGCACGTTAAATTCTGTCTGTCGTTTATTTATCTCCCCCCCCCCCCCCCCTTCCTTCCATCCATACTTTTGTTTGTTGATCCCTCCACCCATTTCTTCCTGTCATTCACTCACCTATCATCCTTTTACTGAGGATTCTTTCAGTGCATATAGTTTACCTGGTTCCTGCAAGTTCCTTGTTACAATTTCCTCTTTCAACGGAAGTGGGGGAGAGGGAAGGGGATAGGGGGGGGGTTGCAGTCTCTTTGGCTTCTCCCCCCCCCCCCCCCCCTCCCCCCTCGTCCTTTTTTGTTGTCATTTTATTGTCGTCTAAAGTTCTTTCTGCCTGTGAACCATACTTCAGTTTTTATTCTGGAAACTCTTATACACCTTTTTTCTGTTGGTGGTGTGTGGTGATGGTGGTGGTGGTGGTGGTGGTGTGTGTTTGTATGTATGTGTGTGTGTGTGTGTGTGTGTGTGTGTGCAAATTGTAGTCTGGCAACTGGGAAGTGATCGATGTACCCACAGTCCAGAGTGGACACTGCTGTTTTGGCATCACCTGTATATATGCCAGGTGCGTGCCTGCACCCTGTGTGAACACAGTGCAGGCTTCCAAGGGTGGTACAGGATTGCTCCCAGCTGCTTTTTCTGGCAGTTGAGGATTGTACTTTCTGGGTCCTACCCACACCTTCGGGTGTATCTTTTTCTTGACCCACTAACCTTAGCTGTGGATGCTCTGGCAACCTCTTGGAGAGGATGTTTGCCTTTGCGTTTCCCCTATCATATCCTCTTTTCAGCAGTCCTAAGAAGACATTGAAAGAGAAATGCCTGTTGAGTCTGATTTCCACTCTGAAGTAGCCAAAGAGCTGAATAAACTGGCTGCTTTCCTGGTGACTGTTTCAATCTCTCTCCCCTCTTGGAAAGATCTTCTGTTTCAGCCACAGATGCGGAGATGGCATGCCGATCTCACGTCTGTATCTCTCCACACCAGTCTTATGTCAGGAATTATCTCTCTGAGCAGAGATGCTCTCCACCATCATGCATGAAGAAGATCATGGCTGGCCAAAGGCAATCCACTTTTAAGGTGTATCGATGATAAGTGGAAAATTTTTCTTTTTTCCCGAATGTGCTTGCAGTCTAGTGTCTCTCCGGCAGAGGTCATTATCGAGGACACCGCCCGTTTTATAGAAGATCTGCAGATATCTGGCAGGAGAGCCAGTACTCCGGGGGATTTCAGATCTGTAACGGCAAAGGCCTTCCAACTTATGGGCAGAGATACTGACATTAGCCACAGTCCCTTTTTGTCCGAACTGATTTCTTTCTCTGCACAGGGCTCCCCTTGACTAAGTGAGTGTCCTCAATGGAGCCTTGCCTTAGTCCTGGAGTATCTGGCCTCGGGGCACTTCGAGCCCATCACCGAATGCTCTATCAGGAATCTCACACTGAAAACTTGCCGTTTGATTACCCTGGGTTCTGCAGGGTCAGTGAGATTCATGCCTTCTTCAGGGACCCACGGTCCCTGTAATGGCATAATGGTGGCTCAGTATTCCTGTCCACGTGCCCAACTTCCCAGCCAAACCGCCAAGCCCGAAGAGTGGCCTCTGACGTTTAACGTTCCTCCGCTGGCCCCTTCATTGTCTGGTACCAAGCCTGGACGTCTGAAGGTGGAGCAGGGTATCTGTCCAGTCAGAGCGCTGAAAGTCTTCCTTCAGAGGACAGAGTCAGACTCCCATGATAGGCGCCTATGGGGTGGGAGACTTGGCGCTACTGTAAGACTTGGCTCAGACAGGTCATCCGCCAGGCTTACGTCTTTGGCCAGAAATCCCTTCGCCCCCGCGAGGATATCAGGGCACATGAAGTCCGGGCTTTATCTGTCAGTCTCGCCCTCCAGCGGAATATTGCAGTTGCTGACACTTGTTGTTCAGCAGGCTGAAAGACGATGACCAACTTTGGCAGATTCTACCTTGGAGGCATGGCCAAGGACATGGAGGCTCTAGACTGCTTGGACGGAGTAGTTGTGGCTGGTAACACCACTTTCCCCAAGTAAGCTTGATTTCAAATCTTTGGCTGTGTGAGTTGAGCTTTACAATTGATACATTGATAAGCAGTATTAATGGTTAAACTTAAACTCAAAACAAACAAACAAAAATTGAAAACAACTTTCTGTTCATTGCCATAAAGTCAGATAGCCTCCGTTTTGGAGCCTGCCAAAGTTCATTAAGACAATGGTAACCTAGGCCTTGGGGGATGTGACGTAGAAGAGACGATAACAGTTATTATTTAAAGCCATGATTCGAGTGTTCTGGCTCACTCAGGACTTGTTCCAGCAGGATCCCACCACTCGGCAAAAAGGCCTTTTTGAGTGAGTTTTGTCCGTGCAGCCTTAGAAGTTCCTGGTTAGTTTTAATGCTTGTCGCCTTAAAAAATTTAAAAAAAAAAATAAAAAAAAGAAAAGCAAAAAGATGTAATCGCGGACCGCCCACTGAACGCTCAGTCGTTGTGAGAGCGGTCCTCCCGGCAGGCTTGTGTCGGCCGCTGTTTCTGGTGCTTCTGTCCAAGGAAGGAGGGCACACTGAATCCGGGTTTCAAGGAAAGGAGTGAAGAGGAAAAAGAAACAAAAAACAAAACAAACAAGAATTGCCTTTGTTCCCTCTGTGTTTTTTCAGTTGGATGAACACCGTGCCTGTTGAGTGCGTTATTGTCATCACATCCCTGAATATGGTTTTGTGATAGTTTGTTTCGGGACATGATCTTTGTCGGATAGGTCTACATATTGTATCCTTCTCTCCCACACTTAGTATTTTCAGGATTTCTGTGAATTCGGGACACATCCTTAAAGGAATGGCTATGTAGTCCTTATCTCGTTAAAGTCAACTTTTCAACTTATGTTCGGACATATCTTCGCTGCAACTGGCTTAGGACCATGCAGATTTGACTCGTGATTTTTGTGCCCATATACTTAAAGGCGTGAAGCACTTTTAACTTTTTGGCGACAAGTTGTTTAGGAAGAAAGAAGTGGCCTTGATTACCACACTGACTTGAAGTCATTGTCATTGCACCTTTCTCTATGTTTTGTATCTCAGTGTATATAACTCATATCCTACTAGACACTGGTTCAGAACCTGTCTACGCTAGGTCGACTCTGGGGTCTTCTCCTTCTCCTGATCCTGACCAGTTTATTTTTGTAGATATCCATGGTATAAGGGAGAGCGGGGACAAGCTTTTGACCTCCAGGAGTTTCATTAAGCTTTTGGTACTGACTCCGAACGCTGGGATGAGTTTAAGGGCAGCCTGGTGCTTGACGCAGAATCTCTGGTTCCCTGGTGAGTCCCCACCGTCTTTTTCGATATTCTGGCATTTGTTTGGACAGATAAGTATGAGGAAAAGGATTTTTCCTACTAAAACTAGTTTTACGATATACTTACCTGTCCAAACAGCCATAACTCCCTCCCTCCTCCCCGCAGCTGGGAAAAGGGAAGAAAACTGATTTGTTCTGAAGTAAAGTGAGTACGTTTCGTTCAGGGGAGAGCACTATCACATATTCCTGTAGGTCGTGAGGCACAGACTCCCCGCTCTCCTCATGGTTCCTTCTTTCTGGGGGGAACTCCTGATATTCTACGTTGTAGGAGATCAGGCATTTGTTTGGACAGGTAAGTATATCGTAAAACTAGTTTTAGCAGGAAAAATCCTGTTTCTGACTGGCTAGTAAGACAGCTGCCAAGACATCCTGTCTGTCTGTCTCTGTCCGTCTGACTGTCTGTCTGTCTGTCTCTGTCTCTCTCTCTGTCTCTCTCTCTGTCTCTCTCTCTCTCTCTCTCTCTCTCTCTCTCTCTGTACGCGCGCGCACGCAATCGTCAAAATCGAGGAGGGGAGGGGAGGAGGCAGGATCGCTCCCCCACCCCCCTTCCCACCCAACGGTAATATGGAAGCGGGGAGAGGGGGTAAACTATCTTCTGCCCCTCTCTCAACCCAATATCTGAAGCCAAAAGAGTATGGACGGCATGTTATGATGCATTCCCCTCCCCCAATCCTCCCCTCCATCCCTGTTTCCACAGGAATGTTCGGGAGATGAAAGAATGCCCCTTGTAAAAAAAAAGAAAAAAAAAACAAAGAAAAAAAAACACCCTTTGGAAATGAAAAAAAGATGAAAGTCCACCACCCCACCTCCACTCACATCTCCTCCCTTTTCCCACTCTACCACCACCACCCCTCCCCTCTCCCTCCTGTACCCCCGGTCGGGTTTGGATAACTGCAGTGACTTCTTTGTCAGTTCAAGCGGCCCCCTACCCCCTTCTCCTCACCCCCCGCCTGTTCACAGTGTCAAATATCTTCTGACGCCAGTCGTGTGTGTGTGTGTGTGTGTGTGTGTGTGTGTGTGTGTGTGTGTGTGTGTGTGTGTGAGAGAGAGAGAGAGAGAGAGAGAGAGAGAGAGAGAGAGAGAGAGAGAATGCGAATGTTTATTCAGATGTAAGGCCAAGGCCCCATTCTGAAGAGGCATACATACAATCATACAAAACAAATCAAGGTACACGTAGAAAAAAAGACTGTAAAAGAAATTCACGACAATAATTAAAGTAAGCTCACATCACTAAGTGGGATATTAGGTAGCCACACGCAGTCTTTTCTGTGCTTCATAAATACATACAGCCAAATTTGAATGGGAAGTGTTCGTTTCTTGTCGACAACAGTGATACTACCTTGAAATGACATGGTTCGATGAAATACTTTGGCTGGATAAATTTCGTTCTGAGATTATGTAGTGCAGCGGAACTTAACAAAAAATAAACTTAATCTTCCCTTGCTGAACCACATAAACGGCAAACCAATTCAACGTCGGCAGTGCTGGATTATCTTAAACGATGGCATGCAATGTCAGAAACACCAAATCTAAATTTAGCCAATGTGTTCATGATATGTCTATTCATTTTTATATTAATATATGGTTCTAACTCATAAGTATTCTTAAAATATCTGTATTGTATGAATCTATCACTGCGATGGACATGATCATGCCAATCCTGCCATCAATAATCCTTTCTTTAAAACATTTCAAAAATGCAGATACACTCTGAACACCCTGGTTATCCCAAACAAATCCAAACCGATAAGAATTTAAACACTGTCGTATCCTGGAAGCCCGTGTCTTCTTACCATCATCAATCTAGTCGGCTTCGGCCAATATTTAATACATTTAACACATGAGTTTAGATAAATTGGATACCTTCCGGGGGGGGGGGGGGGGGGGGGGGGGGGGGGGGGGGGGGGAGAGAGAGAGAGAGAGGGGCATGTGCTGTGTTTATGTAGAAAAACCTACTGTGCAGTAGGTTTAAACACAAAACCAATTTTTCACAAAGTCGCGAACATTTAAAGTTTGATAAAATGTGACAATTGTTGTTTCAAAATGTCTCTGGGCAGACAAAATGAATGGTTCTGTTTTCAAGACAAGACTTATGGCTACTAGTGAAGGATTTTTATATTCTAACGCCCTCCTTTTTATGTCCTGTTTGTTTCTTTCACGACTCACTCTCTTTCTAATTTTTTTTTTTTTCAAAGGCATCACTGTCAACGACGGAGGATTTGTTAGCCTCTTGTTCCCCCTCGCCCCCCCCCCCCCCCCCCCCCCCCCCCCCCCCCCCCCCCCCCCCGCTTATTTGTTCATCATATTATTTGATCAATCAGTGGAAGATTGCATCTGTAAGGGATCCAAGTAAAGGCTGTTCTTTAACATTGTTAGCTCCTGGCAGCACTGATGTGACTCACAGCGCTTGAGTTATTGAATGCTGACCAAGCCGACACCTTTTGACCCCCCTTGCATCTCTGAATGGATCCTCAAGTTTAAAACTGAAAGATTACCCCCTATATTTACTATTCTTCAAACAATGAGTTCAGGTTTTAAGCAACTTAATTCTTCACAGTTCTTTCTTCTATTTTACTTATACCTCTTACTGTATGCCTTAGGGTGCAGTTAGATTATGGTTTTTAAATCTCGGTAGATGAGAATACCATAGAATTGTAGGTATTTCTAATGAATGTTCTCACGAGACGCTCCCTACATTATTCACATTTGACTGAAAAGTTCGATTTAATGGGGTAAGTTCGATTCAGAGTTCGAATAGAATTAGTTGTTGTGGTGGTATTTTGGTAACAAAGTGAGTTGAGGTCATTCCTTTAAAAACAAACAAAAAAAAAAAAACGGTCTCGAAGTGTTCAATATGGCTAGTTATGTAATATTTTAATAAAAGCGATTCGTCGTAATGTATGAATATTTATCATTCAGTAATGTTATCGCGACTGTTGATCGACACTCAGTTTACCGTCAAAAACCCAATAGAGGTGCGATGCATGCTGGTTATCTTTTACAGATCCAACTTCCAAAAGTATGAACACCAATGTTGCTGTGGGCAAACGATTATAAAGTTTATAGTCGTTTGACATCAACGATTTTACGTTAAAAAAAAAAACCCACTGCATTTTCAAAAAAACCCTCTCGCATCGAGAAGTTTATTGGTTTCCAACATGTACCCCAAAACTTTACTTCATACACCAATCCAAAAACATTTCTCATTTCAGCCAATGAAAGTACAGATAATAAAAACAACACTAAGCTAGCCTATCCACAATAGAATAACAAAACAACGGTGTGAAGACGTTAAGAGGCGTATCTGTCACATGGAGGTCGTCCAACAAGGCGGATGTAACATGGAACAGATTATTTGTCCATTGAGGCGCCGGTTTAATGGTTCGGTTGTTCTGCAGTGATCCCAGAACAGTGCACGAAAACCAAACCAAACGAAAATAAACAAAAACCATAATGAGAAGAGAGAGAGAAGGATCGAGAAGCAAACGCACACACGAAGACATCGTCCACCACAAATGACAGACGAGGAGAGTACGAAGAAGATGGAGGAGGAGGATGTGAAGAAGAAGAGAAAGGAACTAAATTACCTTTTGGGCGAAATTAATTTGCAAAAGGAAGAATATGTGACTAAAACAATCACGCTGTCGGCGATTTTAATAGATACAAGAAGCAGGACGAGAGGAAAGGCGCCCCTACAGAAAGTGGAAGCTCATTTGTTAGCATGGAAACTTATGCTGTTTCCGCATTGTTATCCACAGTTCTTTATGCGTAGCATAAGCAGAATGTTTAATTGATATTTGAGCAAAAACTGTAACATGGAGCGTTACTGTTTGTTTGTGTATCAAGCATACCATATTGATGACGACATGCATTTCATGGGAGATTACCGTGTTCCTCACGACAGCATGTGTACATGAAGTGTGTGTGTGTGTGTGTGTGTGTGTGTGTGTGTGTGTGTGTGCAATTTCGATTTTTTTTTTTTTTTAACCAAATCAATATTTTTCACGTGTTCTGACTTTAACAAAGTGATTTGAAAAAAAAAAAAAAAATCGGTCTGTTTCAGCATTTGAACTGATTTAGATGTCCAGTGCTGGCATATCCACTGGTAGCTTGTCCCACTTTCAACTCTCAACCCGCAGCCCTGATGGAAGGAAGCATGTCTTATATTTCACCATGTCTGTCCCTGATGCAACGTTCGTGGTCGGCTTGGCAGTAAACACTAGGATTTGGACATCGTGCACGTGCGCCGCGCGACAGCATGCGAGCGTGAACGAGCGAGCGAGAGAGAGACAAAGAGAGAGAGAGAGAGAGAGAGCGAGTGTGTGTGTGTGTGTGTGAGAGAGAGAGAGAGAGAGAGAGAGTGTGTGTGTGTGTGTGTTGTAAACGAGTGAGGGCCCAAGTATCAGGAGTATTAGGCATCCATGGTGTTACTGTTGCTGTTGTGGTCTAGCCGTGAGCGGGAGTTGCTGGCGAAGCAGGAGCTGAGCCCGCCTTTCAGGTGCGCGGACGTGGTGAAGACAAGGGCACATCTGCCCCAGCGGCAGGTTCAGCTGCTGAGCGACCTCCGCCCCAGCAGTGACCCGGACAAGTTGTTTGAGGTGAGTCACGGGGCGCGATTAGCTGATTTCGTGGAGGACCCGACCGATGGCAAGAAAGCGGACACACACAGAACTCCAAGAATGGCATAGCTCGAAACGTATTGTACAATTCATAACGATTAAATACACACATTGTAACATGTGGCGACTTGGCCTTGATCCGTAGATTTATTTTCTTTGGAACGCGCTCTGTCGAGGCGCATCATATGCCGTCACAAATCGCAGTACGTCATCAGTCTGCGACTATTTTTATTACGCAACTACCTAGATACAGCCAAAGGTCCGAGCATTTCTTTTCCTTGTGTTGTTTTGTTTTACTGCCTGGATTAGCGGGTCATTTTTCTGCATTAAACCTATTACTTTTTATATTCACTGTATTAGCATAAGTCCGTTAGGAGCCTACCGGGCGAATCAGATCCTGCGGACACCATCTTGTAGTGGCGTTGCCTAGACTTCATGAGTTCAAGAAGGAGATCGAGCAAGGCAGCGGTTAAAAGGCCTGTCACACAGAAAAAACAGATGAAATGCGCATATACCACTTACAAAGTTTTGGCAGATTTTCTGGTACGCGCTGATACGTGGAAAAAATGAGAAATTTTTGGGGTCTTTTCGTCAAATTTTGACAGATGTATCACGAATAAAACCCTGATAAAGCACTGACAAATCACGACTGAAAGACGGATGCTCCACGTATATCAGCGAATACCGCCCAAATGTCCAATTTTTGTTGCAGGACACGCAAATCCACTGATTGCGGGCGTATCCTCCGCGTGTAACCCGCGTATACTCCACGCATTCGCGAATGAAAGACGGATGCTCCACTGATGAAACACGGAAGCTCCGCGCACGCTTCTCGATTGGTCGGCGGTTGCTAGGCGTCTGAATCACGTGCGCACCGCGCAAATATAAGCCGAGTGCCGATGAGTGGTTCAGCATAACATCGCCGACTTCTCGACCAGCAAAGATGGGCAAGAAGAGAACTCCCAAGAGTCCCCAGAAGACGAGGAAGAGGATGAAGGCCAAGTCCCCAACTCCAGAGCCTGTCCCTGAGCCGCAGGTGGATGAGGCCCAAGATGTCGAGGAGGCTGCAGGTGGCGAAGAAGGAGAGGTTGCTGATGGTGCTGCCGCTGTTGATGGTGCTGGTGCTGTAGCTGGTGATGGTGCTGGAGACGAGCCTGACCCTGAAGAGCATGAGCCTGAAGATGGTGCCTCTGACAAACCTGGCAAGGGCAAGGGCAAGAGCCAACCTGCTGATAGACAGTCCTACGCCCTAACAGCCTCGCAGGAAGACGCCTTGGTGGAGTGGATCCAGGCCAACGATGGCATCTGGAGGAGGGGGAGCAGCCAATACAAGACACGGAAGCACCTGTGGGAGGCCAAGGCGGCAGAGATGGGAGCCACCGTGAAGCATCTAGAGGGCTGGTGGAAGTCTCAGAAGGACTGGTATGTGAGGCTGAACAACAAAAAATCCGGACAGGCCGCCAAGCAGTACACAGACAGGGAGCAGTGGGTCCTCAGGAAGCTGGCATTCTACTCTGGGCAGCTCAAGTCACAGCAGGAAGAGAGCCAGCCACTCAGCCACCTCTCCCGTCGTGAGCCCAGGAGAGATCTGCCACTCATGGACTCGGATGATTCTGATGCTGGGAAGACACTGGACCACAGACAGCCCTCCTCATCACAGGTGCCCTCCACATCACAGGTGCAGGACCTGGCGGGTAT
This sequence comes from Conus canariensis, assembly GCA_033310375.1. Lineage (NCBI taxonomy): Eukaryota > Metazoa > Mollusca > Gastropoda > Neogastropoda > Conidae > Conus > Conus canariensis. The sequence goes on from CM065729.1 coordinate 60,888,892, forward strand.
GGAGGCCGAGGCAGCTCGTACTCACTCCAGCAGTCAGCAGTCCAGGTCAAGGCGGAGGAGAAGAGACGAGTCCCAGGAAGAGGCATGGATGCAGGAACTACGGGACTCCATCAGGGCCAACACCGAGATGCTCGGGAGGATGGTGTCCAGCAGGCCTAACCCCAATCCTGAGAGAGAGTCCTTCATCCAGTATGTCTGTGACGCCATGAGGAATATGCCAGAGGACCGCTATCAGGAATTGGTGCCGCGGATCACAGCAATGATTCAGGCTCCTGCCCGTCGCCAGACGCATCCTCCTCCTTCTCAGTCAGCCCCATCCCTGCAGATGGATTTTCAGCTCCAGCATCAGCTTCAGCGAGGTTCCCAGCTACGAACACAGCACATGGGTGGCTACAACAACATGCCGGTGCGTCCCCTACAGTCCAGTCCCTACAGCATGCAGCTTGATGGGCAGCAGGGGCAGATCCGTTCATCTCAGGGCAGTGACTCCTCCAACCTCTTCCGTTCGACCAGTGATGTGCTCAACACGTCGGACATGGGCATGAACCTCTCCCAGGTCAGCATGGACAGCCCGTTCAGCAGGGGCAGCCCTCACAGCAAGCCATCCGGGGAGCCATCACTCAACACCCCACCTCTCACAGGTCGACCTCCACCTGCTGCCACCATAAGTAGACGTCCATGTTCACCCCCTGTGACTTCTGCAGCCGTTACTACCGCCCCTGTGCTACACATCCCTGACGAGGAAAGCATTTATGAGGCTTACGATTAGTGCTTAGTACAAGGAACTGTTGAAAGTGTAAACTGTGAAGTGTTCTCAAGGACATGAGCTGATTGCAGTTGTTAGTTTACTTAGTTGTCAGTATGCATGTGATTGCTGTAATTACACTTCAGTTACTTTTTGATTTAATGTAATAAATTCTTTGCATTGTAGTTTAAACAATGTGTTTTGTTTTAATTACTTGAAATGTAATTAAATTGAAATAAAAATGTCCCGATCAATAGTTTATCCCTTGTCCCAAGTAACATTCTATGCAGTGTCCTATTCAACTTAGAAAAAAAACATACACATTGGCCCTAGAAAACTTGTCCCTTTTAACTTTGAACAATGGCCCTTTTAACATAGAATATCTTAGATTAAATTACATTTACTTCATACATATTCCACAAAAATTATTTGTTACAAATTAGTTTTGATTTTAACGATTGTCGCTAATAAAGTCACACTTTCCTATAATGGAAACATATTTTTAATTTCTACATTACTATCAAAAATTTACATTGCGATGTATGTGAAATAAACAACAGACAAAAATTTTAACATATTAACATACAATTACTTTCATTTCAAAATATCAACATTACACCAGCAACACACACTTGTAGAGAGCAGATCAGTCCTCAGTACTGTCACTGGCAGTCTCATGAGTAATCCGGAGTAATCCTGACACAGTCTAGGGGTGGTCGATCATCCTGTCCTGCCATGGAACGGATCCTGCTGGTGAGTTGCACCAGTGCTTGATGAGATTTCCTCTGCATCTTTCCCTCCCTGGAGGCTCTGTTGGGGGCTTGGACTTGATGATACTGAGTGTCCAAGAGGTTCCGTTCCTGACGCCATTCCCCAGGCGCCATGTTTCCATCTGCACCTGGACGGTCGATGAGCCTGTTCTGTAGAACGGGGTAGCGGGTCCTCATGAGGTTGTGAAGGAGCACACACGCCTTCACAATCAGCCGAACAGTGTCTGCATGCTGGCCCATGGTGGTGAGAAGAACCTGGAAGCGGTTGGCAAGGATGCCAAACGCATTCTCAACCACTCTCCTGGCCCTGGACAGTCTGTAATTGAAGATTCTCTCGTGCCTGGTCAGATTCCTGCTACTATAGGGCTTCATGAGGTAGGTCCTGAGTGCGAAAGCATCATCTCCTACAATAAAGTAGGGTACATCTTGGGTGTCGTTGGGGAGTGGATCCGGACGTGGCCACCCTACGATGTCGTCATGCTCCAGCCCAGCTCGCAGCTCACTGTTGTAGATGTGAGCATCTGACGAGGATCCTTTTCCTGAACAATCAGCCCAGATGAACTTGTAGTCCGATGAGACCATGGCGAAGAGTATGATGCTGAAGAACCCCTTATAGTTGTAGTACTCTGAGCCAGAGTCAGGGGGAGCTTTGCAGGCCACATGTTTGCCATCGATGGACCCGACGGTGTGGGGGAACTGCCAGCGCTCGTACCAATCGTCAGCCAGTCTTCGCCATCCTTGCTCAGTGCTGGGAGGGGTCAGCTGTTCATCTATGTACTCCTCTACGATGGCTTCGCACACCTCTCTGACCACCAAACTGATGGTGTTGTGGGGCACCCTCCATGCATATTGCATGTCACTGTACCTGGCCCCAGATGCTAGGTGGCGTAGGGTCAGTGCCACCTTGAGGCCAGGCTCGAGGGGTGCTCTCCAGTTGGTGGTCTTCTTGGTGAGTAGGGGGGTCAGCCTCTGGACTATCTCGTCATACATGGCCGGAGGCATTCTCATGAAGTTATGGAATGAGCTTGGGTCTTCATTCCTCAGTTCCACCATGAGTCTGTCATACAGGCCTTGCTCCATTCTTCTACCAATCCATGGCCGGACCCACACTCTCCCTATTCTCCTTCTCTCCCTCCTTCTTCTGCGCCTGCGATTCAGGATGGCATGGAGCTGGATCAATTGGTTGTTATGCTGCTGGAGGAGGAACACTGCCACATCTGGCCGTTGGGGGTTCATGTGATGACTTCTAGGGTTGTTCAAGGGGGTCTGATTGAAGGATCCTAGATGTGTTCTCCTCGGCAGCTCGGCACAGACTGAGGTTTGAGAGGAAACATCGGCCAATTTATAGCCCTCCGACCATACGCCACATGTACGCCATTCATCCTGCAATCTTGCGCCATGCATTCGTGTTTTATCAGTCTATCATTAGTATTTCATGCGTCTAATACGTGTATTATAACGTGATATGTCCGCTCAATTCGTGGTATATAAGTGATACTTTGTGTTTTTCGCGTGGAACTTTCGTGAAACTTACGCGGATTTGCGCAAATTTGTCTAAAAACACGCATAAGCACCGATGCAACACGGAAGAAAGGCGCACTCGACGCAATTATTGCGTATGGAAGGCGTATATCTCACGGTAACATCTCGTATAGTCCCCGTAAATTCAGAAAATCTTTGCGCGCCAGTTATTTTGAACAGTCCAAAAGGATGTGGCGCGTATGGATTGGGTTGGCGCACGGTGGCCGTTAGAAAACCGTATGAAACACCGATGATTTGTGCATAACGCTGATGCTCCACGTTTCACCACGTATCGGGAAAATTTTATACGCGATGTTTGCGTATTTGCAGTGTGACAGGCCTTTAACGAAGGATCAAGTCTGGAAGCCTGTGTTGGAATTCTCACGAAAGCAGCTACAGGAAACATAGTAGTGGACTGGTAAACCTATAACGTTTGGCCTAGGTATTCAGCTGCACTATCGTGTGATTTGGAAGGATTCGGTCAACCCTGGAATATCAAAATTTCCTTGTGTTTCGGCCAGTGGGGTAAGGACCATAACCTGCAACACCGTTCAGGAGGTCATCGGGAAAAAGTCATCACCAGCGCTTTCCTTCATTCATCGTCTGTAACCCGACTGTCAATCATTTCACGTTTACATTGTCCTGCACTTCGGTGGCCGCCAGTCTTCTTCTTCTTCTTCTTCTTCTTCTTCTTCTTCCGAAATAGAGCCGGGCCGTTAGGCGTAGAGGCTCTGCGATGTGTCGTTGTCGCTTTGCTTTGTCTCAGGCATAGTTGGCTTGATGAACTGATTTAAAACTATATACATGGGTTGATGGGAGGGTTCAAGGAGAGACTGGGGGTGGCTGCAGGTAGTGGGGACTGCAGCTTAGGCGGCTCCTGAACGCCTCCAGTGTAGGTGCTGATGTGGTGGTGGTTGGTAACTGGTTCCACTCCCTGACGGTGCGGGGAAAAAAGGAGTGGTACAGAACTGTATGGGTTACCCGCTCCTGGTGGATCTTCTGTGTGCCTCTAGTCCGTTTGTCTGAAGGGCGGTAGAATGTGGTGGGGTTGAGGTCTACCAGCCCGTTGTGGATACGGTAGAGCATCGAAAGCCTGTTATGGTGCCGACGCTCTTCGAGGCTGTCCCACTTGAGGTGTTAAGCAGCCGTGTAACTGCGCCTGGTGTCCTGTCGTGGAAATTGTTACAGGCGTATCTTGCTGCTCTCCTCTGAACCTTCTCCAGGAGTTGGGTGTCTTGCTGTAAATTTGGATCCCATACGGTGGAGCTGTATTCCAGTGTAGGTCTGACCATGGTGGTATATGTGGCAGCTTTGATCTCTTGGGAGCAGTCCCTGAAGTTTCTTCTGAGAAGGCCCACCATTCTGTTCCCCTTGGCTGCCACTGTTTCGACGTGTCGGGTCCAGGAAAGATCATCCGCCATGGTCACGCCTAGGTACTTACTGGAGCTCACCGTATCCAGTATTTGTCCATGAAGGGTATAATCTGTCTGTATAATTCTCTTGTGTCTACTTGGAGAGACTCGGATGGTGTTACACTTGCTTGCATTAAAGCTCGTCTGCCAAGTGTTTTCCCAGTCTTCCAAGTGAGTGAGGTCGGCTTTTAGCAAGGCTTGGTCCTGGCGACTGCAGATCTTCCTGTAGAGGAGACTGTCGTCTGCAAACAACCTGGTGTGTGAGGCCTTGACTACATCCGGCAGGTCGTTTATATATGCTAAAAATAGCAGCGGGCCCAGTACGGTGCCTTGAGGGACACCAGATAGTACTGCAGCAGGGGACGAGTGTGTACCTTCGAGGGCAACTTGCTGGGTTCTGCCAGTGAGGAACGCCTGGATCCAGCTGAGTGTGTCGTTCCTCACTCCGTAGTAATGCAGTTTGCTCAGCAGACGACGATGCGGTACCTTATCGAAGGCCTTCGAGAAATCGAGCAACACTACGTCCACCTGATTCCCCCGGCTAAGTTTCTGGCAATGTCGTGGATAGTTGAAATTAGCTGTGTCTCGCATGACCTTTGTTTTCTGAAACCATGCTGCGCATCGTTTAATATCTGATGTTGGTCAAAGTCGTCGGAGTCCAGTGCCAGCATCGCGCTACACAGCCGAGTCTCCAGTCTTCACCACGTTAATCCCTTGAGTGTGACATCACCCCTGCAACTTGTGGATCGGGAAGAAGACTGGGGCTCGGCACGTCAACTGTACGTTCCGGTGTAGGCGTGCTGGCAGGGGCGGACCTGGTGGGCCACCGTCTGGTGACCCCGAGGTTGTCCAGGACGTGCGCAGCGGCCTAGATCCAGCAGGCGCTGCACACAGTTATCAGTAAGTGATTGATTTATGCTTCTGTATTTCTATTATCGAAAATAAAGAAGGTCGAAGATCGTTTATAGTTCGAGGAGTGCTGTATCGAGGTGCGTATAGTTAGTGCGAAGTATGTCGCACGATTTGGCTGCGGATCCATGATGCTATTAGTAATTATATCGATATCACATTATGAATGTATGACGTGGATTATTGCATAGCGCTACTTATTTCAGTGATTATCTTCATGTTTTGATTGCGATTCAATTGCAGGGGGATCGCACGCACCCTGGAGGGGCGCGGATGACATTAATCATTATGTGTGTCATCCCATTATCCATATTTTTGTTATCATTGTGCCCAATTAGACATGCGCATACATTTGCATACACATTAGGATGTGGTCATCGGTGTTTGAATTGTATCACTGTTGTCATGTTCATAATATACGAACACACTTTTACCGCGTTTGGGCATCCGAGATCTATACTTGATGGAAGTCTCGCACAGGTCGCTCCTGTTTCAGATGTCTTCTTCTCATCATTATTCTTCGCTTATTGGAGCTTCTTCACACCCCTCATCACATCACCTCTCATCGTGCAAAATCGATCCTGTTCATCACATCCCTGTGCAACGTGCTAATGAAAACTCTGCGCGCTTGAGGACTTGTGAACGACAGCAGCCCTGATGTGTGACTAATAAGCCCCTGGCATCACTGAGACTCTTCCACCACTGGAGAAAGTATAAAGATAAGTGACTGCTTTGTACTTTGGAGTTTCCCTATAGAAAGGGACTATATGCGGAAGGACATTGTCATACACATCATACACACAAACACATTTCCATTCGTTAATAAATTGATTTATCGTTATATTTTTGCCCTTCCTGTGAGTTGCTGGATCGGGTGCGCGTGTGACTGTGTCCCGGGAGAGCAGGCTGAACCGTCGCAGCCCCACCACTGTGACACACATACACACCTGCACGCACGTACATGTATGCACACACGCACGTGCACACACATACACACACACACGCACGCACGCCCGGATGCGCGCACACACACATGCACACGCACATGAGTACACACACACACACACACGCAAGCAAAGAGACACATACACACACGTGCGCGCGGGCACACACACACACACACACACACACACACACACACACACACACACACACACACACAAAAGCACGTACACACACACACTCACACACAGACTCTCTCTCTCTCTCTCTCTCTCTCTCTCTCTCTCTCTCTCTCTGACCAAAAGCAAAGTACTTCGTTTCTAAATCGGTTTCCTTCCATTATTCAAAATTCACTTCAGTTCAAAACATGCCAGACAAATGTTTCTGTGAGTTCAGGAAGTCGCACAGGAAATCTTTTCCAGATATGTATCTCCATTTTTTTTCTCCTACAATGCATCCTCCATAGTAGCGTCCTCTGACCAGTGCCTAAAATCATCAATATTTTCACTCTCGAGGAAGGCAGGTTAGGTCGTGTAAAGTACTGTGTTGTGTAGCATCATGGTGTGTTGTGCTGTATTGCGTTGGGTTGCTGTGGCGTCGCATTACATTGGATTGTGGTCATCATGTTAGGTTTCTCCAAGTTAAAAAAAAATCCTTTGAATACTGGAAACCAATATAAACCGGGCAACCAGGAGCCAGTAATAAGCCTGATGAGCCAGGACGCTATTTGGAGCGAAACGGCTGTGGTTTGCTGGTCTTGCTTACCTCCACTTTGGAGAAACAATATTCTACAGAATACTCACTGAAACAGGTTCTTTGTTCTACTCAATGTCCTTGTCTGTTCGTCGGTTAGTTAAGGTATAAGTGTTATTTAAGGTATAAGCAGCTTGTTATTAAAGATATGTCTGTCATTTAAGGTATGTCATTTAAGGTACAAGTCTGTTAGTTAAGGTATAAGTAAAAGGTATGACTGTCAGTTAAGGTAAAAGTCTGTTAGTTAAGGTATAAGTCTGTTAGTTAAGGTACAAATTCAGGACCGACAGCAACCCGTAACACCTGTTCGTCCAACACCACTCTAACGGAATGTTTGATTTCAGAACTTTGACGTCCCTCCTCTTCCACCCCTCCAGCGAAGACGACGAAAGTGAAAAGCCGGTGTGCGACTGTCCGGTGGAGACCCCGCTTCGTTGATCCACACCCCATTAAACATCCCCCCCCCCCCTCTCATACACCCACACCCCCGCCCCGCCCCAGTGTAGAAGACGGGCTTCAAACCATTAGCTCTGTCCGCAGGACGTTGTGTGAATCTGACAATTACTGGATGTTAGGGACAGGCCACGCGGTGGAGATTGAACTGCCGTCTGATGCACGTGCACCCAGTCCCCAAATTTGACAGTGGAAGTCTTCGGAACCTGGTCCTGACAGAACAGGTTCCATGGCGGCTGAATGTGGGAGCTTGATGCCCAAGTGCACAAAGCATCGTCCTCTTGATCCAAGACACTTCTGGAGGTTCAATCCCCGCTGGAGACGAAGAGCTCAGAGATGTTCTCTGTGCAGTCCACCTCTGTGCTGATTAGATATCTCTGTGCAGTCCACGTCTGTACAGATTATAGATACTCTCGGTGCAGTCCATGCCTGTACAGATTAGAGATGTTCTCTGTGCAGTGCACTTCTGTGCAGATGAGAGATATTCTCTGGATAATCCATGTCTGTGCAGATGAGAGATGTTCTCTGTGCAATCCATCTCTGTGCTGATTAGAGATATTTTGACTCTCTGGAATCTTTTTAATAATCTTTTAACTTCCTGTTTCTTTCTTTCCCATTCATTATCAAACCAATCATTACACGTTCTGTTAACTCTGCCAACAACTCGAACCATACAAGCTGCAACTCCGCACAAAACACTGACAAATTTATCTAGACTCTCATTCACGTTAATATATAGTAACTGACGGGCTTTCTGTATGGTGCCTTGAAATTCATCACATTCAAGTTCATTTTTAAACATACTGGCATATTCATCTACTCAGACAATTTTTTCTTCACCTTGCTGTCGTGAATGCCTCTTCCCTAAATTACAGTTATTCTCCATATTACCTCAACTGGTAAGTGCCATTAATAAATGCAATCACCAACATGTAAATCAAAGTCCGACAACAAATCACTGTGAACCAGATCATGATCGATGACACCACTTCCGTTTGGAGACAAAAGTATACTCACCTCACTATCACCGTTATAAACACCATTTAAAATACTTAAAACAAACATGAAATAGAAGTCCAATAATGTTTTACCAAAGTTGTTGATAGCTGAATCTGCAGAGCATCTTGTGCAATTATAGTAATTCACATCAACATTCTCCATACAGCTTGCATAGTTTGTCATAATTTCATTTTCAACTTGTTTGTGACCTGTTCTGCCATGCCATTCAAATCTCCCATCACAATAAAATAAAGTGCATCCATTTCTGTAAAAAAAAAAAAAAAAAAAAAAAAACAACTGCTGTAAGGCTTCTTCCATTATTAGGACACCATCTTTAATCAATTTATCGTTGTATGTAGGCGGCCTCCTTCTGAGACAACGTAGCAAGCAACCAAGATAACATATTTGTCGGCGCTAAAGACATTTTTATCTATTTTTACAGCAATTACATTATCACAGTTGAGCTTTATTTCTTTCATATTTTGTGTTAAACTTTTTCTCATCAACAACAACACACCTCCAGAATTCCTTCCATGAATTGAATTTTTTTTTTGGCTGGCACAGAAAACTTAAGATAATCTGTGAAGATATTACTATAAACAAATGATAAATCAAGGAACGTTTCAGTGAGAGAAACAAAATCAAATCCATTTAGATAATTGATGAAAGAAACATCCTGCAATTTACTACATAAATTTTCAACATTGTAATTGAGAAACGTCCATTGAGTTGGATGGTCGGGCCTGTCCTATTGTTTTCTCGAGCGCTAGAACGCAGGTGTCTGTCGTTCGCACCACCGCCTGTCCCCTTGCCTCGGTCCGCACCTGTAAACCTGGCTGGCTGATTTCCTAAGAAGGTTTGTATGCCCGTCTTCTTGCCTGGCGCGTGTCGTCAGCGTGCTGCACGTGCGTCACTGTCACGATGTTCACCCGTGACAGAACATGGGGAATCCCCGCTGGTTACTGCTGACCCGTGTCGCTCTCTCTCCCGCAGTGAGGGGCGGGTCGTCCGCTGCCGCTGCCGCTGCCCCCGTCACGCTGCCGCTGATCCTGGCTGGGCCGGGTACCGTAGAGTGAGGAGGGGGAAGAACACCCACGTTCATCACCCTGCTCGCTCTGGGTCGAGCTCTTGTTAAGACGGGGCTCAAGCTGTCGGTTGCTTGAGTCTGACGCATCCTGCCCATTCAGAGTGTAGCACTCTGAGCATGTGTGATGTCACATTTAAGTGTTGGACTTGTGGTAGCACTGCTTTCAACTCCTCTTCCCACTACCTGAGCGTATGTGCGGGGGTTGGAGGGGAGGGGGAGGGGGGGGGGGGGGGCAATAAACAACTGGCTCATTCTTAAAAAAACCTCTCTTTCCATTCCCTCTTAGCTTTCGCTACGATCAGGACCTGCGCTCTGGTAATGTCATTTGCCACTTTAATTCCCTTATCAAAAAGTTGTTGCCGAGTGTCTCTGTTCGTAATTAAGGACATTTTGTCTTTCCGCCTTCTAAATTTGACAATCAAAGGTCTAGTTTGACCTTCACGTGCGTTGCCTGTCTGGTGCGCTGGCTCAGTATCATCTTCTGTCCAGCGCCCATGCTGATCTACATTATTCAGAACATCGACAACTGCTTTAGCACATGTATCAAATGTTTCACTGGGCTGTTTTTGCGGAATCCCGAAAAAAGCGCAGATTGTCTCGGCAAGAGAAATTCTCCAGTCTGTTGGTGTCTTTTTTTTTTAGTTTCTCAACTTCTTTCTTTCATTTCCTTTATTGTTTCAGTCAGTTTATGAGTCTCTTCTTTTCTGTCCTCTGGCACAGTAAACAGGTAGTGCATATCCGATGTCATGTCTGTTACTGTCTGTCAATTGTCTGTGGTCAGTTTCCAGTCTGTCACATCGTCTGTTTATCTCCTCGCATTGTTGTTTTACTTGGTTTAATTCGTCTTTGATTTCCCCAAGATCGTTTCTGATGAGTGATGTCTGTTGATAAAATGGTTGCTGTATGGCTTGCATAAGCCTGTCAAACATGTCTTTTTGTCCTGTCGTCATGTTCGTCGCTGCTGTCATGTCCTATGTCAAGATTTCTTGTCCATCAGGGTTGGGGCCAGGGTTGGTTTCAATATCCCCGCTCAGAAGAAGCTTGCGGAGCGAGAACACGGCGTTCAGGGCACAAAAAGCAAGAAGAAGCATTTGCACGTGCGTGTCGGCCTGACATATACAGGTGTTGCTAAACATCGGAATTTCTGCACATGTACCAGTTCCTTTCATGTTTACATTTTCCTCTAAGAAAACGCTATTCCCTGATATCACTTTGGCCACATTTCTGCTGGAACAGCTGATCAAACCTATGATGACACAACACAATGCAAATGTAACGAGAACATCAACCGATGTTACCTGTGTGTTCGAGTCACTGCTGACCTGTTTAAAAACACCAACCTGTGTGTGTGTGTGTGTGCCCTTTGACCTGACGTTCAGCCTGCCACCAAAATTGCCGATAGCGGCCCTCCACGTTACCAAGTCCTCCACTCTTACTGACGACCACTGTCACTGATCACTTACTGTACCACTGCATGGAATACTTGTTTGAAATAGTTCAGCACAACTCCATACAAAAGCAAAATTCCTCGCACCGGTCAGCAGAAGCTGCTAACCGGACGCCATTACTCGTCACGTCCCCCGAGAGAGAGAGAGAGAGAGAGAGAGAAGGTGGGGGAGGGGGGGGGGGGGAGGGAGAGGCAATAATGGGTAGAGGAGGTGAAGGCCGAGCTATGTGTTAACACGAGTTTTAACGTGTGCTTGAGATCGTATTTGTGGTGTTCTCCCTTGTTCTCTTGGCGCCCAGGTTATATAAACATAACCACCTTATCCATTACTTCTCTACGAAAAAACTCTCTCTCTCTCTGAGTGGCTGGGTGCGTGCGTGAGTGTATGCGTGCATGCATGCGTGTGTGTGTGTGTGCGTGTGTGTGTGTGTGCGTGTGTGTGTGTGTGTGGGTGCAACAAGAACAAAAACGAGAACGAGAATGTATTCTATCCCCAACTGCAAACCAGAGGCTTCAATTAAACCTTTTCTAACATCGTCACACCTAGCAACGTGTGTGTGTGTGTGTGTGTGTGTGTGTGTGTGTGTGTGTGTGTGTGTGTGTGTGTGTGTGTGTGAGAGAGAGAGAGACAAGACAAGACAAGACAAAGTCTTTATTCGTATAGGCCATAGCCCCTTAGAAGGGGATGTACACAGAGCAACTTTACACAACACATTTCTAGTAGATGATGTAAACAACTTTAAGCTAACATAGAGTTACGCTGTTTAAAACCTCTGTACAAATAAACAGCAAACTGTTTCACTATTTTATCATTTGTCGATGCCATTAACAAGATTAATTTAAACAAGGATGGATGTCTAAAGTATTTAGGAGGGATATACTGTTGTCTTAAATCACTTAATTCTGGACATGAAAGAACAAAATGAACTTCATTTTCCTGTGATTCGTGACACAATGGACAAAAAAGCATACGATCACCTACAACTCTATATCGTTGAGAATGTGCAAAGATATCTGAAATACCCAATCTAAACTTTGTCACAGCATGTCTCAAATGTTTATTAATAGCCATTGACAAATAGGTAGGAATGCAATGCATAGGATTTAACAGTCTGTAAATAGAAAACCTAGAGCTGTCTTCAACATGCGAGTTCCACCTCTGCCAACTACAATCAATCAATCTTTGCCGAAATACACGAATAAAACCATTTATATCACCAACACCCTGGTTTTCCCACACAAAACCAAATCCGAATTCATACAATTTTAGTCTTAAATTAGAAGTCCAGTTTTTCTTTCCCCTGTTATCTAACTCTAAAAGCATAGTGTAGGCTTTGTATGGCAATCTGTGTTGTTCCATTTGTGTTATTCTTAGCCAGTAACGAATACACTTTACCACTGAAATTAAATGTATAGGGTATCTATTGGTCTCTCCATATACCAGATCGTTCGGTGTTTTCAATGAAACACCAATAAATTTCTTTAGAGCATACAAGTGGATTTTCTCAATATGCATAGCAGCAGAATCAAAACCCCATATTTCAGCACCATATTGTAGCATCGGTTGAATTTGAGCGTCAAATAATTTCAAAAATAAAGTCAAAGATTCACTATTTAACATCGTTAATTTCTTCAGTATACACAATAACGCATATTTAGCTCTACTTGCAAGATCTTTACAAGCGAAGGTAAAGCTTAAACGTGTAGAAAAATATATGCCAAGATATTTGTAAGCATTCACAACGGGCATAGCAGTTCCATTATATAGCCACCTTTCTCTGGCTGCAAGATATCCACCCTTTCTGAACACAATTATATTGCTTTTATTCATGTTTATGTTTAATCGAAGTGAAGCGGATGCTCTTTCTAAACTGTTCAACTGGGTTTGTAAACCAACTATCGTTTCAGACATCAATGCTACATCGTCAGCTAAAAGAAGAATGAAAATTTCCAAAAAATCATTTATGAATTTTGCACCATGTCGTCCAGAATTAGTCACTTCTTTCGTTAATTCATTAATGAACAAAGAAAACAAAATGGGACTACAAACATCCCCTTGTTTAACTCCAGTTGTACAGGTTATATAATCAGTCAGAGAACCGCCGCTCCTTACTCTAGCTTTTACAGAGTCGTACATACTCATGACACATTGATACAATTTACCTCTTATCCCATTTTTAAACAAAATTCGCCATAATATACTCCTGTTAACGGAATCAAATGCTTTCTCAAAGTCAATAAAAGCGACATATAATTTACGATTCAAACAAAATTGTTTTTGCACAAACGCCATTAAAGTGAACATGTGGTCTATCGTGGAGTAATTGCGTTTAAATCCAGCTTGGCATTTACCTGTGAGGTTCTTTTCCTCTACCCACTCCTGCAGTCTTCCATTGATAACAGTACTGTACAATTTACTACAAACATTACACAAAGAAATTCCTCTATAATTATTAGGATCATCAATAATACCCTTTTTATATAAAGGAAGAACTACTGATTCTGTCCACAGCACAGGAAAAACACCCCTGTCAAATAGAGAATTGAAATACTTTGTAACAAAATCCAATATCAAATTAGACTTACATGCATTTTTCACCATTTCACCAATAATACTATCAGGGCCACTAGCTTTATGACTTTTCAGTTTTCTTAAGGCCATCATAATTTCATCCCTTGAAATTGGACGATTGAAATAATCGTTACTGGAATTACTATCATCACTGGAATCATGTTGAACATTTCCACCACCACTGCCTTCCTCATCTGTAGCATCATCTGTGTCAACGTCTTTTTCAAGCAGTTTCTGAAAATGTTCAAACCAGTCTTCCAAACCAATGTTATTAGACGGTTGCTTTCCTTTATTGTTGATTTTACGCATTGAGTTCCAAAACTCCCTTTGGTCATTCACAGAAGAAACCAACTGTTCTACTAAATTACTGTTAAACTGTTTACGTTTGTGTTTCAAAAGATTCTTGTAGTCACACCTGGCTGCACAGTAAGAAAAATGATCAGGGGGTAATAAAGTGCGACGATATTTATTTAAATGGTTACGGGCCTTTCTTTTACCGTTACGACACTCTACGTCATACCAGTCATCACAACTTTGTTTTGCATTTATGCTAAACTGTTTTTTCATACATTCAGCTGCATCTTTTAGGCAACTGTTAAATATATTCAAAGATTCGTTAACATCAACACCAATTTTTGTAATCGCCATTTCTATTCTCTCCTGAATTTCAGGAGAGCACATTGCATCACTGAAAGTACTGGCATAAGTCTCATTCCATACATACTTCTCCATTAAACATCTACCAATATTCATTTTCGCATTATTTATGTTTTCATTATAAAATCTGAATTTCATCATTACAGGCATATGGTCAGATTCAACTCTTTCTAACACATGCAGTTCACAATTATTAACAAATTTTGCAAGCAAATCACGTGACATTATAAAATAATCATTGACGCTATTGCCTCTCTCAGAAATGTATGTGTAGCGATCGTCGAAATCGCCCTGACACATACCATTCACAATATTCAAATTCAAAGCAGTGCACATATTAATCAACATCTTACCGTAGTTGTTCAGCACAGTATCTTCAGACTTCCTGTTCATACATACAGGATTACTTAAATGCTTATGACCAAAAGGCAACCCATCGTCTTCCAAATCATGTGAAATATTTGAAGTCCTGCTGTTAAAATCTCCACTTAATAACACATAAGCATCATCAACAGAAAGTAAACAATCACTCACAAACTCTTCAAGCATACTTATTCCATTGCCATTGCCAGCATATGTATAATAAGGTGAGTCTGCCGGTGGTATGTAAGCGCAGATGTACAAAATGTTTTGGTTCAAACACATCAGAGATTTATCAATCACAAAAGCAAAACAAGAATCCGATTGAATATCCAATAATTCAACAAATGAACAGAGCTCGTGCCTCACAAGACATACGAGTCCACCAGAGCGCCTTCCACGGGTTGTAAGTTTAATGGCTGGCTTACAGAATTTCTTATATCCCGTAAATATTGACGAATGAAAATCTTCCAAAAATGTTTCAACAAAACAAATGAAATCGAAGGAACAAACAAACGATACAAATTCTTTATCATGTAATTTAGAAAGTAAACCATTCACATTCCAGTGAAGAAAAGACAAACATTTAGAATTATTATATACAACAGAGCGATCTGGGTCAAGACTTTCAGTGACCACAGAAGAAGCCCCGCTCCCGCTGTCATGTAATGCGTCACACACGGTGTCTGAAGCCGAGTCATTCAACACATGCTCAGTGTCAACATGCACATGTTCACATTCTACGCTGGCTGTACCGCTGGCACAACACACCTGGTCACCCGTCTCTTGATCAGCACGTGCAAGCTCACTGCTAAACCCGCTACACTGTGACAGCCAAACCGGTGCACACTGAAAGTTTGTTCCCTCTACTGAATGACCATGAATATCTCTGGGCCGGCCAACGTCCTATCTTATTTCTACCAGCCGGTCACCAGAATCAACAGAGTATTTCTTTCCGTCTATCAGGAGGTGGTCAAACACCATGGTGGCCCGTTTACCTTCACCACGAGCTCTCTTTAGATGCGGTGTCAACCTCCTCCTAAGTTCTCTCACTCGACTAGAAAAGTCCTCACTGATGAAAATCCGACTTTCCCGTAGCTTTCCTTTAGCTTTAAGCACATCTAATTTCTGCTTATAAAAAAACGCATCTAGCAATCACGGGGGAGTCTGACTTAGAGTTTATTCGGTGAACCCTGTCGAATTCTATGTCACGAGACAGCTCCAGCTTGTCAGTGAGAAGTTCATTCACAATACCTTCACACTCAGCGGTTGTCTCGTTGTCCTTCCTGGGTAATCCATAGAACACCAGGTTGTTCCTCTTGGACCGCCCCTCCAAGTCGTCCGTCTTCCTCTCCAGGTCTTCAATCTTCTTGCCGAGATCATCGTTCCTTCTCTGCAGGTCTTCGTTCTGCTGACGGAGCGTGACGACTTCCTCCCTCAGCCCCCTCAGCTCGTCCCTCATGTCCACATAGTCTTCATGGAGGATGCGGATCTCTTCTTTCACTTCTCCAATCTTACTGTCCAGCTTCGTATCCAAGGAGCTCAGCATTCCTATCACGTCAGACAGAGTAGGCTGACTTGCTGTTCCACAGGAAGTACTGCCTGAAGGGTTGTCCGTCCTGTCTAGACTGACTCTGCTGCTTGTTGATCTTGTGCTGGTCAGTCGGGACTGCCTCATGCTTTCCTTGCTGTCTTTGGTCTGAGAAGTGTTGGGTCCCGGATTGCTTTCCACGTCTCCACAGCGAAGAAGAAAGCTGCCCCAGTACAAATAAGAGAGGAGCAATCCTACTATGACACCGTCTTTTCTTCCTTTCAGTGTCAACATGGCGCAGTAGAGGGTCCTCTTCTGCCTTGCACGTTTAAACATGAAGGCCTGATAGATTGCATGAAAACAGCCACACACTGATCTGAAATGCAGTGCAGCCGATGGCATGGCTCTTCGTATGACTTGCTGCCAAACTTCGTAGCATGGAACGATCTGTAGCCAACGCAATTCTTCTTATTTATCAGACTGGATAACAAGTGACTTCACGCGAAGACAGCAGCTCACAAACCCCCCGTGTGTGTGTGTGAGAGAGAGAGAGAGAGAGAGAGAGAGAGAGAGAGAGAGAGAGCACACGTGCTCGCTGAAGTGTGTATTTAGGGCACAATTGAAAACATTCAGTTAAACTTTTTCAAACATTGTCACACCTGGTAACGCGCGCGCGCGCGCGCGCGCGTGTGTGTGTGTGTGTGCGCGCGCGCGCACTTGCATCAATGGGTGTGCTTAAGAGAGAGAGAGAGAGAGAGAGCAGAGGGTGTTTGTGCTGGTGAGGTGCTTCAGGGCAGAGATTATGGCGCAATGCAATACAGCCCTCGTGTTGATCTGTCATCGCTCATGCGCAAACAACTGATGCATTCATGAGTGCGTGATCGTAGGGTGTCATTGCCCATGCGCAGGAAGCTGACGTGTCGTGTTGTGATAGGACAGTGTTGCTGTGCGCGTATGGGCAAGGAGCATCAATAGAAAAGTCAGGTGGAGGGGTCAAATTCGTTGCTTAGTCAAATTCGTTGCCTGGCATACCAGCTTAGGTTGCTGGTATACGAACTTAGCCAAGAATGACGTCATAACGTGTAGTTGCTAATGGTCACGGCAAAACTCCAGTTTCAACTAAGACAACCACTACTACTACTACTACTACTCAATTTTTGTTGGTCATTGTGCCGTTACTAACGGCTGTAACGGCCTGTAACGCTTTTTCTTCTCCATGGAATATCTCAGAAAGTACTTGGCCGATCTTTGTGAAAAATACCAGGTATGTTCATTATGGGTCACGGATGATGCCCGATGTTTTAGTTTATCCTGTTATAGCCGTTACTAACAGCTGTAACAGCCTGTAACGGTTTTTCTTCTTTATAGAATATATCCAAAAGTACTTGGCCAATCTTTCTGAAAATTTGTAGTTATGTTCATTATGGGTCACGGATGATGCCCAATGTTTTATTTTACTGTTACAGCCGTTACTAACGGCTGTAACGGTTTTTCTTCTTTATGGAAAATCTCACAAAGCTCTTGGCCGATCTTTGTGAAAATTAGCATTATGTTCATTATGGGTAACGGATGATGCTTGATGTTTTAGTTTACCCCGTTACAGCCGTTATTAACAGCTGTAGCAGCCTGTAACAGTTTTTCTTCTTTATAGAATATATCCAAAAGTACTTGGTCGATCTTTCTGAAAATTTGTAGTAGTAACGGCTGTAACGGCCTGTAACGTTTGTTTTTCTTCATGGAATATCTCAGAAAGTACTTGGCCGATCTTTGTGATAATTAGCAGGTATGTTCATTATGGGTCTCGGATGATGCCTGATGTTTTAGTTTACCGTTATAGCCATTGCTAACGGCTGTAATAGCCTGTAACGTTTTTTTTTTTTTCTCTTTATGGAATATATCATAAAGTTGCTCCAGTCAAATTCGTTGCAGCGGAATATCATGACCACTCCTGCTACTACTACTGCTACTACTATTACTACTACTACTACTACTACTACTACTACTGTTACTGTTATTACTACTACTGCTACTGCTACTACTACTACTACTACTACTACTAGATTTTTGTTGGTCATTGTGCCGCCTCAGCATTGGCATTGAATTTTCCCAAGCAATGAATTTGACCGATACTGTGGTCAAATTCGTTGCTCCAGTCAAATTCGTTGCAATGGAATATCATGACCACTCCTGCTACTACTACTACTACTACTACTAGAATTTTGTTGGTCATTGTGCCAGCTCCGTATTGGCATTGAATTTGCCCAAGCAATGAATTTGACTGATACTGCGGTCAAATTCGTTGCTCCAGTCAAATTCGTTGCAGTGGAATATCATGACCACTCCTGCTACTACCAATACTACTACTACTACTACTACTACTTCTACTACTACTACTTCTACTACTACTACTAGTACTACTACTACTAGAATTTTGTTGGTCATTGTGCCGGCTCAGTATTGGCATTGAATTTGCCCAAGCAATGAATTTGACTGATAGTGCAGTCAAATTCGTTGCTCCAGTCAAATTCGTTGCAGCGGAATATCATGACCAGTACTACGTAGACTACATTGCTGCAACTACTACTACTACTACTTTCACATTTCGTTTTCTTTTCTTTCTTATTCTAGGGCTCCATTGTGCAATTTTCTACACTTGGGAATGAGACTGACAGGCGTACGATAGTCATTTGCAACGAATTTGACTGATCAAAAGCCAGTCAAATTGGCTGCAGCTGAAAATCATGACTACTTCTACTACTACCTCTACTACTACTACTACTACTACTACTACTACTAGATTTTTGTTGGTCATTGTGCCGCCTCAGCATTGGCATTGAATTTTCCCAAGCAATGAATTTGACTGATACTGTGGTCAAATTCGTTGCTCCAGTCAAATTCGTTGCAATGGAATATCATGACCACTCCTGCTACTACTACTACTACTACTACTAGAATTTTGTTGGTCATTGTGCCAGCTCCGTATTGGCATTGAATTTGCCCAAGCAATGAATTTGACTGATACTGCGGTCAAATTCGTTGCTCCAGTCAAATTCGTTGCAGTGGAATATCATGACCACTCCTGCTACTACCAATACTACTACTACTACTACTACTTCTACTACTACTACTTCTACTACTACTACTACTAGTACTACTACTACTAGAATTTTGTTGGTCATTGTGCCGGCTCAGTATTGGCATTGAATTTGCCCAAGCAATGAATTTGACTGATAGTGCAGTCAAATTCGTTGCTCCAGTCAAATTCGTTGCAGCGGAATATCATGACCAGTACTACGTAGACTACATTGCTGCAACTACTACTACTACTACTTTCACATTTCGTTTTCTTTTCTTTCTTATTCTAGGGCTCCATTGTCAATTGGGGGGGGGGGGGGGGGGGGGGGGGGGGGGGGGGGGGGGGGGGGGGGGGGGGGGGGTTGGTCATTGCGCCGGCTCAGTATTGGCATTGAAGTTTGCCCAAGCAATGAATTTGACTGATAGTGCAGTCAAATTCGTTGCTCCAGTCAAATTCGTTGCAGCGGAATATCATGACCAGTACTACGTAGACTACTTTGCTCAATTACTACTACTACTTTCACATTTCGTTTTCTTTTCTTTCTTATTCTAGGGCTCCATTGTTCAATTTTCTAACTTTTCTACACTTGGGAATGAGACTGACAGGCGTACGATAGTCATTTGCAACGAATTTGACTGATCAAAAGCCAGTCAAATTGGCTGCAGCTGAAAATCATGACTACTACTACTACTACTACTACTACTACTACTACTTCTACTACTACTACTACTAGAATTTTTTGGTCATTGCACCGGCTCATTATTGGCATTGAATTTGCCCAAGCAATGAATTTGACTGAAACTGCGGTCAAATTCGTTGCTCCAGTCAAATTCGTTGCAGTGGAATATCATGACCACTCCTGCTACTACCAATACTACTACTACTACTACTACTACCAGTACTACTACTACTAGAATTTTGTTGGTCATTGCGCCGGCTCAGTATTGGCATTGATTTGCCCAAGCAATGAATTTGACTGATAGTGCAGTCAAATTCGTTGCTCCAGTCAAATTCGTTGCAGCGGAATATCATGACCAGTACTACTAGACTACATTGCTACAACTACTACTACTACTACTTCACACTTCGTTTTTCTTTCTTTCTTATTCTAGGGCTCCATTGTTCAATTTTCTAGACTTGGGAATGAGACTGACAGGCGTACGATAGTCATTTGCAACGAATTTGACTGATCAAAAGCCAGTCAAATTGGCTGCAGCTGAAAATCATGACTACATACTACTACCCTCTACTACTACTACTACTACTACTACTACTACTACTACTACCACTACTACTAGAATTTTGTTAGTCATTGCGCCGGCTCAGTATTGGCATTGAATTTGCCCAAGCAATGAATGTGATTGATACTGCAGTCAAATTCGTTGCTCCAGTCAAATTCGTTGCAGTGGAATATCATGACCACTGCGTTGCTGCTGCTACTACTACTACTACTACTACTAGAATTTTGTTGGTCATTGCGCCGGCTCAGTAATTGGCATTGAATTTGCCCAAGCAATGAATTTGACTGATACTGCGGTCAAATTCGTTGCTCCAGTCAAATTTGTTGCAGTGGAATATCATGACCACTCCTGCTGCTGCTACTACTACTACTACTACTACTACACTACTTCACTAGTACTACTAGTACTACTACTACTAGAATTTTGTTGGGCATTGTGCCGGCTCTGTATTGGCATTGAATTTGCCCAAGCAATGAATTTGACTGATAGTGCAGTCAAATTCGTTGCTCCAGTCAAATTCGTTGCAGCGGAATATCATGACCAGTTACTACATAGACTACATTGCTGCAACTACTACTACTACTCTACTTTCACAATTTCGTTTTCTTTTCTTTCTTATTCTAGGGCTCCATTGTGCAATTTTCTACACTTGGGAATGAGACTGACAGGCGTACGATAGTCATTTGCAACGAATTTGACTGATCAAAAGCCAGTCAAATTGGCTGCAGCTGAAAATCATGACTACTTCTACTACTTCCTCTACTACTACTACTTCTACTACTACTACTACTACTACTACTACTACTACTAGAATTTTTTGGTCATTGCACCGGCTCATTATTGGCATTGAATTTGCCCAAGCAATGAATTCGACTGAAACTGCGGTCAAATTCGTTGCTCCAGTCAAATTCGTTGCAGTGGAATATCATGACCACTCCTGCTACTACTACTACTACTACTACTACTACTACTACTACTACTACTTCTACTACCAGTACTACTACTACTACTAGAATTTTGTTGGTCATTGCGCCAGCTCAGTATTGGCATTGAATTTGCCCAAGCAATGAATTTGACTGATAGTGCAGTCAAATTCGTTGCTCCAGTCAAATTCGTTGCAGTGGAATATCATGACCACTCCTGCTACTACTACTACTACTACTACTAGAATTTTGTTGGTCATTGTGCCGGCTCAGTATTGGAATTGAATTTGCCCAAGCAATGAATTTGACTGATACTGCTGTCAAATTCGTTGCTCTAGTCAAATTCGTTGCAGTGGAATATCATGACCACTCCTGCTACTACCACTACTACTACTACTACTACTACTACCACTACTGCTGCTGCTGCTGTTGCTGCTACTACCACTACTACTACTACTACTACTACTACTATCAGTACTACTACTACTAGAATTTTGTTGGTCATTGTGCCGGCTCAGTATTGGCATTGAATTTGCCCAAGCAATGAATTTGATTGATAGTGCAGTCAAACTCGTTGCTCCAGTCAAATTCGTTGCAGCGGAATATCATGACCAGTACTACGTAGACTACATTGCTACAACTACTACTTTCACATTTCATTTTCTTTTTTTTCCTTCTTATTCTAGGGCTCCATTGTGCAATTTTCTAAACTTGGGAATGAGATTGACAGGCATACGATAGTCATTTGCAACGAATTTGAGTGATCAACAGCCAGTCAAATTGGTTGCAGCTGAAAATCATTACTACTACTACTACTACTACTACTAGAATTTTGTTAGTCATTGCGCCGGCTCAGTATTTGCATTGAATTTGCCCAAGCAAAGTAAAATTTAGAAAGAGAGGGTGTTAGTTACCGCCAATGACATTGACAAACAAAGCACATGACAAGACACGATGCATTTCAACCTCTTGGGTCTTCACGACCCCAAGAGAGAGAGAGAGAGAGAGAGAGAGAGAGAGGGTGAGGGGCTGGGATCCACTGCTGCAGATTGAGGGTGGGTGGAAGAAAGAGAGTAGGGTGGGGTGGGGTGGGGGGTTGCAGATGCTAAGGGAAGAGTTGGGTGCTACTTAGGACAACACTTAATCTCCGAAAATGAAAACACAATAGGATAGTTTTGTTGTTGTTGTTGTTGTTTCCTTTTTGTCGGGCGCTAGCGAGGTTTGAACTCAAAGCATATGACACCAAACTGAATGCTCTATCACTGGATCCAGTCATACAGCTGACAGAACAGGACAAGGCGGGCTGCGTATTTCAGCTAATCCACTATCCAGGCTGAAGGACTGTTATGGTGAAGTGATTCTATGATAAAGCGGTGGGTTGAAAGGTCACAAGGGCGAATCTTCTGAAGGACATTAACGTATGAAATTAATTATCTGGGAACTGTATCTAAATATAAGTCCCCTAAAGTCAACACAAACGAATGGCAAAGCTTGATCAGATTAGGACCATCACTATTCTGAAAATCGGTCGGAAGCAGTATATGTCATTACCATCTGATCAGATTGGTCGCTTGGTAGTTTCATCTCTTCCTATCGCTACATGTACTCTTTAGTCAACTCTTGGTCGACTGTACTAAATCCACAGGCAGTCTTCTATCAGCTTTTCACCCTCATTTTGCACTGCTGATCGGAAGATAAACAATACGTAGGGTATGTACGAGAAAATGCCGTGATCCATTTATATATTTATTTATTTCATGACCAGACATTGGCCTCTCCTGTAGAACCAAAAAGGAGGGTTCCTTTTCATTGTCTTTACGTTTGTAGTCCTAGACAGCATGGAAGATGTGATTGTGTGTGTGTGTGTGTGTGTGTGTGTGTGTGTGGTGTGTGTGTGTGTGTGTGTGTGTGTGTGCGTGCGTGCGCGCGCGCGCTGATATATAATGGGACCTTTATCTAAATGTACGACATATAATGGGAACTCTATCTGAATGTAGTGTCCCTAAGCCATCCACAAACGGATTGAAAGGTTAAGACCGAGTCTGTTCTAACCATTGGCCGGAAGCACTGCGTTTTGCGACCGTCCAGTCTGATTCGTGCTTGTTCAGATAGTTTTAATCTCTGACCATCGCCCCATTTGTTCTTTCATCGACCGCTTGCCGACTGTATTAAATACTGAGACCTCCCCCCCCCCCCCCTTTTTTTTTTTTAAACAGGCTTTTCATCCTCCATTTGCACAGCATGTAGGTAATTATGAGAACATGTCATGGTCGGTATGTTTGTTTTGTGAGCAGCTAGTGGCCTAATAGTTATTGGAGAGAACGTTTCTTTCCATTTACTTAGTTCAGTGGAACGGCAAAATCAACTTTCGAAGAAGAAAGATGGCAATACCAAACCTTTTCTGGCTGCTAGGCTGTTGGTGGCTTTGGTATCCAACATTAAATACACGCACGCACACCAGTTTCCGAATTGCATATTTTACTGTGTATTCAAATGCCAATGAAAACGCCAGTTACACAGCAGCGTAGATCTGATGGTACTTGTTTCTTCACTGACTGGATCAGCATGGTGCACGGCATTTGTGGATTTTTTTTTACGCAAATGTTTTATGTGTACTGTTTACTGTGCATTTTGCTTAAAGTGTACTGCAGACATATTAACATGACAAGAACATTCTAGTTTACACATGGAAAAGGTTTGTGTTACGTCCTTAAATTTCCAAGGGCTGGGTAATATAAAGAAAAGGAAGATGTTTTTCAGTATATTAGACAAAAGAATTATTCCATATGCTTTCTTCGAGACACACATTTTGATCCTAAATTAGATGCCCATTATGCAGCTGAATGGAGCTATACCCGTTTCTTTGCATCCAATAATACACAATCTAGAGGAGTTGCAATATTGTTTAATAAAAGTTTTGACTTCAAGGTAAAAACAGTCCGTAAGAGCCAAGATGGTAATTTCATAATGGTTTTAATTTCAACCATGGATAAAGATCCACTACTTGTCAATCTATATGGTCCAAACAGAGACACTCCAGAATTTTATGGAAGATTGGAAGATTACATCAGCAAATTGGTCATACGAATATAATTATATGTGGAGACTGGAACTTAGTAATGGGCCCCAAATTTAGATTATTATAATTATAAACATGTGAACAATCAAAACGCTGAAGGAAGAGTGGAGGAATTTATGTTAAATTTAGAGCTAAGACATATGGAGACACTTAAATGCAGAAAGCTCAATATTTACTTGGCGAAGAACAATCCACTCCAACAAAGTCGGCTTGAACTTTTTCTTGTTTCGAAAACAATTGTACGATACTGGAAATGAAATGAGGCAGGGAACAGTAAACAATAAACAGTAAACAAGTGGGGTACCTTTTGCTCCCATAAGAAAACCTAACACAGAATAACGGGAAGCTGACCAACCCCTTCGCAGTGAAGACAGGAGTGAGGCAGGGCTGTATACTGTCGCCGACAATTTTCCTGATCGCCACAGACTGGATCATGAGGAGAACTACAGAGGGCAGCAACACCGGCATCCAGTGGACCTTCACCAAACATCTAGAGGACTTGGATTTTGCGGATGACATCAGCCTTTTGTCTCACAAACAACAACACGCCCAGTCCAAGCTAACCAGACTCGCAGAGGAGGCAGAAAAGACCGGCCTAGAGATCAACACCAAGAAAACAGAGGTGATGCGGATGAACAACCGACTCAACCAACCACTGCAGCTACACGGAAAGGACCTGACGGAAACAGACCGTTTCGTCTACTTAGGAAGCGTGGTCAATATTGATGGCGCCGCAGACGATGACGTTAAAAGCCGGATCAACAAAGCAAGGGTAGCGTTCAACACCCTGCGACCCATCTGGAACTCCAAAGCCCTATCCCAGCGCAGCAAAGTCCGCATCTTTAACACCAACGTCAAGGCAGTCCTTCTCTATGGAACCAAGACATGGCGGGTAACCAACACCATCACCAGGAAGATACAGACATTCGTCAACAAGTGCCTGCGCCACATCCTCAACATCAGGTGGCCGGAGAAGATCTCGAACGCTGACCTATGGAAAAGAACCAGCCAGAATCCGATCGACCAGGACATCAAGAAAAGAAAATGGGGCTGGATAGGCCATACGCTCCGCAAACCCACAGACAACGTCACAAGACAAGCACTAGAGTGGAACCCACAAGGAAAAAGGAAAGTGGGACGGCCAAAACAGTCGTGGAGAAGATCCGTCGAGAGCGAAGTGAAGGAAGCCAGAATGACATGGACTCGGCTGAAGAGAACAGCCCAAAACAGAGTCCGTTGGTGTGGTGTTGTTGCGGCCCTATGCTCCACTGGGAGACAACAGGACTAAGTCAAGTCAAGTAAGTCAAGTGGTCATGATATTCCGCTGCAACGAATTTGACTGGAGCAACGAATTTGACTGCAGCTTCAGTCAAATTCATTGCTTGGGCAAATTCAATGCAAATACTGAGCCGGCACAATGACCAACAAAAATCTAGTAGAAGTAGTAGTAGTAGTAGTAGTAGTAGAAGTAGTAGTAGTAGTAGTAGTAGTAGTAGTTGTTGTTGTTGTTGTTGTTGTTGTAATAGTAGTAGTCATGATTTTCAGCTGAAACCAATTTGACTGGCTGTTGATCAGTCAAATTCGTTGCAAATGACTATCGTACGCCTGTCAATCTCATTCCCAAGTGTAGAAAATCGCACAATGGAGCCCTAGAATAAGAAAAAAAAAAAGAAAACGAAATGTGAAATTAGTAGTAGTAGTTGCAGCAATGTAGTGGACATAGTAGTGGTCATGATATTCCACTGCAACAAATTTGACTAGAGCAACGAATTTGACTGCAGCTTCAGTCAAATTCATTGCTTGGCAAATTCAATGCAAATACTGAGCCGGCACAATGACCAACAAAAATCTAGTAGTAGTAGTAGTGATGATTTTCAACTGCAACCAATTTGACTGGCTGTTGATCAGTCAAATTCGTTGCAAATGACTATCGTACGCCTGTCAATCTCATTCCCAAGTGTAGAAAATCGCACAATGGAGCCCTAGAATAAGAAAAAAAAAAAAGAAAACGAAATGTGAAATTAGTAGAAGTAGTTGCAGCAATGTAGTGGACGTAGTAGTGGTCATGATATTCCGCTGCAACGAATTTGACTGGAGCAACGAATTTGACTGCACTATCAGTCAAATTCATTGCTTGGGCAAATTCAATGCAAATACTGAGCCGGCACAATGACCAACAAAAATCTAGTAGTAGTAGTAGTAGTAGTAATAGTAGTAGTAGTAGTGATGATTTTCAACTGCAAGCAATTTGACTGGCTGTTGATCAGTCAAATTCGTTGGAAATGACTATCGTACGCCTGTCAATCTCATCCCCAAGTGTAGAAAATCGCACAATGGAGCCCTAGAATAAGAAAAAAAAAATAACCAAAAGTGAAAGTAGTAGTAGTAGTTGCAGCAATGTAGTGGACGTAGTAGTGGTCATGATATTCCGCTGCAACGAATTTGACTGGAGCAACGAATTTGACTGCAGCTTCAGTCAAATTCATTGCTTGGGCAAATTCAATGCAAATACTGAGCCGGCACAATGACCAACAAAAATCTAGTAGTAGTAGTAGTAGTAGTAGTAGTAGTAGTAGTAGTAGTAGTGTTGTTGTTGTTGTTGTAATAGTAGTAGTCATGATTTTCAGCTGAAACCAATTTGAATGGCTGTTGATCAGTCAAATTCGTTGCAAATGACTATCGTACGCCTGTCAATCTCATTCGCAAGTGTAGAAAATCGCACAATGGAGCCCTAGAATAAGAAAAAAAAAAAAACGAAATGTGAAAGTAGTAGTAGTAGTAGTTGCAGCAATGTAGTGGACGTAGTAGTGGTCATGATATTCCGCTGCAACAAATTTGACTGGAGCAACGAATTTGACTGCACTATCAGTCAAATTCATTGCTTGGGCAAATTCAATGCAAATACTGAGCCGGCACAATGACCAACAAAAATCTAGTAGTAGTAGTAGAAGTAGTAGTAGTATTTAGTAGTAGTAGTAGTAGTGATGATTTTCAACTGCAACCAATTTGACTGGCTGTTGATCAGTCAAATTCGTTGCAAATGACTATCGTACGCCTGTCAATCTCATTCCAAAGTGTAGAAAATTGCACAATGGAGCCCTAGAATAAGAAAAACAAGATGCGAAGCATATAAACGTACTCCCAGTTTTCCAAACCGCTTATAAATCGGCCAAGTGCTTTGTGAGATAAGAAATAAAAGCAAAATAACGGTTTTAACGGTTATTTAACCAATGTACACTTTTGAAACTGGTATTTTAGTCCTCACTGGGCTAAAGCCTGTGTACATACCAAATTTCATCCAAATCGGGCAATATGTCAAGAATAACGGTTTTTAACGGTCAGATTTTGAAACAGTACATGGAAGTGCCATTTCTGTGTGATAACCTGTCTATATACAAAATTTCATTAAAACCCACCAATATATAAGAAATAACGGCACAATAACGGGTTTTTAACGGTTGTTTAATCCATTTTCAGCATTACATCACTTACATATGGACAGAGGCTCCGATTTGTCACAAGATCATCCAAACAGCTTATAAATTGGCTAAGTACTTTCTGAGATATCCCATAAAGAAGAAAAACCGTTACAGGCCGTTACAGCCATTAGTAACGGCTATAGCGGGTATAACGTTAGTAACGGCTGTAACGGTAAACTAAAACATTGGGCATCATCCATGATCCATTATGAACATACCTACAAATTTTCAGAAAGATCGGCCCAGTAGTTTTGTCTGGAGTGAGTGGAACACATTTTGACCACGGACAGACGGACAGACACACAGACAGCATTTCTTCGTTCCCATTCTAAAGTACTCCCTGTTCTGTAAGAACTGGGAGTACAAAAAACGTTACAGGCCGTTACAGCCGTTAGTAATGGCTATAACGGTAAACTAAAATCCGGGCATCATCCGTGACCCATAATGAACATACCTGCTAATTTTCACAAAGATCGGCCAAGTACTTTCTGAGATATTCCATGAAGAAAAACAACCGTTACAGGCCGTTACAGCCGTTAGTAACGGCTGTAACGGTAAAATAAAACATCGGGCATTATTCGTGACCCATAATGAACATACCTACAAATTTTCACAAAGATCGGCCAAGTACTTGCTGGATATTCTATAAAGAAGAAAAACCGTTACAGGCCGTTACAGCCGTTAGTAACAGCAATAACGGTAAACTAAAACATCGGGCATCATCCGAGACCCATAATGAACATACCTACAAATTTTCAGAAAGATCGGCGACGTACTTTCTGAGATATTCTATAAAGAAGAAAAACCGTTATGGGCCGTTATAGCCGTTAGTAACGGCTATAATGGGATAAACTAAAACATCGAGCATCATTCGTAACCCATAATGAACATACGTGCTAATTTTCACAAAGATCGGCCTAGTACTTTCTGAGATATTCCATAAACAAGAAAAAGCGTTACAGGCCGTTACAGCCGTTAGTAACGGTATAATGGTAAACTAAAACATCGGGCATCATCCGTAACCCATAGTGAACATACCTGCTAATTTTCACAAAGATCGGCCAAGTACTTTCTGAGATATTCCATAAAGAATGAAAACCGTTACAGGCCGTTACAGCCGTTAGTAATGGCTATAACTGTAAACTAAAACATCGGGCATCATCAGTGACCCATAATGAACATACCTGCTAATTTTCACAAAGATCGGCCAAGTACTTTCTGAGATATTCCATGAAGAAAAAAAGTTACAGGCCGTTACAGCCGTTAGTAACGGCTATAACGGTAAACTAAAACATCGGGCATTAATCGTGACCCATAATGAACATACCTGCTAATGTTCACAAAGATCGGCCATGTACTTTCTGAGATATTCCATGAAGAAGAAAAACCGTTACAGGCCGTTACAGCCGTTAGTAATGCTGTAATGGTAAACTAAAACATCAGGCATTATTCGTGACCCATAATGAACATATCAGATTGCTCGGCTGCAGAGAGTCCAAAATAGCGCTGCACGACTTGTTTTGAAGAGGAGGAGGTGTGAGCACATCACTCCCATGCTGATCGAACTGCACTGGCTTCCCATACAGTATGGTGGCAATTTAAACTGGCAGTTCTTGCTTTCCGCCACTTCAATGAATCTCTTCCTCACTATCTCTCTTCTTCTCTCTGCACCTACCAAAGCTCTCGTACCCTTCGCTCTTCTTCACAAAAACTTTTGAAAATCCCTAGGCGTTCTCTGAAATCTGTTGGCGAAAGAGCCTTCAGTTTTAGAGCACCTTCTATTTGGAACTCCCTCCCTGAAGACCTTCGTAATCAGCGTACTCTTTCTTCTTTTAAATCTCAGCTCAAAACTTACCTCTTCAAAAAAGCCTATTCTCTTCTGTAGATGACTAGATCTCTCTTAAATTCCTCCACGACTAGTTCGGTGAGACAGTTTATGCATGTAGGTGCGTCTGCCATTGTGTATTTTCTTTTTGCTGTGTGCATGAATATTGTATGAATAAGTGCAAATGGTGGATGTAAGCGCATTGAGTTGTACAACAAGAAATGCGCTATATAAGTATTATACATTATTATATCTACACATTTTCAGAAAGATCGGCCACGTACTTTCTGAGATATTCTATAAAGAAGAAAAACCGTTACATGCCATTACAGCAGTTAGTAAGGGATATAACCGGGCAAACTAAAACATCGGGCATCATCCGTGACCCATAATGAACATTCCTGCTAATTTTCACAAAGATCGGCCAGGTACTTTCGGAGATATTCCATGGAGAAGAAAAACCGTTACAGGCCGTTACAGCCTTTAATAACGGCTATAACGGTAAACTAAAACATCGGGCATCATCCGTGACCCATAATGAACATACCTACAAATTTTCACAAAGATCGGCCATGTACTTTCTGAGATATTCTATAAAGAAGAAAAACCATTACAGGCTGTTACAGCCGTTAGTAACAGCTATAACGGGGTAAACTAAAACATCGGGCATCATCCGAGACCCATAATGAACATACGTGCTAATTTTCACAAAGATCGGCCAAGTACTTTCGGAGATATTCCATAAAGAAGAAAAAACGTTACAGGTCGTTACAGCCGTTAGTAACGGCTATAACGGTAAAATAAACATCGGGCATCATCCGTGACCCATAATGAACATACCTACAAATTTTCACAAAGATCGGCCAAGTACTTTCTGAGATATTCTATAAAGAAGAAAAACCGTTACAGGCTGTTACAGCCGTTAGTAACAGCTATAACGGGGTAAACTAAAACAACGGGCATCATCCGTGACCCATAATGAACATACGTGCTAATTTTCACAAAGATCGGCCAAGTACTATCGGAGATATTCCATAAAGAAGGAAAAGCGTTACAGGCCGTTACAGCCGTTAGTAACGGCTGTAACGGTAAACTAAAACATCAGGCATCATCCGTGGCCCATAATGGACATACCTACAAATTTTCAGAAAGATCGGCCCAGTAGTTTTGTCTGGAGCGAGTGGAACACATTTTGACCAGGGACACACAGACAGACAGACACACAGACAGACACACAGACAGCATTTCTTCGTTCCCATTCTAAAGTACTCCCTGTTCTATAAGACCTGGGAGTACAAAAAGAAAACGAAATGTTAAAGTAGTAGTAGTCAAATTCATTGCTTGGGCAAATTCAATGCAAATACTGAGCCGGCACAGTGACCAACAAAAATCTAGTTTTCCTTGCGCTGAACCCTGCGAAGTGATCTGAAGCGATCAAAGCTAAGTGAATTTTCGTTGTTTTATTCGTTACCTGATGAAGACCTAAGAGGTCGAAACGCGTTGTGTTTCGTCTTGTGACTCGTTTGTCCACGTTCTCTGGGCGGTTCGCTAACATTTATTTAAGATTTGTTTAGATTTCCGCCTGCAGTCCTCTCGCTTTGCAACGTAGTCGTAGTAGTCTTAGTTGAAACTGTGGAGTTTTGCCGTGACTATTAGCGACTGCACGTTATGACGTCATTTTTGGCTAAGTTGGTATACCAGCAACGGATTTGACCGGGATGTGTGTTGTGGCATCATATGACGTCATTTTTTTTTTCTTTTTAGCTAAGTTGGTATACCAGCAACGAATTTGACTGAGCAACGAATTTGACCGCGACGCGTTCATCATTCACTCACTGACAAGGTTCGAAGTCTGTGTCTAGAGTGTTCTTTATCACACAATATTGCGAGTTAGCAACCAGGGTTGTAGGTGTACTTGCGCGCCCATTGCACACTGATATCTTGAGTTGAGCGCTGACTTCTTCAGTGTGCAGCCAGAATGAGCTGTCATCAAACTGTGCTCGCTTTTCTCCTGATCTCAACCATCAGCAAAGCTGGTAAGTTTTTGTTGCACATGTATAATCCTCTAGTGTGTGGTCTCATCCTGAAGTGCGATGGTATGTATGGGACTAATGTGAAAACAAGGATGTTTAACTCATAGCTTTTATCGAAAATGAAATGAGGCAGGGAACAGTAAACGATAAACAGTAAACAAGTGGGGTATTTTTTGCTCCCATAAGAAAACCTAACACAGAGTAACTTTTATTCAAGACTGGCACAGCCTTTTAAACTTGAATAAAGTCAGACAACTACATAGACAAACAATCTAATAGTGGGGGGAAAACAAGCGCAGGCCAACAACTGAACTGTCTTCATAGTAATGACTTGGCAAAGATTTGGACTTAGGGGGGGGGGGGGGGGGGGGGGGGGGGGGGGGGGGGGGGGGGGGGGGGGGGGGGGGGGGGGGGGGGGGGGGGGGGGGGGGTTGAAGATGGAGAAACTGGGAACATGAAATTAAGAAAATATGTTACAGATATGAAAACTCTTCACTAGCTGCATAAGGGAACCATCGCAATCCCTTTTGAAGGCAGATATATTTGTATTGCCTGCTCCGAGGCCTTTCGTCCGCTGGGTCGGAACTCATCAGGGAGACACGGCTGGTTGTGTCTGCGCTCCTGGTGTCAAATAGAGACACACCACAGTCCATAATACTGTGGTGTTCTCACCACCAAGGGTGCAAAAAAGAATCCAATAGCCCCCCCCCCCCCCCCCCCCCCCCCAAGTCCAAATCTTTGCCAAGTCATTACTATGAAGACAGTTCAGTTGTTGGCCTGCGCTTGTTTTTTTCCCCCACTATTAGATTGTTCGTGTATGTATTTGTCCGACTTTATTCAAGTTTAAAAGGCTGTGCCAG
This sequence comes from Conus canariensis, assembly GCA_033310375.1. Lineage (NCBI taxonomy): Eukaryota > Metazoa > Mollusca > Gastropoda > Neogastropoda > Conidae > Conus > Conus canariensis. Next base: position 60,921,566 of record CM065729.1, read on the forward strand.
TCTTGAATAAAAGTTACTCTGTGTTAGGTTTTCTTATAGGAGCAAAAAACATCCTACTTGTTTACTGTTTATCGTTGACTGTACCCTGCCTCATTTCATTTTCGATTTTGTTTTGATTAAAATGAGGTTATTTGTATTTGTTTCTGTCCGTCTGTGTGTTTGTCTTTTGATCTCCCTTTCATCTTTGGGTGGATCCTCAAGCATAGGCTCAAAGATTGTCCCCTACATTTTATACTATATGCGTAATGTCTTTAGTTTTTCAGCAACTTTTTTCCTCCCCACTCTTTCGTTTGGTTTCATTTACTACTCTTCGCTGGCTGCTTTGGGGGTGCTATTGGATTCTTTTTTGCACCCTTGGTGGTGAGAACACCACAGTATTATGGACTGTGGTGTGTCTCTATTTGACACCAGGAGCGCAGACACAACCAGCCGTGTCTCCCTGATGAGTTCCGACCCAGCGGACGAAAGGCCTCGGAGCAGGCAATACAAATATATCTGCCTTCAAAAGGGATTGCGATGGTTCCCTTATACAGCTAGTGAAGAGTTTTCATATCTGTACATTGTAACATATTTTCTTAATTTCATGTTCCCAGTTTCTCCATCTTCAACTCCCCCCCCCCCCCCCCCCCCCCCCCCCCCCTTAAGTCCAAATCTTTTCCAAGTCATTACTATGAAGACAGTTCAGTTGTTGGCCTGCGCTTGTTTTTTCCCCCACTATTAGATTGTTCGTCTATGTATTTGTCTGACTTTATTCAAGTTTAAAAGGCTGTGCCAGTCTTGAATAAAAGTTACTCTGTGTTAGGTTTTCTTATGGGAGCAAAAGTTACCCCACTTGTTTACTGTTTATCGTTGACTGTTCCCTGCCTCATTTCATTGTCGATTTTGTTTTGATTAAATTGAGGTTATTTGTATTTGTTTCTGTCCGTCTGTGTGTTTGTCTTTTGATCTCCCTTTCATCTTTGGGTGGATCCTCAAGCATAGGCTCAAAGATTGTCCCCTACATTTTATACTATATGCGTAATGTCTTTAGATTTTCAGCAACTTTTTTCCTCCCCACACTTTCGTTTGGTTTCATTTACTACTCTTCGCTGGCTGCTTTGGGGGTGCTATTGGATTCTTTTTTGCACCCTTGGTGGTGAGAACACCACAGTATTATGGACTGTGGTGTGACTCTATTTGACGCCAGGAGCGCAGACACAACCAGCCGTGTCTCCCTGATGAGTTCCGACCCAGCGGACGAAAGGCCTCGGAGCAGGCAATACAAATATGTCTGCCTTCAAAAGGAATTGATATGGTTCCGTATGCAGCTAGTGAAGAGTTTTCATGTCTGTAACATATTTTCTTAATTTCATGTTCCCAGTTTCTCCATCTTCAAACCCCCCCCCCCCCCCCATCCCCCCCCCCCCCCTCCCCCCTCCTTAAGTCCAAATCTTTGCCAAGTCATTACTGTGAAGACAGTTCAGTTGTTGGCCTGCGCTTGTTTTTTCCCCCACTATTAGATTGTTCATCTATGTATTTGTCTGACTTTGTTCAAGTTTAAAAGGCTGTGCCAGTCTTGAATAAAAGTTACTCTGTGTTAGGTTATCTTAGCTTTTATTTCAACTATCGGGCTAGAGATTCCCAGGTCATTTTTTGTTGTCCCGGGGACAAGTAATTAAGAAAATCTACTTGTCCAACTCCAGTTTCACATCCACCTCCATAAACACAAACACAAGCAGAAAGGCACACACTCACACACACACACACACACACACACACACACCACACGTGTGCGTGCATATGCAGAAAGTGAGAGAGAGTAAACATTTAATGCCTACAGGACATTGCAGAGTGGTAATGGAAAATGGTGGGGATGGTGGTTGTTAGGAAAGAAGTGGGTGGATGGTGGGGAAAGGGGCTGCATGCCGACAGCAGCTGGTACAGACAATCACTCACACACCTGCTGATGTACAAATACAGTTTCAAAGTAAAATATTCTGTGCTCAGATATTGACCTCACTCATTCTAAACACTATCCTGATCAACAAGCGTATCACAAATGAGTTTATTAACATTTTTGACCTTGGAAAGAAGAAAATATGTAATTCTCACATATCCTCATTTTGAGAAAGCCTTATCTAACAAAAGAAAATTATTTCAAAGGCAATTGACTTTTTGTTGTTAACGCTTTTTTGTTGTTTACAATTGTTTATCTACACCGTTCAAAAGAATTTCTAGCGGAACATTGAGTAGAGACAAGGAAACCTGTCTGTTAGATTAGTATGTAAAGGGCATACATATAAAGTGTTTTTCATCCTCAGTCGCAATCACACAATATGGGCAAAATCATATGAGGGGGTTTTCACAAATCTCTCGGAATTGTTTCTTACAGGGTGTACTCATTTTGTTATCTGTGTCAAAGCCACTCTGAGGCAAAAGAGTCTAGAAACTCAAAATAATGACTAATCCTGAAACCAGACTGTACAGATCTGTACAAAACATATCTGGTTTTATCCCTAACAGATGCCAACTATTCTTGAACATACGTGTCATCTAGCCTCTGTTTAACCCCTTCACTGCCACAGTATAATAGCACATTTGAAAATCTTTATGCCAAGGTAAAATTTAGCTTTTTTGGGTAGGTTCAATAAAATGGTTACTGCTCACTTATTTCTTGACAGATCTCTCTGCTTTTTTGCATGTTTTGTTGTTATGCATTTGTCTACAATGTCCTGTCAAAATGACTTGATTATGTTGATAATTAGTATATCAGAAATTGACATAATTATAAAAATTTTACAAAAAATAAGTTTTGGAGTATACACAAACACACTGCGCCAAATAGAATGAGTCAAAACACTGAAAGAAGTGGTCTTGCTATTTATTCAACATTAGCACTAACACATGACAGTCATATAATTCCCAAGGAATCTTGTTCTTGATGATAACCTGCTCATAATTGGGGGTACTGTTTTTTTTAGGTAAAAAGGGGCATAATCATACTTTTCACGGTATGTTCACTAACATCTACATTACTCATCCATTTATTGAGTTATTTGTTAGATTTTTTGTGGATTACTTCCTTATACCCTTGTCTACAATTTCACATCATTCTAACTTTATTTTGGGGGTAATAATGATGGTTCACACTAATAACATATGATAAAACAGTTTTTGTTTTGTTTTCAGTTTGAGAGTTTTACAACAATTCACCACATAAAAGCCCACTAAACAGAGCAAAAATACCTTTTGGTGTTTGCTCAACAACATTACAAACACCTGGGATTCATATTGTTGTCAATAAATGTCCCTCTGTGTAACAATCTGTATGTTACTGGGGGTACCCCAATTCTACTAAAAAGGGGTATAATTTTACTATTTGGGGTAGGTTCAGTACCTCAATCCCTGTTTATTTATTTGTTGACATATGGCTTAGATTTTATGGCTTCTCTTTCCTTATACCCCAAGCTATGATGCTGTATAACAATAATGTAGTATTGTTGGCCATTAGGGGGTGGACAGGGATATAATGAATGGTGGTTTTACAAAAAGAACACTTTTCAGTTATACAAAAACAAATTGCACCAAGTAAAATCAGTTAAAACAATGAAAAAGTGGTGTGACTAATTATTCAACATCAGCACTAACACATGATAGTCATATAAATCCCAAGGAATCTTGTTCTTGATGACAGTCTGCTCATAATTGGGGGTACTATTTTTTTTAGGTAAAAAGGGGCATAATCATGCTTTTCATGGTATGTTCACTAACATCTACATTACTCGTCCATTTGTTGAGTTATTTGTTAGATTTTTTGTGGATTACTTCCTTATACCCTTGTCTACAATTTCACATCATTCTAATTTGATTTTGGGGGTAATAATGATGGTTCACACTAACAACATATGATAAAACAGTTCTTGTTTTGTTTTCAGTTTGAGAGTTTTACAACAATTCACCACATAAAAGCCCACTAAACAGAGCAAAAATACCTTTTGGTGTTTACTCAACAACATTACAAACACCTGGGATTCATATTGTTGTCAGTAAATGTCCCTCTGTGTAACAATCTGTATGTTACTGGGGGTACCCCAATTCTACTAGAAAGGGGCATAATTTTACTATTTGGGGTAGGTTCAATACCCCAATCACTGCTTAACTATTTGTTGACATATGACTTAGATTTTATGGCTTCTCTTTCCTTTTACCCAAGCTATAATGCTATATAATATAATCTACTTTTGTTGGCCATTAGGGGATGGACAGGGATGTACCAATGGTGGTTTTACAAAAAAGAAGAGTTTCTGCACACACACGTTACAGCACATAAAACCTGTAAAACTCTGACAAAAACTTCTTTTAGTGTTTACTCAGTATCACTGTAAGTATACAGTGTAGTCCAAATTGTTATAGTATAAAGCTTATTGGTAAATGTTCAAAATGACAACCATGGAAAAGAAAGTCTGAAGAAAAAAATAAACAATTGTCTGTTGAAAAGAAAAAAGAAAAACACAAAACACTGTAGAAACTGAAGAAGAATCTAAAATACAGAATAAAAGTTTCAAGATAAGTAAGCAAACCCACAATTGGGCACGCACACTCACACACACCACACACACACACACACACACACCACAGTAAGCAGACCCA
>CM065729.1:60928694-60943694 GCA_033310375.1 Conus canariensis
ACAGCGTCTGTGCAGCACTAGATAGATAGATAGACAGTCAGACAGACATATAGACAGACAGACAGATAGACAGATAGATTTATATATAGATAGTGATCTGCACATAGACACATACACACTCGCGAACACATGAACACACACACGTGCACACACATAAACGACAGACACACACATACACATACACACACACACGCACGCACGCATGCACGCGCGCATACGCATAACATTGAGAGATATGAGTACGCACAAGCTCACACACACACGTGCTCCCACACATAAACCGACACACAAAAACACACATGCGCACACACGCAGAAACGCACGCACACGCACACTTACATACACATACACATGCAACACATACACACGCGACACACATACATGCGTGTGCGCGCATTCAGACAGTGATGAATGCAGACAGTGACTGACACACATACATAAAGTGATAAACACACTCACTCACAAATGCACACTGACATATACATGCACCCGCATGTCCAGACATACGCACACGCATGCGTGCACGTGTACCGGCATATTTATGCACACACACACACGCGCGCGCGCGCGCACACACAATATACAAATGTATAGACATGCATTCAGGCAACACACTCACACAGACACAGACACACATACACACCCCACACACACACACACACGAACATGGGCGCACGCGCATTCGCACACTCATGCATGGGCGCTTAAGGACTCGTACATACACACAGCTTTCAGTTTCATTTTCATCAAGGAGGCGTCACCGCGTGCAGACTAGTCCTTACACGCTATACCATATCTGCTATGTTTTGAGACCAAACTCCGCAAGATTTATCGCTGATGGGTAATGGATAAAAGACTAAAATGAAAGGATTTAAGACGAGGGTCTCATTCATGCGACTTTGCAGATGTCTGACTACGCATTTGCCCGGCACGCTTTCCGCACCACTATTAGTATTTGACATGTGTGTGTTGGCGTGTGTGTGCGCATGTGTTGGTATGTGTGTCTGAATGAGTGGATGGGCTTGGGCCCATGTGTGTGTGTGTGTGTGTGTCAGTATATGCAGTATGTGTGCATGCACACTTGTGTGTGTGAGCATGCATGCGTAGGTGCATTGTGTATATACACGCCTATGTGACCCCTTGGCCTACGCGAGCATACCCGTGCATAAACGCGCACCTGTGCTCACACACATGTGTCTATGTATGTATTCCTGTGTGTATGGACTGACACACACACGCACGCACACACACACACACACACACACACACACACACACACACACACACACACACATACACACACGTGCGCGCCACGACACAGTATTCCCAGTGAAAACACCACCACCAGGGGTTTGTTTTCTCTGTGAGGATGTAGGTGAGACCTACCGCACGCTGGAGGAGCGCTGCAAGGAGCACAGGGACAGCATCCTCCAGAGAAAACAAACCCCTGTGGCAGCCCACTTCAACACCGACCCCCACAGCATCAGCCACTTCTCTATTGCAGTGGTTTGGCGCAACAGCATGGGAGACTTCTTGAAGAGAAAAAACCTGGAGAAAAAGATCATCCACCATCTGGGTACTACAGCGCCAGATGGCCTCAACATTAAAGACTAGACCAAATCACAGCTATCCCTAAACCCCCCCACCCCCCCATTTTTCTATTTGCTCCCCCCTCCCCCCCCCCATCTTCCCCAATCCCCCTTCCCCTCACTATCTAGATTCTTTCTCACCTCTTTTTCCAACTACCACCACCACCCTTTTTTTGAAGTGACAGTGATTTGTGTTTTTAAAAAAATCAGTGAGTGAACACAATTCAACCACAGAAGCTGCACCTGCTCTCTTCAGTTGCTTTGAAGGTTCTACAAACCGAAGTACTCAACTTTTCTCCTCCCAAGTGGGTTCAAGTGTTTTCTCTATCTTTTTTTTTTTATATCCTTTGTGAAAGAACCCAGGCAGTCAAAACTTTTTATATCCTGTACTTATCCCTGAGACTGCATCAGTATGACACTTTCCTCCTTACCCTTTTCCAAAGCCCTTTCCGGCTTTAGGCAACTCCCAGTCATTCCCCAGTCCCTTGCTGTGTCCTACCTGAAGACTGTACTCGACAAGACAAGGTTTTCAAGCCATGCTGTCTTCATCCTCACCTGCCTCCACCGCCACGTTGTTCCAAACGGTTTTCGACTGCACTTCAATCCAGCAAGCGGCTCTTCAGAAAACTCTTCAAAAAAGATCCTCACAAAGGCTAGTCGTTCATTGATGGAATCAGAGCTCACAGCACATGACAAGAGAATCGCCTCAATTGACCATCGCCTATGCCACTTGAAAAGCCAACTTCACTCTCTCTGCGACAAGTCCACATCACACTACATTGTCACCAACACCCAGAGAGTCAACCAAGAACTGTATACAACGCTGAAGCAGACCAAAACCAAAAAACTGTCCAAGCTGCTACCTCACCCCACCAAGTCAGCAACAGCCACTGAACCACCTTCACCCAACCCTAAACTCGTCGTCACCATTCCCACGGATCTTCAACTAACAGAGGCACAGCGCCGTCTCCTTTTGAGAGGACAGAAATTTGTCCCCCTCCAACGTCAAGCCAACCAATCCAGCATGTTCTTCGACTGTGAAAGGTACTTCAGACACCTCCGCCTGGCTGCTTTCTTCGAGGACACGTCACTGCCACGTGACCTGGCCCCAGATCCCCATGATTTGACCAACCTGTTTCCTCGAGAACCCAGCTTGTGGACCCCCAAACCAGGCCAGTCAGCAGCCCTCGACTACTACATTGACCAGTGCGAGCGTGAGATTGCTCAAGTGAGTCGGAAACCCCTGAAGAGATCCAACATTAGCCAGGCAGAGCAGCAAGCTCTCACAGAACTCAAACAGTGGACAGACATTGTCATCAAACAGGCAGGCGCAAGGATCTGTATGAGGAAGAAGCCCTGAAACAGCTGTCAAACACAGCCTACTACACCCCCATGAGTGGATCCTCTACCAAGAGTGACAATGCCCTCGTACGCCGAACTGTGAAGGAAGCGATCTCCAAGAACCACCTTCCCCCAGAGACAGCAAGAGCCATCACCAAAGAACCGAAAGAATCCAGGTTTTACATGCTTCCTAAGGTCCACAAGCCAGACAGTCCAGGGAGGCCTATAGTGTCTGCTTGTTCCTGCCCCACCGTTCAACTCTCTACCTTTCTGGACCGGCTTTTCCAGCCACTTGTGGAGAAACTTCCCACATACATCAAGGACACAAACCATGCCCTGAATCTCTTCCGTAACTTCCGTCTACCAGATCAACGAGAACCTCTGCTCTTCACCATGGACATCAACTCACTCTACACCAACATTCCCCACAAGGATGGTCTCATTGCCCTCAAGCACTTCCTGAACCACAGCACCTACAAGGTCCATGTGCCCACCATCCTTCGCCTGGCGGAACTGGTACTCACGCTGAACTCGTTCCAGTTTGGTCACTCGCACTATCAGCAGACAAGTGGAGTAGCCATGGGAACACGTATGGGCCCCAGCTACGCGTGCCTGTTCGTCAGCTATGTGGAGTCCCAAATTTTCCAACAATACAGTGGCCCCATGCCAGCCCTCTTTCACTGTTACATTGATGACTGTGTGGGCCTGTGGACAGGGGACAGAAGCGAACTGCTGTTCTTCATCAGCTTTGTCGATGCCTTTCACCCATCTCTGAAGTTCACGCACGAAATATCTGAAAGCTCTCTTCCCTTCCTGGATATCAAACTCATGATCACACCTGACAACCAAACCATCTCCACCTCAGTCCACTACAAGAACACAGACTCTCATTCCTACCTTCTCTACTCTTCAAGCCATCCAACTGCCACCAAACGCGCCATTCCATTCTCCCAGTTCCTCTGCCTCAGACGCTTGTGCAGCAATGAGGAAGACTTCCACACCCAGGCAGCCCAGATGATCAGCTTCTTCAAAACAAGAGGATACCCCGATGAGCTGATCAAACAGGCACTGAACCAGGCCAAGGACATCCCCAGAGAGGAGGCCTTAACACCAAAAATGAAGGAAGATCACAACGATCGCACCCTCCTGACGCTGACCTACCACCCTCACAACCTGGAAGTGAAGAAAATTCTCTTCAAGAACTTTCCCATCCTGCAGACTGACCCCAGAGTTGGAAAGACCTTCCAGACCCCCCCCCCCCCCCCCCCCCCCGATGGTCTTCAAACGAGACCGCAACCTTGGCAACCTTCTAGTTAGGTCATCCTTCAAACCTACAGCCTCTCAGGACCGTCACCCCCTGGGCAACAGCTGCTGTGATAGACCGAAGTGCAAGTGTTGCCCCTTTCTCAATACGAAGACACTCACCTTCAAGGGGCCCTCAGGACACCAGTTCGCCATGAAGAGCAGCTTCACATGCCAGACCAGTGACTTGGTCTACATAGTCCACTGTAGTCTGTGTAGCCGTCTCTATGTAGGTGAGACCTACCGCACACTGGAGGAGCGCTGCAAGGAGCACAGGGACAGCATCCTCCAGAGAAAACAAACCCCTGTGGCAGCCCACTTCAACACCGACCCCCACAGCATCAGCCACTTCTCTATTGCAGTGGTTTGGCGCAACAACATGGGAGACTTCTTGAAGAGAAAAAACCTGGAGAAAAAGATCATCCACCATCTGGGTACTACAACGCCAGATGGCCTCAACATTAAAGACTAGATCCAATCACAGCTATCCCTAAACCCACCCACCCTCCCATTTTACTCGGTTCACTCCCATGAATCCAAAGTCATGCTGGTTACAATAGATAGAAACGACAGAAAATTGAAATAATTTACCAGAGCGAAAAGTTCATGATAAGCGAGTTTCTACAAATAACCTTTCCTTTCTATATTTTACAAAAGGCTTTCCAAGAAAACATTCCATGTGAATAGAATAAAACATATTCTTGATCAGCATTCCCGAAAGCAACTTTTTAATGCATACATCCAGCCAGATATTGATTATGCATAGACATGTTGGGATCTGGCCGGTCGAAGTTGCTTAAAACCTCTTGACAGCTTATACAGACTTTCTCCAAGGTTAAATCTCAAATCTCCTTCTCCTGCATCTAATAAATACAAACAATTTCAGTCTTAAAGGTTGCTACAACAAAGCTATTCGTATGTGTAAAATCATGAATATTTAACGTATGCCTATTTCTTTTTTTAATTTTTTTTTTTTATTTTACAAAAACAAATTCCCCATCAGTGATGTTTGTGCTTGTGCTGTAAGTGTTTGATGGTAATACTTCGTCACGAGAAACGGTCCACCTTTCAACCTCCCCTAATAAATTTGTCATATGTATTTTTTGGTGCTTTAGAGTGTATAGATCACGAAAAATCATGTTAACATAAAAAATGTTTCACCCCCCCCCCCCCCCCCAATAAATTTGTCATATGTATTTTTTTATGCTTTGGTGTGTATAGATCACAAAAAATCATGTTAACATAAAAAATGTTGGGACGCACTGTCCCTTCTGGCTTAATTTTGAAGGATACCCATCTCAGGTGCCGCGGCTGCTTTTCGTCGGTCCAAAACATTTCATAAGTTTGGTGATCACCTGGGTCTTTGGTATTTGAGCTACAATAATTTCCTTTATGTTTTGTTGACAGTAATGCCTTCGGCACAATACGCAATAATCAGAACGATAATATGCACAATAATCAGAACGATAATATATGCAATAAGATGACCGCAGTAAAGCTCCGTGTGTACCCACCGTATGTCACATGTTGCGAACTGTAAATTTGCCAAAATGTTTGCAATAAATTCTCTCTCTCGAAAACTGTGCAACTTATTAGAAACAAAGTACACCACAGTTTCAAAGAACATTCTCTTGTGATTCTTTTGAGTTATGCCACATCACCATGGGCTTATGCTGATGTCCTCTGTTGCCGGGTTATCTCCCCTACCACCTATTTGGCTTCGACACAAATTTAATTCTTTACAAATTCATATAGGACTTTTTATTGAAAAAAATGTTAATGTCCACTTTCCAAGTGTGAGTGCATATGTGTGCGTGCGCGCGTGTGTGTGTGTGCGTGCGTGCGTGTGTGTGTGTGTGTGTGTGTGTGTGTGTGTGTGTGTGTGCGCGTGTGTGTTGATGATGTTGATTGTTCTTATATACTGGCATTGGAAGGTATTCTGTTTCATGTTGACATCTGCTAGACTGTTTTTAAATCAACCACAATCTTATCATTCTGAGTCGCTTCCCTCGGCACAAGTAGAAAGCGACTCTTCTGATGCGTAGGCTATGACAACTTCTTCTTTGTTGTCGTCAGAGTCTGGAAAATCCACAAGGAAGTCAACCATATCTGTGGGCAGGATGACGTCCTCCTCTTCTGCGGACCACACTGGTACCACGGTGCCATCAACGTCAATCCATCCATGTCCATTGCTTGCTTCTGGAACATCGGACATGGGATCGAGAGCCCTCTTCCAAATGGCAACTTGATAGTTGCTCCGTTTGTTGTGCTCTTGAAGAGTTTGTTTGCACGGAGGCATGCATGCCATGTCAACGTTGTGGTTTGCATTCAGTGGCTCATCTCCTCATCTCTCCTTGAGTAGCTGGTGTCGGAGGTCATTGGCACCGGTAAAACAATGTCTGCCGTACATGACACAGGTGAAGGTCTCAAGATCGGCTTTGACTTCTTCAGCGATGGCTCATGTACCTCCAAGGCGGGCAATTGTTTCCACTAATCTTGGATTCCGGTGAAGAACTTTGATGGGTTTAATTTTCCCGATGCCCTTGAGTGCACTTGTTGTGTCGCAGCCAGTATAAGCATGAAGAGCCAGGAAGGCAGTGCAGTGCTGTTGCCCGTGCCCGTTTGCGATGTCTGTGACATTGATGAGCCGTTGTTTGTTCCCCATTCCAGTGTCGAACAGAATCACCACGTCCTTCAACTGCTGAGCGAAGTGCAGGAGAATGAAGAAAATGTCCGAGTTGGGACTCTTGACGTGGACGAAGCTGTAGCCATTCCGTTCAGCGTACGCACAGTAGAGGGCAACTCTGGAATCCGTCTCTTCTTGTGTGGATTTGAGCGTTGCGGTTGGCGTCCTGGTTATCGTCAGCTCATCTGCCGATTGCAGCAGGAAGGCTTCTCCCTCACATATCAGCATGACTTTTCTGTCCTTGAATTTTGGCGCATTCTCATCTTTGCTCCAAACGTCGAGTGATACTTGGCTGAGCTGCTTCTTGTTTTTGTTGTTTGACAGAAACGTTTTCCGGTCTGCAGGACGCTTGGTGCTTTCTCCTTTCACGATGATCTTATCGCCAGTGCCTCTCCTTTTCCTTTCCATCGCCTTGATTGAGTCCGTTTTGTACATGTCTGTACTGAACACCACATCCGTTCCCTTTGGCAGCATGTCAAATATCTTCTGGATGATCTCCCTGAAATTGGAAGGAAGCTGTTGCAAACAGTGAAACACTGCGATCACGACCAGCGTCGCATCATGGGGAGGTAGAGCGGCATCTTCCATATCTTTGGTGAGGTAGTTGAACCCTTTTGCTTTTTCAGTCTTGGCAAGGAAATTGTCAGCAGTGACAATACTGTAAGGTACAGGAGTAAGTTGGTATGTCATCAAATGTTTCAGATCGAGTTGAACACCTACTTCCTCTGCCTTCACAAGGAGTTGAAAGGCAAGGTTCCCTTATTGTTTGTATTTCATCTGATTTAAGATTTTACGGAAGAAAGATTTTTAATGAAGTTTCTGATGCGTTCTAGAAAATGTCATTTAAAGAGATGTGTGAAAGTTTTTTTTTTTTTTTTTTTTTTTTTTAAATGACTTGTGGGTTGATTTTAATGTGGTGACAGCCCTGATGTGGCCCCTTGGGTCGGCTGGGCTATAAGCAACATTATCTTATCTTATTCCACAACCATCTTCTTGGTAGTCTTCATGTGGACGGTTTTGTTCATCGATGCCATCGTTTTCAGGTTTAGCCGCTTGACTGGTTCAAAGAAATTGTCACTTGCCATCAGTCTCTGCGTGATAAACGCCTCCTTCACGGCTTTACCAGCTTTTTCTGCCCTCAACACATCATGCTGAATGCCGGCTGAGACAGATGCTCCAGATGACAGGGCGATGAGTCTGACCGAGGCTTCCTCACAGAAAGGGTCGATGAAACTTTTGATTGCATCCTGAGTCTTCATAACTGTCATGTGGGAGCACACCTGACAGGGGGGGGGTTCTTATATATAGGTAATGTGCAGTGGCAGAAACTAAGCGAGCACTCAAACCCTCACACCACCAGACCACAAGAGGCGGAAATTTCAACAAAACTTTTATTTATAATACAACCATTCACTCGCACTAGCACTCCAGACGGGGTAGGGACCCTAATAAAGAAGAGAGAAGGTAGCCGAGAGAGAGAAATGGGGCATAGAAGAGAAAGGCACTACTCAGAGCTAGCTGTCTTAGGGGACAAAGTAAATTGAATAGAACAAGAAAAAAAAACAAACTTCCAAATACTCCAGGATCCCGCTACTATCCCAACCTAACCGGCTACAAGGACATTAAGCAGAATGACAGAAGAAAGATAGTTCTAGAAACAATGCTACATCCAACAGGACCTATACAGCGAGAGTTAAACAAAAAAACGAATCAGTGACAGACTTTAAACACACGCACATGCACGCCAGACCCGCGTTAACACCACACGAAATGGTAAACTTAACTCGAGTCTATGATTGAGGAGGTTCGCAGAGGGAGGTGGATTCTGTAGAGAGGTGAAGTTCGTAGTCAGATGGTCTCCCAGTCAGAGGTGAAGCAGGTGTCCCAGGGAAGGAGGCAAAGAGTTCACCACCACCAGTCCACAGGTCTGAGCGAAGACTGGTGTCTGGACGAAGGTTGACTGCAGGGTCCGCAGATGCTGGTCGCCCAGCCAGCCCAAGACCGGAGACTTCAGCCAAAGAAATGGCGAAAAATCCCGCCCTACAGCGGAGATCAGTCTCCGACAAGAAATCACCACCCTACAGTCCTTGTGGCAGTCAATGTGTGGCAACGTAGTGGGTCTGGCAGTGCGTCACAGTATCAAGGGTCACAGTACAGTAAATAAGGTCAACAACGTCGTTTTTGTCACTACAAAAAGGACAAATGAATTAGAATAACTTCTTTCCCCTCTTTTCCTTTTACTTGACCTCTACTAAGGACAATTTCCTTAGTCAGTAAACGCTCAAATAAAAACAGAGTTCATTCACACTTCTGTCACACAAACATATAGGACACAGTGGGGTGATACGGCGAGAATTCCTCGCTCCACGTCTAAATGTTTAGCCGTTCGCACGCTCATGCGTTCCACGATCCGTCCCGTGTCTATGAAGCAACAAGGAAAAATGAAACTAACATCTCTGATATCCCATCCGGCCGAAATCACATATTGAATGAAAGACAATATCTATCACATAATTCAAGTCTGATACCTTTGGAAAAGGGGGAGATAAGTATTGACTCAACCCGGGTAAACAGAAAAAAAACAGACACAGTTAGCTTCCATTGATCGAAATGAAAGGATATTATATAGTAAGACATTTTCAACTTGATCCGAAGTGACAGAACTCAAGCCGCTAAGGCCGGAAAACGCAATTAAAGACCATGCGTTTCTACAATTTTACAAGGACATAGGTGCATATCTCGACACCATACTTGCTCCCCCACTTTGGAGCAGTTACACACAGAAAAGGTGTGCCCGAGCCAACGGCACATGTAGGGAAAAAGAAAAACCTCTCAACCGCTGAAAGGCTAGAAAACCAAAATGAAACAATACACTGTCCAAAACAGAACATATAGTTACCAGAATGGCGGGTGGGCGAGGTGAAGAACGGTTCACTTCCCAGTCCAATGAAGGGTGGAAGCCGAAACCATGCCGGTCCACACTGAAGTGGACTCCAGGTCAGGGATGACCCAAGGTGCTTCTTCCAGCTGGCAGGGATAGGGATCCCAGAGGTAATGAGTGGAATACTTCCCAACCCACTGAAGGGTGAAAGCCTCTTCCACACAACCCACACCGAAGTGGATTAAGAAAGATGGGTCCAGCTGGCAGAGATGGAGATCTCTCTTACTCGCCGATCCGTAAGCGAGTGCCACACCACTAGCCTAACCAAACTGGCAACAGGTAAAAACCGCTCACCTGTGGCACCTGACATCAGCTGATGAACCACGTGAAAGACGATAAAAATAAGGATTTAGGTTGAACACAGGGCCCTATGCTGGCCGGCCTAAAAAACCAAACAAAACCGCAACTAGAAGCTAAAGAAGGGAACCATGAAAAAGAACAGAAAAAGAAAGCTTTAAAAGAAAAATAAAGAGAAGTATTCGAGGATGGGAGCAAAATGCACGGACGTAGCGCACCTGTGATAAAAAAAAATAGCTCACTGGTCAACACCCGACCAATGTAGTAAAGAAGTCACTGGTAACACTCCAATTTATACTGGGTCATTCCAGTAGCGAAGTGGTTAGTGTCGCGGACTCCCGGCTGGGAGGTCGTGGGTTCGAGTCACATCAGTAGTCATGTGGGTTTTTCTGCCCCGACCGGCTCCTACCCAGAGTTGAGTTTGCTGCGGACTCAGTTGGGAAGACTGGGACCACACAGTCGAGTTTCATCCACTTAATGGATGCGTTTCTGAGAGAGTTGCTCAAATTTCCTGACCAACATTGCAGGTGCCTGTATCTCTCGGGCCTGGTTGACGCCGGGATATATTATGAAAGGAAGCGTAGAGTACAGCCCTGTCATGTAGTCTCAGACCAAAATGGAAATCCGTAGCATCATCTTAATCATCCTCATTCTCATTGATCAGCATTAAAAAAAAAAAAAGTCAAATTCTGTGGCCCTTCATGCCCTGCTCTCATGGTGACCTCAATTCCGATGTCCTCTCCACGTCTGTGGCCTTGGTTTGCTTCCGTCGGGGTCACCGGTATCGGCGAGTCCATGGGGGCTGTCGTTGGATGGATGTGGTGGTGCCCTCTGGAGGGAGAGCTCACTCATTCCGGCTCCGCGACTAAGCAATTATTGTCGTCAGTAGGGGGCTTAGTAGGTGGTGTCCTGCGTATGTTAGATCAGAACAGGTGCCACTGAACACCACCGAAGTGACTCGGCAGCAGTGCAGTGTCTCCTCCGGTGGGTTGCCTCTTAACAACTTGACATTGACTGCTCCCTGTGGATTGTTGGTGCCGGGGCTGCGGCGGGGCCGACCGGGCTGTGGCTGTGGACGAGGTGTCGGAATGAGCGGCGTGGGTACACTGTCTCTGAGGTGGCACAGAGGTTGGGACAGCAAAAAAAAAAAACAAAAAAAAAAACAAACAAACCGATTTATCTTTTCATCTAAAAGTATGTACGTCCGTGACAGTAACGTTGCTTTCGCTCTTCAGTATCTCAGAAGGATGCAAGTCACGATATCTACTGCCAACCACATCACCTTGTGCCATGCCAGCCATGTCGAGAGTTGCATGAAGATACTTTGACCTCTCATGGGTTGTCCTGACCCATCTTTGGTAGTTACCATCTTTAATCCAAAGAAGCAGGATATAAAGCCCCCGCCGATTTGTAAAGCACCTGCTGATTTGTAAGCAGCGCTTACAAATCGGTGGGGGCCTAGCCCGCCGATTTGTAAGCGCTCTACAAATTGGCGCTGCTTACAAATTAGCGGTTTTACAAGTCACGCAATGTGCGCCGATTTGTAAGCGCTTACAAATCGGCGCTGCTTACAGATCGGCAGGTTACAGCGTTCTAGATTCTCAAGCATTGTCTTATGGCAGAACAATGCTCGTTCATATGTTTGCCAGACAGCACCCCTTGCCAAGAACCAGAAGAGATCAGACCTGCCTTCAGAAGGATATCTCCGAACCCAGAACCATCCAGCTTTTTCCCAAGCATCTTGAGGTACGTACAGGCAAGGTGGAAAGTACCAATCAGAATAATATGCTTCTTGTACCGGTCAGGTTGGTTCCAGCGATTGGGTAGGCTTTCATACAAACCCGAAGATCAAACATAGTGATAATGTACTCTTGTCCAACCTCTCTCGTGGCCTCCTCTGCAAGTTGCACTCCTGGACTGTCTTTTACTTGGTGATAGGGTGATGGATCACAGGGTAGTAGTCCAATGTCGTCTTCTTTGCGAGTTTCTGCCCACACTGTGAAATGAAGCCAGCCCATGCTGGTATTTCCTGATCTGACATGCTGCTGTAATTCCAGAGAAGAATCCAGCAGAGGTTTGAACTTTGAACTTTCTTGAGAGCATCTTCACCTCCATCAACTGTCCAGTGCCTAATTGCAATAGGTGGGCTTTTCTGCTGGTTTACGAAGCATTCTGGTAAATCCTCTTGTGTCAAATGCGGAAATTGCAGAAGAAGAAGCTGTCATATCCTACGTATCAGATGAGTCGCTTTCTACTTGTGCCGAGGGAAGGGACTCAAAATAATGAATTTGTGGTTGATTTAAATACAGTCTGGCAGGTGTTGCCATGAAACAGAATGCCTTCCAGTGCCAGCATCTGAGAACAATTATCATCAACACACACACACACACACACACACACACACACACGCGCGTACGCACGCACGTACGCACGCACGCACGCACGCACGCATGCACGCACGCACACACACACACACGCACACACACACACACACAAATATGCGCTCACTCTTGGAACGTGCACATAAACTTTTTTGTTAAAAGACCAATGTGAATTTGTAAAGAATTAAATTTGCGTCCAAGCCAAATAGGGGGTAGGGGAGATAACCCGGCAACAGAGGACATCAGCATGGGCCTATGGTAATGTGGCATAGCTCAAAAGAATCACAAGAGAATGTTCTTTGAAACTGTGGTGTACTTTGTTTCTAATAAGTTGCACAGTTTTCGAGAGAGAGAATTTATTGCAAACATTTTGGCAAATTTACAGTTCGCAACATGTGACATACGGTGGGTACACACGGAGCTTTACTGCGGTCATCTTATTGCATATATTATCGTTCTGATTATTGTGCATATTATCGTTCTGATTATTGCGTATTGTGCCGAAGGCATTACTGTCAACAAAAACATAAAGGAAATTATTGTAGCTCAAATACCAAAGACCCAGGTGATCACCAAACTTATGAAATGTTTTGGACCGACGAAAAGCAGCCGCGGCACCTGAGATGGGTATCCTTCAAAATTAAGCCAGAAGGGACAGTGCGTCCCAACATTTTTTATGTTAACATGATTTTTTGTGATCTATACACACCAAAGCATAAAAAAATACATATGACAAATTTATTGGGGGGGGGGGGGGGGGGGGGTGTGAAAGGTGGACCGTTTCTCGTGACGGACTATAACAGATGGTGTATGTGTGAAGAAGCTAGGCGTAATGTGTAACATTCGAATGCTTACATGGCAGTCTATGCGCACTCGCTTGTGTGTGTGTGTGTGCGTGTGTGTGTGCGTGCGCGCGCACATGCATGTGTGTGTGTGCGTGCCAGCATGCATGCATGCGTGTGTGTGTGTGTGCGTGCGCGCGTGTGCGTGTTTGTGTGTGAGCGTACGTGCGTGTGTGTATGTTTATTCGAGCGCGCGTGCGTGCATGTGTGTGTGGTGCGCGCGCACATGTGTGTGTGTACCATTTTTTCTTTCCTTGGATGTGTACATTATTCGTTAACTGTGTGACCTAATCTTGTTAGCTAATTACAGTTTATCTTTCTTATGGTGCGTCGTTAATAGCTTGTTTCTTGTTTTCTTCTTATGTTTCATACATATGCTCATTTTGATATTATTAATTGCTGTTGCTGTTCTTAAGTGCATGGTGTAAAAAGCTATGAGCTTATCCATTTTATCCTCAGCATTAATATTGGTATTCTCTGTGACGAGATGAATAAGTGTTAGGTAGGTCCTCTAGGGGAAGGACTAGGGATAATTTCTCAATGAGAATTACCGTAACATTTCACCTACACCCTCTTTCTTACTAGTGGTGGAAGGAGCAACTTTCCGGTACTAGTCATTGAAGAAATTTTTATTTTTATACCGAGACTGGGTAAAATACTTAACAGTGGCTCTGAGATAGTTTTCCTTAGGCCTGTACTCTTATAAGTACTTGTAGCTCCGAGAGACAGAATTGAAGAGAGAAGTTCAAACATTCAACATTTGATTGAACAACAGAGAACTGACACAAGTTAAGTGCACTTTCACACATCAACTTTTATTGTTTACACATAGGTAAGTATTGGCGGGTCAGTTCTATAGGCTAGGGTTTAATTCTTATTGGACTGCCACAATGAGGGGCCCTCCCTCACTCCTACTTTACTCGCTTGCACTCAGTGCAATAAGCTTAAGCTGGCATACAGGGGGTCTCCCTGTTTTTCTTCATCAAGTGAGGGCAAGGGTCTGATGGTTTTGAGTCCAGGTGGTAAGCTAACTTAGCTTTGCTTTGGAGAGGGTAGTGGACCTCTCCTGTGGTTGGTGACTGCCCCACTGGTGTAGATTGGTTGTCTGGTGTCGCCCTGGTGTTGGGCGAAGTCCCAGCTTCTGGTCCAGCCACAATGTGTAGTGTGGCCAGGATAGCGTGACCAGGATCCCAGTTCTGCGATAAAGAGAACTTGGTCTGTAGGTGAGAATCTGATGGCTGGTTTGTCGAGTGCCCACATTTACCCTTGTTTACTTTCAGTGCAGGTGTGAGACTCAGCCAGCAAAGTTTTCTCTATGGTAGGGTTTTTGCTATAACTATTAATCTCCACTTTTGTTTAAAGACTAAGTTAAGCTTGCAAAAGGGTAGGAGACAGTAATACTGTGTTACATAGTTTCAGTCAGACAACTCTTCCATGTTTCTTATGAATTAAATCACACTGACTTGGGCTACACTTAGTCCAAGTACACGTGTGGTGTAGACTTAAAGTCATACACTACAAATCATTCCAACAATCACCAGTATTTATAAATCAGAGTAGCAGTTCTTCACCTAGCACAGGCATACTGTTTTCCTGATAAAAATTAATCATTGAATTATTA
>CM065729.1:60946194-61006194 GCA_033310375.1 Conus canariensis
CCCCTCCGGGGGTTGCAACCTTGCCGTGGTTGGAGGGCTTGCGTGGTCCAGTGATCTTTTAGGCTTTGCTGATGGGGGCATCAATACTCGACGAGATGGTTAGTTGTTGTCAATGCTTCTAGGCCTGTATAGCCAAGCTGCTGACTGGCCAAGCATTACATGGTAGGAATTGATGCCCCTGATAGGGTCTTCCATGTCAGAAAGGTTAGGAGTGAGGGCCCAGACAAATAGTAACCCACCTTTTTCCTATTGTCTTCTGCCTTTCTTAACGGTTCTTTTCTTTCTTTGTCTCCCTTTCAAGCCTTCTTTTCCACACTCTTTTTCTCTCTGTGGTCTTCTTAAGATCCGCCGCGTTTGCCATGCGGTGCGACCTGTGACGGAGGGGGATGAGATCCTGGTGATTGAGAGGGCCAACGCCCTCAACACATCACTTTGGCTTGGACTCTCCTAGACAGGAGGTACACTCTGGCCCGGGTGTATCAATCGGCTTCCCCTTCGTGGGGCTGGGTCAAGACAGGCAGTTCTCCGACTGGCCAAGGTAACCCCTGCAGTGCTCAGCTCTCTGTTCCCGGGAGTTCGGCATGATCAGGGGGGATAGGGTCGGTAGGCTTCTGTTTGTCGTATATCTCTCCTGAAACCTGGAAGGGGTCAAGACAATGAGTTCTTGGCCCTGGCCCCTTAGTTGGACTCCATGGTGGGTGGGTAAGGGAGAGACGAAATTTCTAAACATAAATCATGGCTTCATCCAAAATCACACCCCCCATAAAGAAGAGGAAGGCAGTGGACCCCATTTCCAGTCCTATGGATTCAGACAGTGACTCGGATATGGAGATGAGACAGAGAACAGGTTTTTGGGCTTCCTGGCTTGCGGTTGAAGGGACAGAGCAGGAAAAGCCTATTTCTGCTCTGAGTCCTTTTGCTATTCAGAAGGGCTTCCAGGGTCTAGCAGGTGACCCTCAGTCAGTGAAAAGGCTACGAAATGGTTCATTCCTTGTCCAGTGCAGATCAAAGAAGCAATCGGAGCAGCTGCTGAGGGCAACAAAACTCGTGGACAGAGAGATCTGGGTGACTCCCCATAAGCAGTTAAATTCATCCAAGGGAGTTATTCGGTGCCCGGATTTGAAAGGTGTCTCGGAAGCGGAGATCAAGACAGAACTTGCGTCCCAAGGTGTGACAGAGGTGCATAGGGTGACAGTTAAAAAAGGTGCAGAAAGAGTGCCCACCAACACCCTCTTTCGGACATTCTGCAACCCTTTGTTGACTCAGGTCATTAAAGTAGGGTACTTAAATGTCCGTGTCCAGCTATATGACCCATCCCCGTTGAGGTGTTTCAAATGCCAGAGGTTTGGACATGTCAGAGACCGCTGTTCTGGGCAGGAGGTGTGTGGTGTTTGTTGCAAGGCAACCCATGATGGGCCTTGTAAAGACCCGGCTCATTGTGCGAACTGCGGTGGCGACCACCCCTCCTCTTCCCGCAACTGCCCTGTCTGGATTCAGGAGTCCACCATCCAAAGGGTGAAAACTGAAAAGAAGATCTCATTTTTTGAGGCACGTAAGCAGGTTGTTGGCAGTCAGACGCCAACAGCGTCTTCATATGCTTCGGCAGTAAAAGTATCGACCCGTTCAGTCTGCTGCCAGACTGATGAATTTATTTTCTCCAAGATATTGCAAGGAAGACCGTTAAGCTCTGGTGGAAGCAAGTCCACCACCTCCCAACCCAAAGTGGGTGCCCCTGGTGGGGGCAAAAAATCCGCCACCCCTCAGACTGCCCAGCAGTCTACTCCATCTGCTGCTGGGCAGATGAAAAAGCCAACCCTCCCGCCTCGAACTTCCTCGAGCAGTGCCCGTGCGGGCAAGGGAGTTCAACCAAGTGTGGAGATGGTGGAGATGAGGAAGAAACCTCCACCATCTCCAAAATCCAGACCTTCTTCACCTGTGGGCAAGTCTGCCAGTAGGTCTGAAGACCAACATAGTCCAGTGAAACTAAACAATAAATTCGCTTCATTGGATGCAGACGATGATGAGGAGATGACCTGATTTCTCTCCTATTCGTCCTCTGCACCATGGATAGTAAACTAATCCATTGGAATATCCGTGGCCTAAATTCAAACTTTGAGGAGCTGCAGCTTCTGTGTCAAACTATAAAACCTTCCGTCGTGGCTCTTCAGGAAACTAAAATTCAAAGCCAGAAGACCTTCACTCTTTCTGGCTTTAATATTCTTTCCAGGCCTGCACAGCCATCCACATTGGGACTGTCAGGCGGTGTTGCCCTTCTTATACATAAAACTTTGCTGTTTAGTCCTGTCACTCTGACTACCTCCCTTCAGGCTGTAGCTGCGAGAATCACTCTCCACAAGACTGTTACAATTTGCTCACTTTATCTGCCACCTTCTGTCCTGGTTTGTCGTCAGGACCTTGTCAATCTGATCGGAGAACTTCCTCGACCTTTTTTGCTGTTGGGTGACTTTAATGGACACAATCCTCTTTGGGGTAGTGTCAGTTCGTCATCCAGAGGTCTGCTTCTTGAAGATGTCCTTTCTGACTTTTGATTTGTGTTGTCTGAACGATGGATCTCCAACTTACCTCCACTCTTCCACAGGTTCACTTTCGTGTTTAGATTTGTCGATTTGTGACCCCTCACTGGTCCTGGACTATGAGTGGTCTGTCCATGATGATCTCCACGGAAGTGACCATTTGCCTGTTCTTTTACAACCTGTACTAACTGAAAACGCCTCTGTCTCACAACATCTTAATTATAAGAAGGCAAACTGGAATCTTTTTGCCACCAATATTTCAAATGAATTCCAGGACATTGATTTTCTTCAGAGTCCAGACCCAGCAGAATCTCTGACCAATACTGTGATAAACTGTGCTAAAACCTGTATTCCAATGTCTTCCGACAAACTCCAAATGCCCAAAACACCCTGGTTTAATTCTGACTGCCAACAAATCTAAAAAGTACGCAAACGGGCTCAGCGTTAGGTATACCAACGACCTTCAGGTCCCAACGCTCGAGCCCATCAGAAACTCCGTGCCAAATCCAGACACACGTTCAAAATCAGTAAACGTCAGTCTTGGAGAAACTTTTGCTCCGGGCTGACATCTAAAACTTCAAAGAAAAAAGTTTGGAACATCATCAAAAAAATCAAAGGGAAGAACACCAACCCCTCCATTCATCACTTGAAACTTGCTGATGCTCTGATCACTGATAAACAAGCTGTTGCCAATCTGTTGGCCTCCACCATCCAACAGAACTCCTCATCTTCAAATAAATCTGCAGCATTTTTAGGAAACAAAGAAATCAGAGAGAAATCTTCATACAATTTTACATCAGACAACTCTAAAGCCTACAGTCTTCCTTTTTCAATCAATGAACTGAAAACATCTTTGCAAACCTGCACTGATTCTGCCCCTGGTCTGGATGATATTCATTATCAGGTTTTGAAGCATTTTCCAGAAAGCTGTCTCCAGACCCTTCTTAAAGTATACAACCATATCTGGACCACAGGGTCCTTTCCGCCCTCCTGGCGGAAAGCCCTGATAATTCCAATTCCAAAGCCTGGAAAGGACCTTACCGACCCTTCCAACTATCGTCCAATAGCTCTGACCAGCTGCCTCTGTAAGTTGATGGAAAAGATGGTCAACTCCCGTCTGATGTGGAAGCTGGAAACCGATGGCCTTTTGGCCAGTGAACAGTGCGGGTTCCGGAAGTACCACTCGACAGTTGACCATTTAATCCGTCTGGAAACCACCATCCGCAACGCCTTTGTCAATAAACAGCATGTGGTCGCTATCTTTTTTTACCTCGAAAAAGCGTATGACACCACGTGGAAATCAGGAATTCTTATGGACCTGCACAGATTTGGTTTTCGTGGTCACCTGCCTCTGTTTATACAGAACTTTTTGGCTGATCGACAGTTCCAGGTGCGTGTTGGCACCACACTCTCTGACATCTATGGGCAGGAGTTGGGTGTCCCTCAAGGGAGCATCCTTTCAAACTGGACTATGGTTTTGCTGTGTACGGCTCTGCAAGACTGTCTTACCTACAACTCTTGGACCCTATCCATCATCAAGGGCTTCATCTCTGTCTTGGAGCATTCCGCACCACCCCTGTGTACAGCCTGTACGCAGAGGCAGGTGAACCCTCACTGTCCAACCGCAGGCTGAAAATGTCTCTAAATTACTATATCAGACTGTTCTCAGAACCGCAGAATCCTGCCTATGACTGTGTCTTTGACCCCCAGTTTCAAAGCAAATTCGAAACCAACCCTAACTGTATTCCACCGTTTGGTGTTCGTATGCAGCCTCACGTGTGGAATGCAGGTCTAGACCTAGGAGTTGTGTCGGATTTTTCCAAATTTCCAGATCAGCCTCCGTGGACCTTTTTCACACCAGAGATTTGTTTTGATCTTGCAGCTTTTTGTAAAGAGTCTAACAGCTCTCTGGCATACAAGGTCTTGTATGCTGACCTCTGTGCATTCTTGCTCACGATAAGTCAGACATACACCTTCATCGTGAAGCCGTTTGGTTTGGTGTACACGAGGAAAAAGCGTATGCTTAAGTTGAGTCAGGAGAATGCTTATGAAAAGAAGCTATTTAAACAGCAGAAATCTATTCTGCTCTTCGGTGGCTACCTTGTGAGGCAGATGAATTGTGAATATACTCAAGATGATAATGATGATGTTAATATCACAGAATTATGACTGGTAAATTTCAGCTGAATGTCATTTATAGACTACCATAACACATGCCTGATGGCAGAGACGAACTTAGACACTGGACAGGCGATACAAGGGGCTCTGTTCACACGACAGAATCAGATGGCTCCCTTGGACTGTCGGATATTTACACTGTAACGCCCACTTCTACACCACTACGCATCTTTCTCTCCTAATCTCAGCATTGTCATTTTCATAAGAACAGAGAAATGGTTTGCCTGCACTTGTTTTCCACACAAGTTTGTTGTTCATTAACATATTTGGTTGGCCAGCCTAGGAGTGCATCCCTCTGAAGATCCAAGTGATTGCTGATCTGTACAAACCTTAGCCATGACAGTGATTGGGTCTTCAAACAACACAGATTCGCAAACTGACAGGACATTGCCTTCTCCGTTGCATCCCTTTAGGAGACTCAAACATTCTGTCAAAAATTGCCTTTCATGTAGATTATTCTTTACTTCTATTTTGCGACTTATTTGTTCATAGACCTTCGTTTCTTTGTTTCCCTCGTCTTCCTGCACCAGGTGCCATGCAAGGCGATGCGATTTTGATGATCTCCCCACGTGTGAGAATACTACAGAATGGTCAGTTTCGGGTAGATCCCGTGGATGGACAATCATTACCAGGCCACGTTTACTGGAGAGTGACGAAGAGGACTAATGTTGATGCTTGATATACTGTGCTCTTTCCGAGACAGAAGGCTGTCTGGTTGTCAGAAAACAGAGTTTAATATTTATACTCTGTCGACAGCTTCTTCATACAAACATACGCCCTGCCAAATCTCCTCTCCCCTCCCTTTCCCCAAATCTTTGTTAGGTTATTTTCATAATGACGAATGATTTATTTGCCTGCATTTGCTCAGACCAACCAATTACTATTTGCTACATGCACGGCATGCGCACACACGCACGCACACAGATGCACACACACACATGTGCGCGTGCGCACGCTGTCACTGTATAAGACAGTAGACGGGGATATATGTATGAATATACCCCCCTTTATAACCACCCCTCCCCCTTTTACCTGAGAGTACTAACGCCACACAACAAACACAGACAAAGGAAAATATGGTGCACAAACATAAGGCTTTATTTGCATTCACACACGCAGTCTCACCAACAGAATGGCAGATGAAAACCCCAAGATCTTTCCATCCAACACACACAGGCAGTTTTCTCCACCAGAAAAAAAAAAAAAAAAAAGCAAAAAGGAATCAACTATACTAATAACACCAATGCGCGACCATCACCACGTGACCCCTTATGGCAAGTTATGCATACCTGTGGACGCATGTGCTGCGCTTTCATATGTAATGACCCTTCCCTCAGGAGGCACACACACACACCTCAGCCCACTGAAGGCCAATAGTAGAAGGGACAAGGGTGAAGAATTACATCACCCGGTAACCCCTGGCTGAAATATCAAACAAGGTTGATATTCCATAGAACCCGAGATGCCCACGCGATGCTTTTCCCAAGCTGTATTCCTTATACTAATTTTTTTATACTAAATTTTTCTATTGGTGTCAGGCTATCCTTACACCTAAACTCAATCCCCCAAAATATCATTCACAGCACTTAAATTGTTCAAGTGACCCGAAAGCCAGTCTTGCACTTTCAGTATCTCACTCAAAGTCCCAGGCGGACACTTGACACACGCAAGAAAAGCAAACTAAAAAAAAAACCACAAAAAAACAAACCAGCAATACAGTAAGTGTTTTTCTAATATAACAATGTAAACGTCTGTCTCTGATTCACGACGTCCTCACACCAATGTACCTCCCAAAATACAAGACCTGCACTGAAGCGCTTGAGACGAAGCAGCTGTAATCAAGTTGTGATGCATCGAAGAGTCCGGTCCCCTCCTACTAGGCACCAACTACACCACTCACAAGTCACACGCAGATAATATACTGCAGTGAGCCTCCAGGTGCTTGCCCACCCCGAAGAAAGGACAAAACCGTAGCTGGAACTGCAACCACTGGGACTGCAGAAGACAGTCGGCGTCCAGTCTGGAACGCACCCTGCCGGATCCAGGTGCGTCCCCACTCCAGGCAGAGGAATGGACAGGGATGACAGTAGAAGTGGAGGTAACACGACCCCCCAACCCGAGAGGCCGACCCTCATGGATTTGCTGTGCAGGAGAAGCAAGAAAACTCGCCGGAACCTGTGACAAAGGAAATGTCTTACTATCACAGAAGAATAAAGTTATTTGTTGCTTCACTTAAGTAAACGTCTCTGAGTGTTTTCATGTTTTTTTTTAGCATTTCATGTTGACTCACTAAATATAGTCCTGAGATGTGCACGTCACAACCCAAAGTGCGACAGCTGATTGGATTTTAAACCATGCTTTATACAACCAGCCACCTTGACATCAAAATTCTCTCTCACCAGAAACTTTGCATCACAAATTTAAACCGACCCCATTGACTTCCCATTTCCATCAACGGCCGCGAACATGATTGTAACAATTCCTTCATAACAGTGATTATACCGTTAGAGTTATATTCCTACGACTTCAGTTCCCATCGAAGTCTCCAAGATACAATGATTCAGTAAGATCATAAATCATATTTATTCCAACAACAACTGACTGTTAGTGACTACCAGTACCAGTCACAGTTCAGGGCCTATTACCTAATAACATGCGTAATAGAATCATCAAACACATCTCAAGCAAAACCAAAATAATAGAATTGAACCCGGGTACCCTAATTTCCTAGCAGGCACAAACATAATCCCGCAAATGTTAACAGAAATTATCAAGTGCTAGGACAATAACCAATTACGTAAGCTCGACAAGGATTTCCGAGCACTGCTATACATTGTCCTAAACATTGCCTACTGACACCACAATGCTGAAGAGAACTTTCTTAATACTGTCGACTAAAACAAGACCATGTACATATATATATACACCAAAAGTAGACTTCTGAGGCACAGTTCCTAAGTATCTGAAACATCTTTATTATCATCTGCTATTTCTCTCTTTTTTCCAATTGTGATAACCTGTACTAAGTAATCAAACTGATACTACTATTGTATTTAGCATACATCATTAATTCACCTGCAAATTTTTAATAATAATTAGAAAAAAAAACTCTTTTATTAATGCAGTAATCCTTAATTTACCTTTCCGCCCACCGTTTGGTTCCACGCTCAAACACCAAAAGTGAACTTCTACAAGACGAGTCTATCCGAGATACCACCACCCGTCACCTATCGATCGATAAACCTCACACACGCCCAGACACAGCGCATGCAGTCTGCCCTCTGTACCTGCCACGCACCTCGCGACAGTCTCCTCTTTTAATATTAAAAATTCCGGTCCTCCGACACCAACCAACTCTCTCAGAAAATAATCAATCTTTACAAAACTTGAAAACAATATTTCTGCACACCAGCGACCACTACCAAGAACAACATATTATGTCTTAGCACATCAATACCACTGTAACAAATCCACCTATCTGCATCAACGTGGATCAGATAACACACATTATTTTATTCCTAGATGTACGGCTTTCCTTGACTTTAAGTTCAAGTTATATGCTTTTTTTTCTATTCAGACTTCTGCGCATTTAAATTTCCTCCTTCTCTTCTCTCCTCCCACAGAATTCCCCCCCCCCCCCCCCCCCCCCCACTCCCCCCTTAGTCAAACTCACACAAAAACAAACTTCGCGAATAAAAACCAAATAATAAAAAAAATCCTCCAGTTCTGGGGACTGAAATACAAAAGTTGATGAAACCATGCTGTCTGCAAACAACCAACTTTACAGCCCTCCTGAATTTCCGCTGCTTTACATGCTCACCTTGGTCAAAAACAGGAACGACACACACTGGACAAACACCCTCAGTCGCCGGGACACTGCCAGACAGCCAACGCCCTGGTAGATGCAGACCCCGCCACTGAACACCGAAACACCGACAGTCAAAACAGGAATGACACACACTGGACGACACCCTCAGTCGCCAGGACACTGCCAGACAGCCAACGCCCTGGTAGATGCAGAACCCGCAACTGAACACCGAAACACCGACAGTCTAAACTCAGGTAGCCAAACCTTCAGATGTCGGTTGAGGGCATACCCAGAACCCCTGCCCCAACGGCAGGAATAAACTTGAGCACGAGGCCAACCCAACCTTCGCGGATGAAGCCTCAATTCGTACCGGCTTGCAGACACACGACGACACTCCGAATTCAACTCGGAAACTCACAAGACAGCACTCACATGCATGGAATTCCCCGATCACATCTAAGAACTCCAGTTTCACGAGTGTTCGTTTGCACACGTAAAAAAACCCACTATTCCGGCGAGTCTAAATGTTCTCCTCTTTCCCCCCTCCAAGAGTTGACAAGTAAGCATACTCCCAGCAGGAATCACGCGCTTCATGTCCACTGCCCACCCCGAAACGGACGGGCCACACTCCACAATTGTCACTGAGGTGACCAGTAACCAGTTCGTGCGTGACACACGCACACTTCAGGAGAGAGAGAGAGAGAGAGAGAGAGAGAGAGAGAAATTAAATTCTGTTTTAACACTTTCTTGTGAAATAATTATATTTGCTGTTATCAATGTACGCAAACAGCTGTTATCTCATTGCATATTCAAGACAGTCTAGTTGATTTGGTATGACTAATGATTTGCCTGTATGTTTTGTTCAGTGTTCCCTCACTTAATGTAACTCTGTCTGCCCAGAGGATTGCATCTTCAGCCGCATATGATGGTTTATTTGATAGCGCAAAAAAGATCTGGAGCTGATTGAAAGAAACCTGGTGGGAAGATGTAAAGTGATTCAGAAATGAACCCACTACATGCTGGTTGGCATCCGGAAGTGTGGATGCGGATCAGGTGGATGATTTAGAAAATGTCTGGCAGGATCACCCAGAAAACAGTGAACAGGCCTGAACAAAACCGGTTTGATGAACTGGTCTGAACAAAACCGGTTTGATGAACTGGTCTGAACAAAACCGATTTGATAAACCAGTCTGAACGAAGTCGGTTTGATGAACTGGTCCGAACAAAACCGGTTTTAAAGAAACAGTTTATTTGAAATAGCTTAACACGGGAATGTAAGTGCTTTTTTGTTTTTGATTAAGCTTGTTTGTTGGTGTGTATGGGGAGGGAGGGGCGGGGGGGGGGGGGGGGGGACGTTCTCCGTCGTTGCCTTCATTTGTATTCAGTCAATCGTTTGCTGGCACGGTCATGCTGGAAGTGTTTAGCAGGAAAATCTTTCTGTTAGGTCCAGAATTTTTCATCGGAGATAGTAACGACGTAGAACTGATAGAACGGCCACATACGATCGAGAAGTACTTCGCATACACCAGCGTGGGGACAAGGCTAGCGATAGACAGGAAGGGTGTCATCAAACAGTGGAAATTCTACAGTCATCAAAAAGGATTCACTTTCTTTCAAGTCTGGAGACCCATCCATCATAGAGACGAATACAGGTAAAACGGAACATGGGAAAAAGAGGTCGGGAGCACTGGCTCCCTCTTCAGCAAATGATCTCCTACAAAGTAGCATGTTTCTACTGTCAATCTTTTACATTCTCCTGTTCTCAATATCTGACTGATGTGTTGCGCTTGTATAGCGCATCACGTGAACTCTTTTCTTCTGATATTCTCTTCCACATTCTAGTTGTTTGTAATAAAACTTTTGGTGGGCGTTCCTTAGCCTATCAGGCCCCTTTTAGTTGGAACAATTTTCTTCACTGCATCATCTCAGATACTCTGCCTCTCTGTTCTCTTTTTAACTTACTTGAAAACTTTTCTTTTCCCATCTGACTGATGCATACAGATATGTGACGTTGCCGTTTTCAGGAGTATTACATGTAGCTGGATTCCAGCGTTTCCTCATCCAATAGTTAATGTTTTTGTTTGAGAGGTGGATGAAGGGTGGAGAGGGAGTGTGAGAGGATGAAGGTGGATGGTGGCACGTGTGGACATGGAGCGAGCTTGTAATTATGGTTTGCGTTTTTGTGTATCGTCTGTTGTTCTGATTTATTTGGCTTGGAATTTGATGTGTGTTCTTGTTTATTGTACATTGCCAGGGCATTCCATTAGTTAGGTGCACAAATGTTCTTAATGATAATAGTAATGATGATAATACTAACAATGATAATAATAGCAACAACAGTGATGATTATAACGATACTCATAATGATAATAATAATAACAATAACAAAAATATAAACAATTGTAGTAATAGTAATGTTAATGATAATGATTAAAAAAAAAATGGTGATGATGATGATAACAATAATAATAATGATAACAATGATAATCTGTCCGTTTGTTTCATATGACAGGTCAACATTTCCATTCTTTACCAAGCAGCATAGCATAAGACGGCATAATGCATTAGTAGTTTGTAAGAAATTGAATACTTGCAATTGTAGCCGGGTGCTAACGGTACATTTCTTGGTTACCCGTCGTAGATAAAATGTTTTGTTCAAGGGTTACCTTCCCACTTACCTCCCTTGATTTTTTGTGTGTAAACTCTTCAAATACGAATACCTCAGAACCTACATAGTTGTATACACGTTTCTGAAGTCACTTATTTGTTACAGTCGTGCTGGGCCGAGAAGCCCGTATTTTCTCTAAACTGACATTTTGCACAATAAATCTTGGTGCCATTTTCAATTGTCCATCGAACAAACCTTGAATAATTCTTGATTTCACAAAAAGTATGAGAAAAACCGAAGAACCCGAAAATGCACATTAGAAGTAAAGTCCATAAGCTCTCATTTCATAAATCGCATGCCTAGGATCTTTTCCACACAGGCTTGCGACTATATGAAATGACTGACAGCACCGGTTTCCTTGAGCAAGTCGCCTTCTTTGTTCATTGTCAGAGTTTTGATCCAAATTATCATTCTACGAAATTCAGACTTCCCGATCAAAATCTTGCTAATGACTCCATTTCTGTTATAAATGTAACTGAAAATGTATAGAAATTATTATCCAACAGTCCATTTTAACAAAGTATTTTTCAATTGAAAATCGTATCAAAAGCATGCGCCGACGGCCCAGCGAAGAGAAAAGTCAGTTGTGTTTTCTACCAATTTTCAAAAACAAAGTTCTCCGCTCAGACACTGTCTTGTATAATGAAGTTTACATGTATGAAAGAGCGAAATGCCAGCTATTCATTCATTGCAAAATCATTTCACGGTCTCTAGTATTTCTTATCAGAATAGTGAAAAATATTATGCAAACACGTTAAAAGTGGGTTCACTCTGGGACATTAATCAGCAATGATTTGGCACAGCAACAAAATTGTCAAACGTGACTTACTGCATTGTATTCCCTGGATTCTGAGGTTTTCATTAATAGTAAATATGTGTGAATACTTTGAATGGACGGCGAGCCAGACAACACGGAAGCTGGGACAGATAGCACAAATTTCTGTCGGTTCCGGCCTCACAAGGCCCGCTTTGTCTTCGGCACCATGTAGCTGGTTTTGCGGTCCAGTTCGCCCCTATATATTTAGATGCTCTGTCTGAGAGTGATCAGTGTTCCCTGAGCGACTAGCATGCATGGGCAATAAGGGAGAAAAACTCCGCTTTGTCGTCTGTGTCTTCTTGGCTGGCTGCTTTCCCTTGGCTCCTACACTTAAAACCATCTGCCTGTCTTCACCTGCAACACCCCATACCCCTCCACACCATCACACAATACTGCAGCTTTACATAAGAAGTTAAACGAAAACGGTCCGATTTAAAACTGCATGTTATAGCAAAATGGTAATAGAATGAGCGATAAAAAGATAGAGACGGACTTTACTGGCAGACCACAAATAAGTATGATCGAATGCTAACTGAAGCACAGTAAAGAAATTGCGGATCAACATGAACATGTACATACATAAATGTCTGCTACGATCAGAGATAGACACTTAAAATAACAGAACATATTACAGAGAGAAACAGAATACACAGCATCAAATTCGACCCAAAGTAGTGCAGTTCTGCATTTGTGTACACAACGACTTGCAGCACAACACAGCGTTAAGGGTGATGGTAGGCTATAATTTGTAAACTTAAAACATCCAACAGTTTACCCCAGTTTGTTTGTTTTTCCTTTCTATGTCCACATCAAATATCTGAATAAAAGACAAACAAACAATAAAGCTCCCAAAATAAGTATTCGATCCATTCTTGACAAGTGGGAATATATTTTAGTTAACAGAATTAGTGAATTTCAGGGGGAAAAAAAACGAATGCATTTTAAAGTAGCATACAGGTACTAGTGAAATGCACGTGTCATCTGTATCATTTTGTCCCTAATCATAATGCATGTGTCTCCTGTTTTGTTTAATCACTGATCATATTTGTAAAATTGTGTGACTATATTACAATACGTACTTGTTATCTTCAAAACAAAAACATATATCAATGCCAATTCGATGATTTCTTTTCTGTTCTCTTAAAAATAATAAACTGTTTGCGTTGTCTGTTATCTCTATTTCTTTTTTTATTGCTCGTGTTGTCTGTTATTTCTATTCCCCTTTTTTCTTTTACATTCTATGTATTCGTTAAAGAAAAACCAACGACAGAATTATAAACTAAGTGTTACTTTCGGAAACTAGTATAAGGACAGCAAACCAAATTTCTGTCCATAGTATTTCACATCTTCAGGGATTATTTTCACACTTTGCTTGCTCACTTATATACTTATGCTCAACATTCAGGACATCTGGAACTGCATGAAATGTTAGTTATCCATGCTTTGCAATACATTTTAAGTTGCTAGTATCTTATACAATCCGTATTTACAAAAGACAGACAGACAAACAAATAAACAC
This sequence comes from Conus canariensis, assembly GCA_033310375.1. Lineage (NCBI taxonomy): Eukaryota > Metazoa > Mollusca > Gastropoda > Neogastropoda > Conidae > Conus > Conus canariensis. Next base: position 60,959,719 of record CM065729.1, read on the forward strand.
ACTATTCCTGTTTTACGTTGCATATTTGATGGATTTCATCAAATACCTATCATCATCATCATTTTTTGTAAAATGCCACTGCTTGCTTATGGAGATTTACACAAGCATTTTAGACAACACTAAAACATACACTTCATGGTTGTTAATGGAAACACAAGGAAAAAATAGCTTGTTTAATGTGTTTGAACATGAATAGGCAGATATGAATTGGAGAAGAATATTGTTTTTGTTACTTTAAAATCTGCTAAAATCTCTGCAAGCCGGTGTCGTGTATAATGCTGTCGACGTAATTTTATGGGCGACGTAATTATATACGACACCCGCATAATTATAAAGAGCTGATTAGAAACGAAAATTGAAGAAAGATCTTCAAATCCGTAATCATTTGTGAAAAAGTAAAGAAAATATAACCTGCTGTTCTAATATATGCGCATGATTATGGTATGTGAGTGTAATGTTCCATATGTAACAGATGGCTAGAAATAATTGTTGCTAGATAAATAGATCTAGTTGCAAAGCGAGACGACTGCAGGCGGAAATCTAAACAAATCTTAAATAAATGTTAGTGAACCGCCCAGAGAACGTGGACAAACGAGTCACAAGACGAAACACAACGCGTTTCGATCTCTTAGGTCTTCATCGGGTGAGACATAAACGAATAAAACAACGAAAATTCACTTAGCTTTGATCGCTTCAGATCACTTCACAGGGTTCTAAAGGTAGTAAACAAGTGGGGTAACTTTTGCTCCCATAAGAAAACCTAACACAGAGTAACTTTTATTCAAGACTGGCACAGCCTTTTAAACTTGAATAAAGTCAGACAAATACATAGACGAACAATCTAATAGTGGGGGGAAAATCAAGCGCAGGCCAACAACTGAACTGTCTTCATAGTAATGACTTGGCAAAGATTTGGACTTAAGGAGGGGGGGTTTGAAGATGGAGAAACTGGGAACATGAAATTAAGAAAATATATTACAGATATGAAAACCCTTCACTAGCTGCATAAGGGAACCATCGTAATCCCTTTTGAAGGCAGAAATATTTGTATTGCCTGCTCCGAGGCCTTTCGTCCGCTGGGTTGGAACTCATCAGGGAGACACGGCTGGTTGTGTCTGCGCTCCTGGCGTCAAATAGAGACACACCACAGTCCATAATACTGTGGTGTTCTCACCACCAAGGGTGCAAAAAAGAATCCAATAGCACCCCCAAAGCAGCCAGTGAAGGGTAGTAAATGAAACCAAATGAAAGTGTAGGGAGGAAAAAAGTTGCTGAAAAACTAAAGACATTATGCAAATAGTATAAAATGTAGGGGACAATCTTTGAGCCTACGCTTGAGGATCCACCCAAAGATGCAAGGGAGATCAAAAGACAAACACACAGATGGACAGAAACAAATACAAATAACCTCAATTTAATCGAAACAAAATTGGAAATGAAATGAGGCAGGGAACAGTAAACAATAAACAAGTGGGGTAACTTTTGCTCCCATAAGAAAACCTAACACAGAGTAACTTTTATTCAAGACTGGCACAGCCTTTTAAACTTGAATAAAGTCAGACAAATACATAGATGAACAATCTAATAGTGGGGGGAAAAACAAGCGCAGGCCAACAACTGAACTGTCTTCATAGTAATGACTTGGCAAAGATCTGGACTTAAGGGGGGGGGGGGGGGGGGGGGGGGGGGGTTGAAGATGGAGAAACTGGGAACATGAAATTAAGAAAATATATTACACATATGAAAACCCTTCCCTAGCTGCATAAGGGAACCATCATAATCCCCTTTGAAGGCAGATATATTTGTATTGCCTGCTCCGAGGCCTTTCGTCCACTGGGTCGGAACTCATCAGGGAGACACGGCTGGTTGTGTCTGCGCTCCTGGCATCAAATAGAGACACACCACAGTCCATAATACTGTGGTGTTCTCACCACCAAGGGTGCAAAAAAGAATCCAATAGCACCCCCAAAGCAGCCAGTGAAGGGTAGTAAATGAAACCAAACAAAAGTGTAGGGAGGAAAAAAGTTGCTGAAAAACTAAAGACATTATGCAAATAGTATAAAATGTAGGGGACAATCTTTGAGCCTACGCTTGAGGATCCACCCAAAGATGCAAGGGAGATCAAAAGACAAACACACAGACGGACAGAAACAAATACAAATAACCTCAATTTAATCGAAACAAAATTGGAAATGAAATGAGGCAGGGAACAGTAAACAATAAACAGTAAACAAGTGGGGTAGACACAACCAGCCGTGTCTCCCTGATGAGTTCCGACCCAGCGGACGAAAGGCCTCGGAGCAGGCAATACAAATATATCTGCCTTCAAAAGGGATTACGATGGTTCCCTTATGCAGCTAGTGAAGGGTTTTCATATCTGTAATATATTTTCTTAATTTCATGTTCCCAGTTTCTCCATCTTCAAACCCCCCCTCCTTAAGTCCAAATCTTTTCCAAGTCATTACTATGAAGATAGTTCAGTTGTTGGCCTGCGCTTGTTTTTTCCCCCACTATTAGATTGTTCGTCTATGTATTTGTCTAACTTTATTCAAGTTTAAAAGGCTGTGCCAGTCTTGAATAAAAGTTAAACTCTGTGTTAGGTTTTCTTACGGGAGCAAAAGTTACCCCACTTGTTTACTGTTTATTGTTTACTGTTCCCTGCGGAGCAGGCAATACAAATATATCTGCCTTCAAAAGGGATTACGATGGTTCCCTTATGCAGCTAGTGAAGGGTTTTCATATGTGTAATATATTTTCTTAATTTCATGTTCCCAGTTTCTCCATCTTCAAACTCCCCCTCCCCCCCCCCCCCCCCCCCCCCCACCCCCCCTTAAGTCCAAATCTTTGCCAAGTCATTACTATGAAGACAGTTCAGTTGTTGGCCTGCGCTTGTTTTTCCCCCCACTATTAGATTGTTCGTCTATGTATTTGTCTGACTTTATTCAAGTTTAAAAGGCTGTGCCAGTCTTGAATAAAAGTTACTCTGTGTTAGGTTTTCTTATGGGAGCAAAAGTTACCCCACTTGTTTACTGTTTATTGTTTACTGTTCCCTGCCTCATTTAATTTCCAATTTTATCCCATTTAATTTTTTTTGTTGTTGTTGTTGCTTTGTTTTATTTATCGTCTTTGTAAGTTCAGATTTATCTTTCTCTGTACGTTGTTTTTCATTTGCGTCCATCTACGTCTTTGTAATTATCATTGGACGTGCGTGAAGCCACGTGTGCGTTTAAATGTGGAGGATGGGGGTCGGGGAGGGGGGAGATGCAGACCATACGGTTTCCCGTATGTTGTACATAATTATGTTTGGCGAAAAAAAAAAAAACAAATTGGAAGAACTGAAGAATAAAACAAAACAAAATAAACCCGGGAAAAGAAAACCCAGAGACGAAGTTCTTGAGTGGTAATTGCATTTGCAGAATATAACCATAGCGTAGGTGTGGATGGGTGGGTAGAGGGCTTTGACCAAACAGCGACAACTCTTGCTAACTTCAGCGCGTGAAATCGTGTCAGGCTGTATCTGCTTCTTCGATGACATGCCCTGGGAAAAAAAAAAAAAAAAAAAAAACAGGCGAGAGAACATGAATTTGCCAAAAGATGTTAATGAATCAATTTTAACAGTAATTCGTGTTAGATATACCTATTATCTATCGCTACCTGGAGGAAGAAATCTCTGGTGTATCACGTTAGGTGAAAATTGAATTAATTACCTCCCTTCCCAGTTTCCCCTCCTTCCCCTCCAAAACATTTCAAACACAAAACATAGAAACACTCCCGTCCCCCAACGCTCTTACAAAAAAAAAAAAAAAAAAAAAAAAAAAAAAAATTGAATTTTGTACGGACGCTTTGTAGAAAGTATGCTCATTTTTTGTTGAAAAGTATGTCAATAGCAGTTTAATGGTAAATGGGTCTAGACATATGAGTGCTTAGTCCAAGATGCTAAATTCAGTGTTCTAAAGCAAATACCATGTTTTTAATAACAGCAACAGAAAACGTGATGAGATAGATTTCATAAGAATTGTCTTGGTAGCAAATAATCACGAGATCCTACTATAACGTTACATGATGGGTGCGTTTTGTGTATGTGTGCTATAGTCTTGATGTTGAAAGTAGCATGGTAAAACGGAAACGAAATTGTGGGAGAACATACACTTCATAGCGATTAGGCACAATACGCAACAAGAGAGCAGCCGCCATTGCTTCTGTTGGTGTTGCGACTGTTACTGCTGCATCAACCAGCCTGTTGTCATAATTCCTTTGCAGGTTCATCCTCGTCGGTCAAAACCAAGTAGAGACCTCGGGTCAGGGTGAAGAGACCTATGACCTGGATGAAGCAGACTGGATCATCGTGCAGCCTGGGGACAGGATAGGGCTCAGCGAACCGGCGAAATACAGGGGTAATGTACCGTACTCGCCCTGCAGTAACGACACACATCCAGAGGATTTTGGCGTGACAAACGCCAATGCAAGTCGTGGCGATTTTTCATATTCTTTTGTATATACGTTTTCCAGTCACACCAGATGTATGGAATTCTCCTTCAAGGCGGTTATTCATCCTGTTAGTAATCCATCTGTCTGTCTGTCTGTCTGTCTCTCTCTCTCTCTCTCTCTCTCTCTCTCTCTCTTAGCGACCAGATAATATTGAGTCATCCATTCTGTCGTTTGTTGATGATGTCTCCTCCAATCTGAAATGACAACAGGTTTATGGAACCAGTCTAAGAGTCGGTACAATTCATTTGAATGCCTAGGACGAGTTATAAATATAGATAGTAGTAATGTTACTGTAGGCATTGTACAAATAGTGGTCTTGTGGTGGAGTACACATACAAGTGGTTAATAAATTTATATGTTTTGGTATATATTCCACCACCAGGCATTGGTGTTTTTTTTCTGAAGCTTATACTGATCTTGTCACGAAAACCAAGAAGGCTGTCTTCAGCATTTAGAGTGTTCTGAACGCTTTGGAAGACAACTCTGTTAGTTGCTTGTTTTAGATCATTTGATGTTCAATTACAGCCAGTACGGCTCAGAAATATAGGTGCTGTGCGAGACATGTAACAGAAAAAAGGCATATGTGTTTTCATGAAACAATCCCTGGGAGAGGGCAGAAGAACACCTAACGAGATCTCTGTAAAATAGGGGACTGTCCAAATGAACTGTTATCCGGTACATTCAGTCATGGCTGATGATAAACAGAATGGAGCTCTACGGACTTCTCCACAAATATGATATAATCCTATATAACCCAGAGGAACTAGAAAAACAAACGTGAGTATTGAATGTGAGAGAAACGTTATACAGATTTGGCTTCTAGTTTGCGGGACTAAACCGAGGAATTGATTCTGTAAACGACTTCACGGAGCTCTTCAAACAGAGGTTCATTACATGATCGGAAACAAAGCTAGAGAAGTCACATCAAAAAACGTTTTACACTGAAATTTTACAATACTTATAAGCTGGAGACGTCACGTTACAGAAAGTTTTAGACTGAAATTTAACAACACTTACAAACTATCACTTGAATCAGAACCTTTTTAGTCGTAGAGAATTTCATTATACGCACTTGAACATGCTTTAGAATTGGCAGAGGGGGCTATAAAGGTCTGTCCTGCTAATGATGATTTGAGAAGAGATTTCATACCTAGTTAGTATTCCAGTCATCCACTCCATTTCAGAAAATGTAAGAATCCACCATGTGTTTAGGCATGTGGCCTAACATTATAATATGTTGCCATTCTCTCTCTCTCTCTCTCTCTCTCTCTCCTCTCTCAGATGTGAGGACAACCCGATTCATGTCTTAATGTGATTTCTGGAAATCGAATGTGTATTTTGATGCAACTTATCTTTACACTAATTCGTTGATTATATTTTTCTCTGGCCAGGATACTTCCCCATTCGACAATCCAGTCAAAATAGCTATAGTGAATTAGCCGTATACCTTACCTGCTTCGAGAAACGTTCATTAAACCAGTCAGTCGACCAACTGATAACTGACCTATCCCTTTCTGACATTTTATAAAATTTGAACTGCCAAATCTGAAGTTGATAGTGCAGTCGGCTGTGTGCTAGCGATACTTGTTTATATGGATGTACACGTACGCACATTTCCTTCTTTGTTTTCATGATGGAATGAAAGAATGGTTTGGTCACAGCCGTTCTCATTGCGTGCCAAACCGGACATGCCTACCAGTAGTGTGGCCCTTGTGTCTGGCTACGATGTGGACAGGAGAAAAACGGTGTATCTTGGGGACAGCTCCAACTTCTACATCCCTGTCGATGGTTGCATCAAGGAATGGCAGTTCTATGCCATTCATGGCGGAAGTGGCGCCTTCCAGGTCTGGAGACGTGTGGGAGTCATTGGAGAATGGAGGTCGGTTGATGTGCGTTGTCTGTTTTAGGATGGAAGTGTAAAAGGCAGGCAGAAGGGCGTATATAGAATTTAGATGTAAATACATGAACAGCACCAAAGAAAAAAAAAGGGGGGTAAAAAAGACATTTAATTTTCATTGACAGGAAATAGAAGCTGTACGCTCTTTGGACATGTTGTAACATGATATAAAAGGCAATTTTCTTTTTATTCACATTTAAACAATATCGGAAACTGAAGAGATTTGTCCTAGAAATGGGATCAGCTCTTACTGCGGTGAAGTCAATAATTCACTAAATCTGGTGGTCGTTGAAATATGATACAAGCTAACTTGCCATTCTTCCAGTTTACTGGTTAATGAAAACCGGTGCTACTTCGATGCTGTCTTTCACAGATATAAGCTGATCGGTCAAAACGTTGTTGAGAGAGATTACAATGATGAAGGCCTCCTCAAGTTGAAGGTAGAAGAAAAGGAGAGAATTGCAGTTAAGGCAGGGGACATCATCGGCTTCCTGTATGGAGATGGGCCGATGGGAATACCCTACTCTATGTGCGATCCAAAGTCCTACCCAGACAGTCACAATGTCTCCTGGTTCCAACCGCTGACACCAGACTCCATTGAAACGGACCGTGTCTATGCATTCAAGACTGACACTTACCGGTGTCGGGTCCTTTCCTTCAGAGCCATCGTCAAGCAGGTATGGGATAAAGATTATTTAGTTAGTCGTGTTTTTTTGTTTTTTTCTTTTTCCTTCAAAGTGATGATCACGCAATAATGGACCACAACGCTTATTTAAAATTTCTATGTCACACAGAGTATATCAGCAGCTGGAGCAACATCATCACAATCATCATCATCATCTTCATCATCATCATCATCATCATCATCGTCGTGGTCGTCGTCGTCGTCGTCGTCGTCTCATTCTCTCTCTCTCTCTCTCTCTCTCTCTCTTAGTGCACACAGCCATCGACAGCACATTTTTAAGTCTTTCACATATAATCACATCTTAACGAAAAAAAAAAACAACAAACAAACAAACAAACAAAAAACCCTAAGAAAAAAGCAAATCAAGTAAAATGCAATTTACAGCGGTGTTTTTCTGTATGTTATTTATCTAATAAACTTGGTTGTTGAATGAATCACAAAGATACCTTCGTTAGTTGTGCTACTTTATAAGTTTACGATGTTTGTCCTCAGGAGTACTGACTGTAGTTTTCAAAGTATAAAAATGATTTAGCTTTCGATGAAGATAGTACAAAGGAAATAAAATACACAACGAATAAGGACACTAAACATTATGTTATATCGGAGATATGAAATGCATTTTGTGTTAATTCTCACTGAAGTGTTTGATTTCCAAAGAATTCATGATATGAGAAAGGGTCAGATTATTACTAGCACTACAACTATTGCTGCTGCTGCTGCTATTGCTACTGCTACTGCTACTACTACTACTACTACCATTACTACTACTACTACTGTAAAAACAAACCAAAAATGCAATTAAAAAATCCAGATAACAAACATATAATTCTAGCATAACAAGTTGCAGATTTGAGTTGACATTCAACGTCATTAACAGAAAGGGAGAAGAAACTCCTGGCCTGCTTCAAAGAAGGAAGAACTTGTGTGTCAACAGACACAATTGCACGCATGAAACCCATTGATTTTTTCCCCTTTGTTCTCTCTGGAGTCTTGCAAAAGAGATTATGTATCGGTGAAAAAGACAGCAACTACAACCCTTTTCTCATTACAATAATTTAGGTGAAAAAATACAACTATGCAATCACGCTCACACACACACATACACACACACACACACAGAATGAATGAATGAATGATTTAATGAGGTAAGCTTACAAAGTGCGCGCGCACGCACACACACACACACAGAGGCACACATATGCACACGCACGCACGAACGCCGTACACTCACATGCATACATGCACTCAAACACACACACATACTCAAAATCACATATGCGCCTGCAGCTTGTACGCAAGCACACACACGAACGTAATACTCTCTCTCTCACACACACACACGCACGCGCACACACACACACACACACACACACACACACACACACACGCACACACACACACACAGAGCACACTTGCGAGCGTACGCACAACGTCTGTGTACATAGTTGATGCCATATACATGTACTCAAAACCTTGCAGTGTCGTTTACATACTAGATGCTTTTTAATGTACACTTGTGGCCCAGGCATGTGATCGACCAGATGATCTGTATACGAGCGACGTGGACATTATATCTCGGCCGTACAGAGGATACGAGAAGACTGCGTACGTGGGGAACAGCAAAAACTTCTACATCCCCGCTGATGGTTACGTCAAGGAATGGCAGTTCTTCTCCAAACATGGTGGAAGTGGTGCCTTCCAGGTCTGGAGACGGACAGCCACTGACCTAAAGTACGTTGTCATGTGGTGCACTTTACGCCAGGTGGCTCATCATGTGCTGTATAGTTTCTTTTACAGATTCTAAATGCTACATCGGTCAGTTGAACAATCCTAAAAGGCCATGGGATGAATGCCTTATGCCCAACTTCCTCCACATCTTTCACAAATCCCTGAAACCTGCAGTTGTTGCTGCCACACACGTATTTAGTGTAATCCTAAGAAGCCTAATCACTCTACCTAGCTGGACAATCATGTGTGACGATTGACTGTGTTGTTCTAAAGAGGATCTACCTAACCCTGGGCCTGGTGAAGGTGGGAAAGCTGGTGGCGTTAACAGCGATTCTGGTTGATGAATGCAGTTTGGTAGAAGTTGGTGAGGATGAGTCGGGGCACGTGACCCATGACCCGGACCCTGTTGCATGCTGCTCGCTTAGATGCTGCTGCTGCTGCTGCTGCCAACTGATCTGGAACGCCACCATTGCCCTGTGGTCCGGTCGTTTCATTGTTTGCCCAGACTTCAGAATCAGTACCCGAAGATGGACAGGATTTGAGGGGTCTGTGGTTTTGCTTGGGTTGACCATGCGGCGTGTCGATGATGTATGACCATGGAGCACATTTATGACCACCTCTGCGGGCAGCCTCCAGCCCTTCTGCCAATCCACTCTGATGAGCACAGGGTCGCCTGGGTTCAGCTTCAGAAGGGAATGTATTCCAGGGTGACTATCGCACTTGCTCACCTGTTTTTTTTGAAGACCTTGTCTTGCTCCCATAGATGTTCATGGTCCGCTGCGATAGGTGTAAAGGTTGCTAGAAGTTGGAGCAGGATGGAGCGGATTTTCTGCCCATGGTGAGCTCTGCAGGCCTTGCAGTGAAGTCCATCACTGGTGTAGACCTGTAAGTCACTGGGCAAGGGATACGTCGTCTTGGTTTAGCATCTCTTTTACTATTCTTACTGTCTGCAGCTCCATTTGACTGTGGAAAATACAGGGAACTGGTGAAGTGAATCAAATTTTTCTGTTCTGCCACTGCCACAAAATCCACTGACGCAAACTGTGGGCCAATGTTCAATATGGATGTACCTGGAATTCCACGATGTGCGAAAAATCCTTTCAGTTTTGCCCACGACATGGGAAGTGGCCAAACCTGGCAGTTCTGCAACGTCGATGAATTATGAGAACTTCCTGTACTATGAAGTGGCACTTTTTGTGTTCAATATGTCCAAGCTGTCTTACAGGCTGCCTGGTAGTGGTGACGGAAACAAGGGTTTGCTTTTTTCAAACAATGCCTGCAGGATGCTATATGTTGCTTTATATCCCGTGAAATGTTTTTGTTTCTTCGCTAAAATCTCCTGGTTTCTGTCCAGTACTTCTGCTCTGGTAAAGTACGGGATGACAACACGGTCACTGTATGTCAGGAAACATCGACCACACTGAATTTTGTCTACACTGTGCACAGTCGTCTCATGGCCAGAATCACATCTTCCTGTAGCCTGGCCATCCAGCAATTGTGCACTAGAACGCAGGTTTCAAAATGTCTTTCTGTGTCTCTTCACGAATCTCTGCCAGTCTTGAGTCAATCAAAGGCCACAATGAGCTGTTCTGGTCAGTCTGCTCAATTTCTGCTTTAATCACTTATATGTGAGGAATGGAGTCTTCTTTTTCTGCTGAAATTGGCTTTTTGACAAGGCGTCTGAGACGTACATGTATTTCCTGGCGAATATTTTGCTCTGATGTTGAAAAGCCTGATTTCCCTAAATAGAACAGCAAAACACTTTAAAATAGCATACTTTCTACGCTTTCTGTGTCTCCCTTTCATAAGAAGAGCACTATAAGTTGACTGAAAGGAAATTTAAATATATTCCAAATTCCCGTAGGGGATAGCCACCCTCATCTATATCCCCACCCGTCTCTACACACAAGCAATCTGCGTCTAGCTGACAGGTAGACTCTACGAAATCCACATCGTATGATTCTCACACTAACCAGAACAGAAAAGGGTTTCTTTTGAAAAAGAAATCATACTGAATAAAAGAAAGAAAGATAGGGAAAAAGTTACAGGATGCACGGCTTTGGCCAAACCCATAACAAAAACAATAAATCTCTTTTCTCATACCCAGAATGAAAAAAGAAGCCACAGGTGCTAACAAACAAATCATCAATACTTGATTCTTTCAACAATTTTCTCATTCAAGACTATTCACAATGAATAACACAGGAGAGGCTCACAAAAGGTCAAAGGTCACACTGTCCAATTCGGGAACGGCTTCAAATGTTCACCAAATATTTCCTCTGCTGCAACACGCACATAAACCTGAAGCATTACCGTTGCCGTGTCTCATGTGGATCCATGCAGATTTTTCAACACCAGCCTGCCCGGGTAGCCAGACATACACAACAGAGAGCCTCCTATGGTAGGTGACCTGGATGAGGTCGGTGGGGGAAGAGGACCGCTCCTTCAGCCAGGGGATAAGACGGGAGAGTGGCAAGGCTCACGCAGAGCACGTCGATTAGCAGGACTGAAACAATATAATGCTGCTCAAAGTCCTTCTGTAGAGATGGTAATGATTTTTATTTTATTTTGATGATCGAAGAATAGGATAGGTAAGAATCAGAAAGTCTGAAGAATATTCTGAAGATTGTTTTTTGTTTTTCAGAGTTAAAAAAAAAAATTGTTGCCAAAGTGGAATTTTCCAAGTGAGAAATAATTTCGCCAATGTGGAAGTGAAAGGATCAAAATTATAAAATGACACGGGGGGAGGGGTGGGGGGGGAGAATTTCAAATTTTAAAGGTCTTTCCCAAATTCACACACTCGCTTAAACCAGGTAAAGGGCAACAGCCGACGAGATCAGGAAGTTAACCTGCAAGCAGTTCACACACAATTGTGCTGGAGCTGAGCATCGCTAATCAATTTTGGGGGGGGGGGGGGGGGGGGGGGGGGTCAGTTGAATCCTGCCCAGATATCAAAAGGATTCACAGCAATGACTACATGTAGAAACCTCAAACGATAAGTATGACAAAATGCCGAGAATACTTGAAGAAACCGAAAGGGCAAGCAACCAATACCTGACACATACACTGGTCTTGAAGCGGTACGTAGCTTAAGGCTGGCCGCTTCTTTGGCTGAATCTAGGGCAGTTTTGACTCTGTCACGGTATAGATGAGAATATCACATCCAGGGCAGATAATCAGAATAGAATTTGGCGTGCAGTTCCTTTTAAATACTGCTCCTTCACCCCTCCCCTCCAGCCCATTCCACTCATTTTTGCCATGACTTATCAACAACAACAAAAATATAATGAACACGAAACTAGCGAACTATAGATTAACAATGTAATGTTCATGTATTCTCAAGAAAACAAAATAAATTGTCCCAAAGGAAGAATACTTATTTCCTGTGCCATTTAAGACAGTATCTTTGTCTACAGATACGAACTAATCGGTCAAAATGAGATCAACTTGACCTCTGAAGTCGCAGCACCTTACCGCTTCAGTGTAAACGAAACGGAGAGAATCTCTGTGAAGGAAGGGGACATCATTGGATTCTTGTTTGGAGTTGAGATGACTGGAATTCCCTACTCACGTTGCCATAGTCAGCATGAGAAAGACATGAACAAGAACGTAGCCTGGCTTTGGCCTTTCACCATTGAAAAAATGAATGTTGGCCAGGTGTACAATTTTAATTATGGTTCCGACCGGTCTCTATGGTGCCGAGTCTTCTCATTGAAAGCCGTCATCGAGCAGGTGAGAAGTGTGTGTGTGTGTGCGTGTGTGTGTGTGTGTGTGTGTTGTGAGCATGTAGAAGAAGAAGAAGAAGAAGCTGTTACGTGTGTGTGTGTGTGTGTGTGTGTGTACATACACACGAATTATTTCTAAGCAAATAAATACCGAGCTTGAAACAGTTCCAAAAATTTGTACAAGTATGCTTTACTTTTGGGGAACGACAACTGTAGTCTAACAAGATATTTTTCGGATCATTGTCGAACTCATCTTAAATGTTGATAATATTAGAAGAGAATTAATGCTAATGAGGGCAAAAGGATTTTCGAAGTGTTTTATTGAGACCAAGTGCATGTATTTTCACGAAATTTATTTGGATAGGCATCTGTACATAACGTCACTGTCTTGGACTTCGCTAGTTAATTTAGTCTGAAAATAAACGTCACCTACGGTAATAGCACAGTCTTGTGTGTTATTAGTTGAATTGTTTCGCTTACAGATTACCTTAATTTATACCTTTTCTTTCGGAACGCATTAAGCTGTGCATCCTGTTTTGGAAGGGACTCATGTTGCTGCCCGTTTATCACTGTAAACCAGTGATGATCTCGATTTTCCATAAAGTTGGCAAAAATCAGGATGGAGATCCTTAGAATTAATGGTTAACAATTTGTTAATTATGAGTGGGCTTATAAAATGTTTGCGTATATATTTCTGCACATACACATGTGCGTGCGCGCGCACGTACGCAAGCAAGCACGCGCGCAAGCACACACATACCCCCCCCCCCCACACACACTCACACACGCACTCTCTCTCTCTCTCTCTCTCTCTCTCTCTCTCACCAGATTTCATCATGGAATCTGAATAGGTACACAGACACAAAATAGACATGAATCTGTCAACAGTTATAAAAGCCAAAATCGGAGCTTTGATTCACGGGAAACAGAAGGCACGTTTAACCACGTCATTTTACGAAACGTCATCAAAGCGCACGCTGCTGTGGGGTGTACTGTGCAACATTCTATATTTCTGCTTTTGTGGGTCAGGGTCCAAGTGCTTTTTCTTTTTTCTTTTTTTTGTGTGTGCAAAATCCATAAGGAATGTAGACCTAGCTTTTAAGTTTTGCATTGTTTCAGTATTGTAGGAATTACAGTGTGTTTTAACTACGTCATTGTAATATATGCTTGCATTTATTCGCTCGAACATCATCTTAACGGTCTTTTTTCTTTCTTGAATGTTCAGTTCCTGACAACATAGATGACACATTAAAAGCTAACCGCAGTGACCTGTGTGATTTTCAATGCTTCATTTTCCCCCTCTGTATATTTATATATTTTTTGGGTGTGTATTGTCTTCAAACATTCCCTTTTAATTTTTTGTGTGATGATTTTTAATATTTCTTTTGGCCATCCTTTGATCTAAATCTGCTCTGAAATTTACTGTCCTCGCCCCCCTCGCCACAGTCTGTCGGTCCACTAAATATTGCTAAACTTGGTTCTGCAAGTTTTGTGTTAACTTCCTGACAGCAGAGACACAAACAAAACAAAGGAGTATACTTCGCGTGAGCAAAACAGAACTAGGCTTACTTCGGTAGATGTGAAGTTAATGGCATTCTTATTGTATTTCACCTGTCGTACTTGCTTGTGGTGTTTGATGTATTACTGGTTTAAAAAAAAAAAAAGATCATGGTAGGGTTTTAGTTTGTTTTATTTTATTTGCAGTAGACACGCTTCCTGATTACATCATTTTGCAACTGTGGGCTCGGCAAAGGGTTACACTTTTTTCTGTCCTCGGCTCGTATTTAAAATGGGATTTGGGTGTTACTTAGAATGAAATTATCGCCCATGTATTCTGCACATGCAGGAACAGGATTACGTTTCCTTATGGGAACTTACAATGGATGTGGTAATAAACTGTGAATGGAAGAAGATTGGTTCTTGTGTTATTTTATGAGCGTAATCCGCGCACAGAGCAAGCAAGCGGGCAAGCGAGAGAGAGAGGAGAGAGAGAGAGGGGGGGGGGGGGGTGGAGAGAGAGTAGTCTTCAATTTTATGTCATTGACGTTATGTGATATTAGACGAAAAAGAAAAGAAAAGAAAAGAAACATAACATCAAATACAAAGATACATCTGCACCTCATCATAGGCAAGTGAAAATTGGACTCAGAGTAAATGCTAATCCAGTGTCGCATATTAGTGAGGAATTGTTTTAAATTTCATACAGGGAAGATTCAGTTAAGGTAGGGAAAGAGTTTTCCAACTTCTTACTTTTGAGAAGTCATTGCATATTTGATATCTTTTTGCCACAAATACATTTCCCGTCTTAGTAAATTTTGTTTTAAAAGCATAGGTTTAAGTAATGTAAATCAAAGAGGTCACAGACCTTACATGATATAAACCATTACGAGTTCTTAAAAAAAGGATCATACTGTTGGGGTGGGCAGTTAGGACCCAGGATCCTCCAGCTTCTTTCTCAAGTGCTTCCAACACGAATTCTGTAATAATATATACCCCAACCTCCCCCCCCCTCCTCCCCTTTCTTAGGCTCTCTTCAAATGATATGTTCTTTTCTCCCCCCCCCCCTTTTTTTTTTTTTTTTTTTTTACTCTCGGCGACCCCTCCCCCCCCCCCCCCCATTCATTTTACGTTCTTTATCCTCCTCCTCCTCCCTTCCTCCTCCTCTCCCATCCACCACCATATATTTCCTTTATCCTGCCCCCCACTCCCGTTCCATATATACCGTCTTCCCCCACACACACCCACCTCCACCACTTGCCTACCCCCCCACCTGCAACCCCCACCCCCACCCCCCACCCGTCTTTCCCTCCTACTTAACCCCCATCCATACTCCCATCTCAACACTACTCCCTCCCATGCGCTCTGCTCTGTCCTCCTAATCCTGCCCTGTTATAATCAATAGTTTTAATCAATAGTAAATTTTCTTGGATAGTATAAAACCTTAATTTTATGCGCGAGTAGGATGACATGGTACATATGTGTCTGCAGCTCTCCTGTCCCAGAGGAATGTCCTGTGTAAATATTGGACAAAAATAAAAAGGAAAAAGAGTCGACCAAGCGGTTCTGTAGTCCATTTTTTTCCCCTTCTTCTATATATATATATATATACATGTGTGTATATAAATATACATACACAGAGAGAGAGACAGACAGACAGACAGACAGAGAGATAGGTAACAACAATGCTGTGTTGATAACCTGGCCTCTGCACTTCGTAAAACAATCTTTAGTAAACACCAGAAACTGTAAAGTATAAGAATAAAAACAACAGTCTTTTCATGTCCTCAGACTTGAAAATATTTTTCACAAAGTTTTGTTAATACACAGCTTCTATAGGTCAGGGTACAATGAAAACGCTTCGCAGTAAGTAAAATGGACTATCAAAAAGGGCGAGTTTCTCCTCAGGTAAGATGAGGTCAAGTTGACATCAGTTGCCTGCATACAGCCAAGCGCGCGCGCGCACACACACCGCACACACACACACACACACTGACTGACTGACTGAAACCAATTTATTGTCAGATTAATCCATGGTTGTACTGACATTTAAGAAAACATAATGAACAGAATGTCAACATTTTTCATTTAATGAAAGGAACATAATTCACACACACACACATGCACGCACGCGCGCACGCACGCACACACATACACACACACACACAGCACGCACACGCATACACACACATACACACACATAAATATACAAATACACACACCTCTATACGAACACACCCATACCCTCGCGCACACCACGCGCGCACACACACACACACACACACACACACAGACACACACACACAACACACACACACAAAGGACACTAAAAAAAATAAAGAAAGAAAAAAGAAAAGAAAAAGAATTCTCCCACTATAAACAGTCTAGTATCCCTTTGCACCTTTGCCGCCATCTCTCTCTCCTCTAAGTGTTGTCCTCCTTTGAGTCCTGTCCTTACGATCATCCTCCGTTTGCAAGGACCACTCTTCCAAATATCAAGGCAATAAACATATAGACGGAATATTTCTACACACACACACACACACACACACTAAGGGCCCATATATACTGGTATCCAGAAACATCGATTCTATGTGACGACATGTACCAATACACGGGAGTCAAAGATCATCAGAGTATGGAACTGGCTGACATATTACTCGTAAGAGTCTAATAGCTTATGGGTGTATATGGATTGGGGAAGGGGAAGAAGAGGGAGGAGGGGAGGGGGGGGGGGGGGGATAAAAAAAAAAAAAAAAAGCCGCGCTCTACGTGCAAAGTAAACGCCGAACCATACTGATATGGTATATGCCTAGAATAAAATTTTGATATTTCAAACATTCACGAATTAGAAAAACAAACAAACAAAAAAAAAAACACTTGTTGGGGAGGGAGGCAGTGTGGCGGGGGTGGGGCGGTGGAGGAGTTACAAATATCTTCCAAGTGGATGAGATTTAATAAGATAAACAGCCAACATTGCCAGACTCCAACCATTCTCAACATTGCCAGACTAACTATTCTCATAATTAGGATTGAAAACACTAGACATAGTCGGCGAAAGGTTAAAGGACTTGATCTTATCATGAAGAGGCTGAAAGTCGGTTCTTGTACTAGCACAGTCAAATAAAAAGAAAAAAAAATTAGGGACATCGAAAGTTTGACCACATGCACAAGCAGGTGGCGGTTTTAAATATCTGCCTAACCATCCATTAACCCGCAACCTATGTACAAGGTTACAGTTTGGGATTGGCCCTGGGGGATTACATTTTCTTGTTGGTTTAGTCGTACCCCATCTGTGCTTCCGAGCTGAATCTTCAAGGTATTGTTTCTGTCTCATGTTCCAGATTGAACTTGTGAATATGTGAATAGCTTCACACATGAAGAAAGAAGGGTATCACAATTCAAAACATCGGATTTATTTCTTGCAACTTCCTGTGCATAAAAATCAGTTAAGTAATTGCCACGTAAACCGGAGTGCCCTGGAATCCATCACAAAGTTATATCGATACCCCGCATTATTAACTCATGAATGAGAAATAAGCTCTCACATACCAAGTCTGAACGACTAGACTTTGATTGACAATGTAGAGCCGTAAGCGCTGATTTTGAGTCCGCTAATATAAGTATTTGTCTATGTATAACAGGCATGTCAAGTATAAAATCTAGTGCTCTCAAAATGGCAATTAACTCTGCTGTAAATATAGAACATCCTTGCGTAATATGGAATTTCTTTCTAATGCTAAGCGCTGGTATTACAAAGGAAGCCCCAACATCGGAAGAATCTAAAACAGGACCATCCGTGAAAATGTGTAGAAGACACAAGATGGCGGATGTGTTGTAAGCCCAGGTTTTTTTGGCTCGACATCAAATTTTGGAAAATTATGTTCTAAAGATGACCAAGTCATCTCTAAGGTTGAAAACTGGTGAATGTAAGTCCTCCTCGATGTTTTCGAATGTAAAATCAAAATCGAAAGCCATTCAAACTGTTTGTTCGGAAGAAAAATCTTTTGAGACGACTGACGACCGTTTGAAAGCCCCATTTGGTGACAAGAATGACAGTGGACAAGACTACGACTCTGCGAAAGACCCTACGCTTGAAAAGATCAACAGACTAGAAGAGGTGATCGTTACACTGTGTGAAAAGATTTCTACGCTTGAGTCTGTCGCTCAGAAGCAAAATGTTTTGATCAAATCATTGAGAAGTAGTGATGTAAATCGTAAAAGTTCTGGAATGCAAACAGAGGATCAGCCTTGCCCATCTTATGCTGATGCTGCTCAATGTGGGTCACCGCAACAAGGGTCTTCAAAGACACCTGTCTGTGTTGCATCTCAGGGTAGGCCTAAAGTGTATGTTAGGATAGATGGAGAGGAAAGGGTGAAAAAGAACACACCAACAAAGAAGAATGTTCCAATGAAGCAAAAGGAAAATGACGTCAAGTTCAATGACGCTGGAAAGATGACGCGAAATAGGGCGTGGAGAAATCAGGACAAAGAATACCAGAACAATAAGGAACATTCCGACTCCCCAAGTGTTTTGGTTATTAGTGATTCTGCCTTCAATAAGATTGATTCAGTCCGACTGGGGATGGCCTATGGTCTTCAAGTTGCAACCCGAAAGGCTTTTGTCATTGATGACATCCAAACAGTAGCTGAAAAGGCTACGGAAGATCTGTCTCCTGCTCCAGAGTGCATAGTTTCGCACGTGGGGATAAACGACCTTAAAGGAAAAGAAGCAGTTGAAAGCGGAAGAAAAATGGTGTCTGCCATAGAGACTGTCAAGGATACGTTCCCCCAAGCCAAAATAGTTTTCAGTAAGGCTCTTCCGGTTAGACTAGAGAGACTGGAGGCAAAGCGCATGGTATACAAATGCTCATGTGTACTCCGTATGCATTGAAAACAAAATCAAAAACGTCTCTTTCGTGGGGTATGACGTTGTCAGTCAGGTGAGACATGCGGTAGATGGCAGGCTTCCTTGGGCGACATCTCCATAATCTCTTCTGGGAGCGGCCAAAACGCAGGCAGAAGCGGGCAAAGTTCTTTGGCAGAGGATGGTCGCGCCCCCGTGACTTCCTGCCTCCTCCTGGTGTCCGATGGCTCCCCCCTTGGGTTGTCAGAAAGTGATTCAATGAATATCAAACTTGAAGATCAACTCTTATGAAGCAACAATGTAATGGGTGTTTAAAAATTTTACAGTGGAATGCAAGGTCTATTTCCACTAACCTACCATCATTCAAAAATCATGTTAAGCAGGGAAATTACTGTGTGCTAGCCCTCCAGTCCCTCAATGTTGAAAAACAGAAGCTTCCCAGTATTAAGGATTTTTATTATCCTCCCCTTTTTACCATTAACAGATTAAATGAAAAAGTTCAATGCGCATTATATATAAGGTGTGGCTTTGAATATTCAAATATTTTTCCGTGGCCAGTACCAAATGATCAAGAAGGTTGTTTTGCTGTCGGTGCTGCAGTTAAAGTAAATGATAGCTCAATATATAACAGATTATCAATGTATTACCCATCCGGTCCAAAAGAGGACAATACAGATTTGCTTAAAAATACGGATTTCTCTAAGAAAAAATGGATAGTTTTGGGTGATTTTAATGCCCATGTCCCTTTCTGGGATACAAACAGCTCTAAAGTAACGTGTAATAGGTTTGTTGAAAATGTTGTAGATTCGGAGTTAATATTATTGAATGATGGTCGTATTACAAGAATTCCTGATGTCTCAACTCATAATCCCAGCGCTATTGATTTGTCTTCAGCGTCTTCAAACTTAGCTGTAGATTATGACTGGTCCCCAGGAGAAGATTGTCTTGGAAGTGACCATCTTCCCATTACCATCGCTCTTAATGTCAATTTCAATTCAAACTCGACAGATCCAGTGGAAAACATACCAAAATATAATTACAATTTTGCAAATTGGGAAGATTACAGCAAATTCCTAGAGTCTCATGATCCTGATTCAATAATCAGTGAAGATACCGATGAATTTTATTCAAATTTTAAGAAAATATTACTACTTGCAGCTGATAAGGCAATACCAAAATGTGGTTACAAGAAAATTGGTAAATATATTGGTGATGTGGGGTGGACGGAGGAGTGTAAAATAGCAGTGACATCAAAGGGCAAGGCATTTAAGTCATGGATTATCTAAGACTGAAGAAAATTTTCAATCCATGAAAATACAGAAAAATATTTGCAAAAAGATCATCGCTCAAGCAAAGAAGACATATTGGGAAATATTTTGCAACTCGGAGATTGCAGAATCAAAGGATATGTACAAGGTTTGGAAGAAAATAAAAGAGATGAAAAATTGTAACAGGACACAGTCATTTCCTGTGAAACTAGATATGGAGCTTCCAACTGCTTTGGATAAGGCTGAGACATTTGTGAATACTTTTTCATGTAACAGTTGTTCTGCAAGCCTGAATTCAGAGGCTAAGCTTTTTAGAACAACCGATAAGATAAAGAAGATAAAGATATGTATTCAGACCCTAGTCCAATTCAAGAACACTATTTAAATTCTCCTTTACAAATTACAGAATTGAAAGAAGCATTACCTTCTATTTCTTCTTCAATTTCAGCAGTTGGTCTAGATGGCGTTTCTTACCAGATGCTCTGTTACATGCCTTCTTCTTGGATAGGTTTGCTACATTCTTTATTCCAAAAATGTTGGGATGGTGGCGCTATTCCTAAAATCTGGAAAAGTTCAGTAGTTGTACCAGTTCTAAAAGAGGGCAAAATTAGATCTTCGGTTAACAGCTATAGACCAGTTTCGCTTACTTCTCATGTTGGAAAAATTATGGAAAAAATTATACTCAAACGGATCACTTTTTATTGTGAAAAAAATAACATCATTCCAGTGCAGCAGGCTGGCTTTAGGAAAGGGAGATGCACTACAGATCATTTGGTTAAGCTTACTACTCAGGTCAAACGTCAATTTTCACGAAGAAAAAGTACACTAGCTACATTTTTTGACTTTAAAAAAGCATATGATAGCGTTTGGCACGCCAGATTATTGTTCAAATTAAAGGAGATAGGAATTTGTGGCAAATTGTATGGATATATTAAAGCCTTTTTGAAGGATAGACACGTGTACAAAAATCGGCAATACCTACTCATCGTTCAGAAGTGTAGATACGGGGATTCCACAAGGTTCAATCATTGCTCCAATTTTATTCTCAATTTTTGCTTATGATCTTCCAAAAGCTTTGTCTAAGAACACACATGTGGTTCAATACGCTGATGATATTGCAGTATGGATAAACACCAGTTCAAGAAAAAATTCGAATAAGAGGATTATCAGTCATGTGCAGACAATTTATCAACAGGAACTAAACAATTTATCAAATTATATAAAAGAAAATGGTTTAAAATTGTCAGGTGAAAAAACATGTTTGCTGCTATTTAATAATGGTGAAAATCCTTCCATATTACCTATTTTGAAATTAGAGGATAATATCTTGAAATATGAAAATTGTGTTAAATTTTTAGGAGTCTTTTTGACACAAAACTTAGTTGGAAAAAGCATATAGAACATTTATTAACCAAGGCAAGAAAAAGATTAAACTTTTTAAAAATAATCAACTATCAGCCTTGGGGCAAGACACAAAAACTTTATTGCATTTGTCTACTTCTTTAGTTCGATTCAAATTAAAGTATGGCCAAGATATTATTCTGCTCCAAAATATTTGTTAGAAAAGCTACAAAGTTGGATAGCAAAGCAGTGAAACTGGCCTTAGGTGTACCAGTTCATGCAAATGCTGTCAAAAGTTATCAAGCTGCAGAGGTTTTACCTTTTCGAGAACAACGGCTCTTAGACGTTTCAAAATATGTGATTATAAGTCTGTCAGTTAAGAACTCAGTTACAGCAGAACTACTGATGAATTCGAACAAAGATTATCCCAAACGAGCTAGAAATATTTTATATTTACAACCAATTAGAAATTACGCGTATAAGTTTACGCCTGATTGTAACATTGATTTATCAACAGTTTCTGAAGATCCCATCACGCCTAAGATTCCCCCTTGGGAGCATTTGTGTGGTGTGACGAGATGAGTAAGTGTTAGGTAGGTCCTCTAGGGGAAGGACTAGGGATAATTTCTCAATGGGAATTATCTTAACATTTCACCTACACCCTCTCTCTTACTAGTGGTGGAAGGAGCAACTTTCCGGTACTAGTCATCGAAGAAATTTTTATTTTTATACCGGGACTGGGTAAAATACGGAACAGTGGCTCTGAGATAGTTTTCCTTAGGCCTGTACTCTTATTAGTACTTGTAGCTCCGAGAGACAGAATTAAAGAGAGAAGTTCAAACATTCAACATTTGATTGAACAACAAAGAACTGCCACAAGTTAAGCGCACTTTCACACATCAACTTTTATTGTTTACACATAGGTAAGTATTAGCGGGTCAATTCCATAGGCTTGGGTATAATTCTCATTGGACTACCACAATGAGAGGCCCTTCCTCACTCCTACTTTACTCGCTTGCACTCAGTGCAGCAAGTTTTAAGTTGGCATATAGAGGGGGGGGGGGGGGGGGTTCAGTCTAAGTTACACTGAATGTATATGGTTATTATACATCCACTTCGCTTGCAAATCACCCGGTGACTGTAGCCAGAGTGGTACTCATAGACTGGTTCTCCCTATGTCATCATAAAGTGAGGGCAAGGGTCTGATGGGTTTGAGTCCAGGTGGTAAGCTAACTTAGCTTTGCTTCGGAGAGGGTAGTTGATCTCTCCTGTGGTTGGTGACTGCCCCACTGGTGTAGATTGGTTGTCTGGTGTCGCCCTGGTGTTGGGCGAAGTCCCAGCTTCTGGTCCAGCCGCAATATGTAGCGTGTCCAGGATAGGGTGACCAGGATCGCGTGTCCAGGAATCGTGTCCAGGATATCGTGTCCAGGATGGGTGACCAGGATCCCAGTTCTGTGATAAAGAGAACTTGGTCTGTAGGTGAGACTCTGATGGCTGGTTTGTCGAGTGCACACATTTACCCCGTTTCGCTTTCAGCACAGGTGTGAGACTCAGCCAGCAAAGTTTTCTCTATGGTAGAGTTTCTGCTATAACTATTAATCTCCACTTTTGTTTAAAGACTAGGTTAAGCTTACAAAAGGGTAGGAGACAGTAATACTATGTTACATAGTTTCAGTCAAGCAACTCTTCCATAAGAATCCATGTTTCTTATGAATTAAATCATACTGACTTGGGCTACACTTAGTCCAAGTACACATGTGGTGTAGACTTAAAGTCATACACTACAAATCATTCCAACAATCACCAGTATTTATAAATCAAGGTAGCAGTTCTTAATCTAGCACAGGCATACTGTTTTCCTTACCAAAACAAATCAATGAATTATTTTCTTAATAGATAGAATTGCCTACTGGCAAAAATCAGGGTAAACACAAAGAACGGTGATCAGATAGTAAACAAAGAATCATAACCACTGGGAGAGAGCTTTTGCCATATGATGGCAAGCCAACTCCTACACAGAATAATCATTCATCAGTTTGATACATGTTGCTAAGCATTTGTACAAAGTTACAACGTTAACGCACACAGCATACATAGATTCGAAAAGGTAAAACAGAGTTCCAACTCACTTTTCCTGGGAATGAACAGTGAATCTTCTTTCTTCTTCCTCGTTCGCCATCCCGTTAGATGAGCAGCCCGGTGTCCTCGATGAAGGCTGCCGTCCGTCGCAGCTCCTCCAGGGTGCCATACAGCTTGGCTTCCACTGCTGTCGGTGTTGGCCAGTACTTTCTCCTGGATGCTGCATACGTCGTACAGACTTGAAGGATGTGGTCAGTTGTCATTGGTCCCTCACTACAAGGGCACTCTCCACTCTGTCCAATGCCAAATTTTGTGTGCATGTGGTGGAGCAGGCGATTGTGTCCAGTCCTCAGGCGGAAGATCTTGACCTGTTCCCGTCGTCCCAGCAAATGGTATGTGTCTTCTGGGTTGTATTTGGGATGCAGGAGGCGCCATTTTATTCCTTGTTGTGCCTTGATGATTGTCTTAATTTCATCGTATGACACCAGGTTGTTGGCCTGCTCCTTCTGTGCACCATCTTTTGCCAGAATGTCCGCTTTTTCGTTGCCTCTGATGCCACAGTGTGCTGGTACCCATTGTATCACCACTTTCTCCACTCTGGCACTCAGGGCAACAAGGGCTGAAGTGATATGGTTCTGTTCTTTGCAGCGGGAGTTCTTGAGGGCTTGGAGCACGGAGAGAGCGTCAGAGAAGACCACCACCTGCCCTGTTGTTCTTTTGGAGTTCTGCAAGACTGTTGTGGCTGCCTCACAGAGGGCTTCTCGCTCAGCTCGGAAGTTGGTGGAGTATTTTCCTGTTGGAATTGCAATTTCTTCATCTCCGTCTTTGTATCGAAGGAAGATTCCAGCTCCACCATCCCTCGTTGCCTCTGTGGCGGAGCCATCTGTGAAGACATGGGTCCAGTCTTCCTGGGGATATTGGTTGCAGATGTACTCCATGGCCAGGGCCTTCCTTTGGGTGTCTGACTGTATTCCTCTCTTCTCCACTCCGGGAATGCTGGTGACGACTGTTGGGAACACCTGCCTCTTCCAAGATGGGTGGGTGACATTTGCCGGGATAGGCTTTGCTTCGTGTTCCATCAAGACTGGGCTTTGTCTTTCAAGGCGTCTTGACTGGCAGATGAAGCTGCCTCTTTTCAACCGGCTCTTGGTGGGTCTGCTCATTCTGTTGTTCATTGGATGGTTTTCAAGGCGTTTGAATTTTGCTGCTTGGATGAGGATCTTTGTGTCCCTTCTGTCCTCTAATGACTGTAGCCCAGTGGTCTCTTCCATCTTCAGGATTGGGGTGGATCTCATGGCGCCAATTATGACACGCTGAGCTTGGTTCTGTATCTTATTGAGGTGGTTGAGGTTAGACTTTGGAACAGTGAATGACTGGAGATCAACGAGGTTACCGGGATTGTCCCACGCCTTCTCTAGTTGTCTCTTTTGTCTTCCTCTGGTCTGGTCTACAGGTAGTCTTGAGGGGTCAGTGAAAGTGAGCCCTGTGTATCTGGTATATATGAATTCTAACTGCGGAATTCTATTTTGACAACCTGTCACTCACACATCAGGGGTGAGAGGGGGAGGGATCTAGTCTTATCACTAGTCGCCTCGGGAACCGTTTGATCCTAATCGGCATAGCTCACGGACTTCCGCGGCCAGTTTAATTTATGCGTCCGTATGGATACATACTATCACGGAACAATCCGCCGGTGACATAAGTCACCAGTTCAGCCAGTGCACGGACTGTAGAAAAGGGGGGTGGAGGGGTGAGTGGTGGTGGAGAGCACGGCAGAGGCGTCGCGCCTTTGTTTTCATGGGATAGAGGGGGGATGGTGTGTGAAGCTAGCGCCGGGAAGGGGGGGGGGGGGGGGGAGACGGGCAATTGCCACAATGAAATTGAAATTTCACTGCCTCCTAGCTACTCAGAGTGGGGAAGGAGAGTAGAGAGAGAGAGAGAGGGGGGGGTTCAACAAGCGCGAAAGGCGTCACGAGTTTATCATGACGCAATTTCTTCATCTGTCATAGTTCGTGTTGGCCGTGCGATTTGCACTAAGCGGGAGAAAGGGGGGAGAGGGGGGGTTGAGAGGGGGGAGTGGGTATAGATTTGAAATCTATTTTTTGTTTGGGATTTTAGTGGGACCGATCGGATGGTTTTGTCAAGCGTTTCGTCACATGTGGAAATTTTGATTATAATTACACAAGTGTTTCTAAAACTGAAAACGTTAATCTCTTGGTTAGTGAGCTCAGATTTCATCTTGACAATTTTTATAGCAATCACCTGAAAATTTACACTGATGGCTCAGTCCTAGATAACATTGGTAGTGGTTCTGGTTTTGTCATCCCTAGCCTAAATATGAAAAAGAATTATCATTTTGGCAAAGGGTTTTCTATATTTACAGCAGAATTATATGCAATATTGATGGCTTTGAGCTATATTTATGATGCTCCCATGCCTTTTCATAATATTCTCATATGTGTTGATTCAAAATCTGTCTTGCAGTCTCTGGAACATTGGGATGGTAAGGCTCGGAAAGATTTGCTTTTTGATATTTATCACCTCATACACTGTTGAAGGATTCATGGAATATGTATTGACTTCTGCTGGGTTCCCTCTCATAGTGGGTTGAAATGGAACGAAGCAGCAGATATACTTGCTAAAGCTGGAGCTAAACATGGAGCTAAACATTGCCTCGATTGTAATTTATTATCTTCACTGAAAACATCTTTGTCAGAAATATTGCTAAAATTAGAAAATTGTGTTTATAACAGAAATTGTGGAGAAAATCTCAAATATGTAAATACTTGTCCTCGTCACATTTCCAAGATAGTAACAAAACTCAAGTTAAATGCATGGAACACAAAATATTCTTGCCATGTTTTTATACTTGTGGTAAGCCTATTTCAGTGCATCATTTATTGATAGAATGTTCTGTCTTACTCCAGTTTATAAAGAAAATTCTTTTGATATCAACGTCCAAGATATCAGTCAAATATTGTCCAGCCCTTCTATCATAAACATTGCTACTGTTATCGCGCAATCTAAAATTGCCAAGTTGCTTTGATGCGTGTTTATTTTTACCACTAATTCAAAAAGTTATTGTTGTTATTTTTTATCTTTGAGGTTAAGCTTTGTTAGTTAGAGATGATGTTTTACATTATTTTTCGTCTAATATCGTCAATGGTGAACAGACTTTAAATAAACCACTGAACTGAACTGAACTGAAAATGTGTAGATATGAATCGTATTTCCTATCTATCAAGTCTTTGGCATAGGATGATAGTAACAGAGGATTCTCTTTTTTTTTAAAATTAAGATCTCCGTTAAGTGTAGATGATTTCAGCCTGCTCTGACAACCAAGAAGGGTATGAACAACATGGAACAGCGGCAATACCATCAAGAGACAGGTTACAGTTCTGAAACAATGGGGAAACATAATCACCTAGGGACATGTACACCGCTTTGTCACGGATCTCTCTTGAAATATCCGTACTTTCATTGCAAAATGGTTCTAGCTCTCACTACAATTACAGGCACAACTTGGCCCGTGTTCATTTAATGGTAACACACCAGTCACCTTGTATGTCAAATCAATTGAAGCCCATCGGGTTAGTCCTAATGCAATTTTAAAGGCTAACGAGTCAATACTGCTTAGCTTGTGTAAATCTGTCTTTCCAGCTGTAAAAAAAATCTTCTTGGCCCTACGACAGAATTGAACGAACTAGCCCTGAGGCGACATAGACGGTATTAGATCCCCAGTTAATCAGAGGTATAGCAGAAAGAACACGTAATAATCCATTTTTTCCCATAGCCTTTTCTACAAAGTAATTGATATATTTACTCCACAAACACACACACACACACACACACACACACACACACACGCACACACACACACTTTGAGAGAGAGAGAGAGATACAGACAGACAGACTGACAGACAGAACAACAGTCAGGCAGAGAAATCATCATCTACTATACTGAACAGGAAAAAGCTAGACACAGAAAGACAGATCAGGACAAATGACAAAAAAGGGGAAGTGCAGGGTAGAAGAATAGCGGAAGGGAGGGTGGTGGTGGTGGTGAAACTCTGATAAACTGCAATGATTTCCACTCGTAAGATCACGTAAGTGTGTAACAGGCAGGGAGTATAGGATGGAGATAATCGGAGTTGGAAAAGGGTGCCAAATTGCATAGTAAAACTGGATGGTTTTGAAAACATTTCATACATAAGATCTTTTGCGTGCATATGGTGGATGCATGGAAGTGGGGAGGTGAACCCTAAAGAAGGGGGGAAGAGGAAAGCTGGAGACGGGGGGGGGCTAGTATTTTGAAACTTCAATGAAACCTGAACACTGACCATGCATAAGAGTAGGTGTATATAAGGTGGTGGAGGGGGAGATAGGATGGGAGTGGGGTGTAGGAGGGGGGAAGGGGGAGGGGATTGGTAGTCAAAGGGAAACAAGGACGAGAGAGAGAGACAATGACAATGAATACTGTTTAATGTCATCAGCAAGTAACATGCTATTTGACATGGGGATATACAGTCTTCTATGAAACCACTATTAAGAAGAAAAGGGAAAAAAGCAAAAAAGGCTCCAAAATGAAACAATCCAATAACTGAACGAAAGGCTCCTGGCCCTAAGCAACATCAAGGGCGACCAACAGGCCTCCAAACCAACTGGGAAGATGTAATCGCTGAAAAACAGCCATACTTTATTTTACACTTTCTTTTTTTTTTTTTT
Organism: Conus canariensis; assembly: GCA_033310375.1. Classification (NCBI taxonomy): domain Eukaryota; kingdom Metazoa; phylum Mollusca; class Gastropoda; order Neogastropoda; family Conidae; genus Conus; species Conus canariensis. The sequence goes on from CM065729.1 coordinate 60,988,019, forward strand.
TTTTTTTTTACTTTTTGTTATCATTTTAAAAAACATTATTTGTTTTGTTTTAGGCTGCAATGTCCAATTTTTTCTTGCGCCTACTAACTGCTTCGACAATAAACATTGCCATGGACCTTATATATTCTGTTTTATCTGTTTGTAGCAAAGCGACCAAGTTACGCCTCCTTGCAAACGGTGTTCTAAAAACATCATATTTCTCTCGTATGTCTTTATATTCTTTACAACAAAAGAAAAAGTGGAATTCATCCTCTCTATCATTTTCTTTGCATACCGGACACCTAATAGCAGTTCGGGTTTCAGTTACATACCAATGTTGGCTTGCGTCAAGACCAAGTGTCCTGGTACGGAATCGTGCCATTGAATCCCTGTGCCATTTTTGTGTAATTGTTAGTAAAAAATTTTCAGGCTGTAAATCACTATTAAACTGTAAAAACCATGTATACTTTTTGTCATTTTCCATCTCGGAATGCCAAACCTGCTGATAGGATGAGATCAGACGCTCTTTAAATTCCAGAATAAAACATTTGTCATCCTCGACGCCCTGGTTGTTCCAAACAAAACCAAAACCATTTTTGAATAGAAATTTCTTTACTTCAAAAACCCAATTTTGTCTTCCACTTTCGTGTTGAATTAATAACATTGTATATGCCTGCCTACTAATCCTGGATGATGGGAGTTAGACGAAGCTAATACCTGATACATTTAATTTTTGTTTTTAACTAGACGAAGCTAATACCTGATACATTTAATTTTTGCACGTATCTGCAGAGGGTACCTGCCAGTTTCTCCATATACCATTTTGTTAGAACCATGTATAGGGATATTCAAGAAACGCTTTATTGCTTGTGTGTGTACTTTTTCCAAGCATTGATTCTCAAGAAAGCCCCATATTTCGGCACCATAAGTTAGCATTGGTTCCACTTGGGTATCAAACAGCTTCCAAAAGATGGTAGGGTCAATACATCTTAACTTCCTTAGTGATCTTAGAATTTCAATCACTCCCTTTCTGCCTTTTCTACACATTTCTAACCATCCCTTGCTCATATTTAGTTTTGTTGTAAAAATTAAACCTAAGTATTTATAGTTTCAAAATGGAGTGACTGACGGCGGAGAACGAAGCAAAATTTAGAAAGAGAGGGTGTTAGTTACCGCCAATGACATTGGCAAACAAAGCACATGACAAGACACGATGCATTTCAACCACTTGGGTCTTCTTCAGGCGAAAAAATAAATCACATTTAACATTTAAGACAGTACAAACAAAGAACGAAAATGACTCATCTGTTGTTAGTCCATGTGGTGGGGAGAATAGCCGCTAGGCGGAAATGACAAGGGGGATTATGGGAGAGGAAAAGGAGGGGGGGGGGGGGGGGGTTCGTGGGGGGAGTGGGGGGGGGGGGTTGTGTGATACGATAGGGTTGTGTGTCTAGTTTAGTGGGGTGGTGTGATATCTTTGTGACGGTTGTGATAATGGTGGATTGATAATAATGGTAAGGGGGGGGGGGGGGGGGGGAGGCAAACTGGAAAAAAAAAAATTATATATAGAAGGGGTAAATAAGTACATGAACAGAAGAAACTTAAAAAAAAAAGAAAAAAAAAAAGTTTAGGTGAATAAAATAAATGATTTCGCTGGGTGATGAAAGAGGTGGTGGTAGTTATGCGTGGGTAGTTGTGAAAGGTGTGTGGGTAATGTTAATGAGGGAGGGAAGGGGATGGAAGATAAATGGGTGATAAGGTATGATTGGAGGGGGGGGGGGGGGAGGGGGGTTGAGGAAAAAAAAAAAAAAAAAGGGGTAATGTGTGTGTGTGTGTGGGGGGGGGGGGGGGAGGAAGGGGGGCAAGAGAAGGAGAGCTCATATCTCTTCATCCACTACGGGGTGGGGGGTGGGGGTGGGAGGTTCATATTAATAGTGTTGTTTAAAAAAAAAAGTAAACAATGCTGTGGGATGATGTTCATTGTAACAGGTGAAATAATGTGTTGGCATCAATATGCTGCTGTTTGTTGAGAGAAGATAGCAGTGATCAATGAAAAACAGGGTATCATGTGTTGCACACACACGCACACACACACACACAAAACAAAAAAAACAAAAAAAAGGGGGGGGGGGGGGACCACATGTAAACAATGTTCTAGGTGAGTTAAGATCGTGTGATCATAATGAGACTAACTGTGGAAAATTTTCACACACATATTCATACACACACACACACACACACACACACACACACACACACACACACACACACACACAAAGAGGGGTAAAAATTATTATCATTAATCAGTCACTGATGGGTGATGATCATATGAGATCAACGGTAGTGTAAGAAGAGATTCGTCTCCGTTCCCTTAGGCAGGAATGGTGGAGGTACTGGCAAGGGCTTCTGTATGGTGAAGGCCCTCCAGTGGTCAATAAGGTTTTGCATTCATCAGTGTGTTGGCAGGCCAGGATTCTTCTTTTGGTGTTGTTGGGACTGTTCCACCGTCACTGGGGCTGCATGGATGAATTGCAGACCCGCCAGGGTGGAGTATTGCAGAGATGTTATGTCATAGTCTGGAGTGCCCGGTTCTCAGTATCACAATGATGGTCTTCTTCTTCGTTTACTTAGGTCGGAATCCTGGAGGTACTGACGGAGGCTGCTGTATGGTGAAGACCCTCCAGTGGTCAGTATGGTTTATAGCTATTGGTTACCAACACTTCTAAATTCCCAAACCACCTCTTTTCCCGAGCTGCTAGAAAACCTCCCTTTCCGAAAACTATAATCTTCGTCTTATCTATATTAATAGCTAACTTAAGTCTGTCTGTTTCTTCTTTTAATGTATTTAACTGATTCTGTAATCCAACCACCGTGTCTGAAAAAAGGATGACATCGTCTGCAAATAATAAAAGGAAGACTTCTGCAGCATCAGGTATTAACTGTATTCCATGTCCTCCCTTCTTATTTATTTCAAGCGCCAGTTCATTAATGAAAAAGGAAAACATCAGCGGACTCAATAAACACCCCTGCTTCACGCCTTGTGGACACTGGAAAAAATCAGAGTATAAGCTTTTGTCTCTTACACAAGCTATAACTGAACTATAAATTCCTTTTAACGACCTATACAATTTACCTTGAACACCAGACTTTTTTAGTACATCCCACAAAATATTTCTATTAACTGTATCGAAAGCCTTCTGGAAGTCAATAAAAGCAACGTACAATTTTCTGTTACTTAATAAGTATTTTTGAACCAGTGCATATAAGGTAAACATGTGATCCATAGTACTATTATCTTTTCTAAACCCTGCCTGCTCTTCAATAATTTTTTCTTCCCGTTCGGCCCATGCACTTAATCTTCTATTTCAAATGGAAGTATAAACTTTGCTCACAGCACTAGCCAAGGCTACCCCTCGATGATTATCTGGATTATTGGCATCCCCTCTTTTGAAAATCGGAACAATTACCGATTTGGACCATTCCCTTGGAAAATAACCAGAATTAAAAAGTCTGTTGAACAAAATTTCGAGATAATCAATGATACTGTCAGCAGTATGTTTTAGCATTTCACTCACAATCTTGTCTGGACCAGCACTCTTTCCACATTTCAAGTTTCTAATGCCATTCTTAATTTCCTCCTTCGTTATATAATATAGTCGTCAAAGAAAGGCTCTTGATGTTCTTGATCTTCATTCTCGAAATATAAACTATCTTCTCCATCCATGTTGTCTATGTTATCACAGTCATTGAATACGCTAAAAAAAAAAAGTGATCCTGCCACTGTTTGATGCCATTGTCATTATAAACTGTTTTTCTGTTTATAAGCTTCACTGTTTTCCAGAATAATTTTGGTTCATTGATAGCGTTTGTTAACTTTGCAAGTCTAACTTCATCAAATTTCCTCATTTTATCCCGTTTACGATCAGTATATTTTGTTCTCTCCTTTACATAGAGTTCTTTCTGCTGTTTCCTGTATGTTTCAGTCCTCGCTCTTTGGAAACTCTTTAATAAACGTTCTACTGGCGTTCTTTGTTCTTTACATTCCTTATCGAACCACTCGTTGGCTTTTGATTTTTTAGGACTCGTAGTTCTAATGTGACAACTAGCCGCTTTCGCCGCATCTGGCACCCCAGAAGTCACTGTCATTACCCTTGTCGTCGCTGCCATCGTTGTGGGCATCGAAGATGCACGCACCGCCCGCGAGACCGCCGTACCCGCTGTCGATACTGCTGTCATCATTCCCTCCGCCGTGACCTCTGCGTACATGCGTGGGTCGGGTCGCCTCGGGCCAATCACCATCCTCCCCCTCACGAAGTAGGCTGCCTGACCTTCCTGCTTTGCACGTGCAACGAGGGCTGCTTGCCGACGTGTCAGGTCATTGGCAACACGTATGCCAATGTTTTCTAGGCTCCGCCTGAATGATCTGTCCCTAATGATAAACAGTTTGTCAGTCCAGTTGCGGAATTTTGCGATCATCACTTTCGATGAGCCGTGTCTTGTCTGTCCAACACGGTGCGCTCTGATCAGATCGTCTTCAGCCCACTTCCTGTCACCACTGACTTTATTCAGTGCGTTAACCACTGCACTGGCACATTTTGTGTCATTTTCATCATCGCTCTCAAGAATACCGTAAAATCGAAGGTTTTCAAGGCGTGGAAAAGATTCTAACCGATCGATTTCTTCATTCATACTGCTGACTTGATCTTCCAGATTGTTTTTCTGTCTCTGAAAGATGATTAGTTTCACATTTTGTTGCTGCCACATCTGCTGACACGACATTTAATCCATCCCCGAGTTGTTGCACTGTTGCTGATAGTCTTTGATTTTCTATCTGTAAACTATCACAGCGCTGACTTATCGCTTCGCATCTCTCATCCACTCTCCTCAACGCACCTTTTATGTCTTTCAAGTCAGCATTCACCCTTGCAGCATGTTCATCCATTTTCACAGTTTGCTGTTCCATTTTCGTGTTCTGTACTTCAATGGCGTTTAGAATTTGATTGATCTTATCGGCAAGGTTTAGATCGTTACCTTCTTGTTCTTGATTTTTTTTTATCAGGCCCCGGGTTCGGCTCTACGTCTCCACTGATGAGAAGTCGTTTCAACGTGAGCCACACATGTGCTGCAACACACACTGAGAACACAGCGTGTAACTCCAGCTGATGTTGACTGTTCTCCTTTGGAATATTGTCCATCGTGTCAACCTGAAAGACTGTTCCTTGGTGAATGTGTGAAACACTCATTGCTAAAGCATTCATTGTGTTATCACATAATAGTATTTTCACATTCCTAACCACACTCTGAAACATTGTCACAGAAAGTAAACACACCGCCATCGCCAAGAGGAAATCACTCAATGTCACTTCCTTGTCCCTGTCTGTGTCACCGCTCACAAACACTGGTTTTAACCAAGACTTCTGCGACCGAAAAATAAAACGTCCAATTCTGGCTCGCCAGGTATTCACATCTATCATTTTGATGTTTCTTCACTTTCACCCCGATGAAATTTATCAGGATACTACAGTCAAAGTGTGCTGAAAGTCACCGAACAGATTAAATTTCCAATTGTAACATGGAGCTCAACTATTACCGTGTTGACAAGTCGCCATCTTGCAAACGCCTTCCCGAGAGAGAGAGAGAGAGAGGATGGGCGGTTTCAAAATAGCATGATGAAGTCATCCGTAATTTGAATATCTTATGAACATGAAAAATTCTATATAAGCGATAGAAATCGAAGAGATTCAGCTTCTACTTCTGGAATAGGGAGGGTGAGAGGGGAAGGGGAACTAGGGGTGCTGTGGCGGAGTGCAGGGGTTGATGGTTCTCGATGGGCTTTTCACCAAACTAAGAATATTAGCATAATGAAATTGAATGTACTTTTAATATATTTCATACACAAGATCTTGTGCGTGCATAAGGAAGATACAGGAGAGAGAGGGTGGGTGTGGGTGTGAACCATATAGAGAGGGGATGGTTGCTGGGGGCATTTGGAAGGGAGACTTGTATTTTTTAAAGTCCCTCATTCTTGTTTGACAACCAATCTACTCCCCTCCCCCTTTCCCACTGCCACCATCTACCACCCTCTCCTGAAGTACGTCTTTCATCTCTTTTCCTCTTTCTCTGTTACATATGGCCATGCCCTTTAACCATGCGGTTTGAAAGCGGTTGTGGACGTAGATAGATAGTTAGAATGATAACAAGATAGATAGGTAGATACATAGACAGATAGAGAGAGAGAGAGAGAGAGAGAGAGAGAGAGAGAGAGAGAGAGAAATTTTTCTCGTTCCTTGCACTCCCTCTTCTTCTTTTATCTGAATCTGCCTTTCTCTCTAGCTTTTTCCCGCTCAGAATAATTGACGATGGCAATTTTCAGTCTGTGTGTGTGTGTGTGTGTGTGTCTCTCTCTCTCTCTCTCTCTCTCTCTCTCTCTGTTGAATTTCCGAACTGTATGGTGAATGTTAATGTGGATGACGACATTGTACACGCAGCTCTAAAGACTCAGTTATCAACAATTTTGGTAAAACACTGTTGGACTTCTGTTTTATGTTTGACTTGAGTATTTTAAATGGTTTTTGTGATGGTGATAATGAAGGTGAGTATACTTTTGTGTCTCCAAACGAAAGGAGTGTGATTGGTTATGTTCCGGTTCACTGTGAGTTGTCAAACTTGAATTACATGTAGATGATTGCATTCATTCATGGCACTTAACAGCTGAGGTAATATGGAGACATAATTCTTGTAAATCAAAGGAGAGGTATTCACCAGAGCAAGGTGAAGAAAAAATTGTCTGGACTGATGAATATGCTGGTATATTCAGAAATGAACTTGAATGTGATGAATTTATAAACAGCATACAAACAGCCCGTCAGTTATTACATATTAATGTGGATGAGAGTCTTGATAGATTTGTCAGTGCTTGTGCTGAGCTGCAGCTGGTTTGGTTCGAATTGTTTGTAGAGGTAACAGAGCAAATAATGACTGGTTTGATAATGAACGCGAACGAAAGAAATAGGAAGTTAGAAGGTTATTAAAAAGATAGATTTCAGAGATACGAAACAGTCACGGATGAAAAGATGAAAAGAGAAGAATACGCTGTATCACGTAGAGTATGATACGCTAGGGAAAATTGTTACGGATGGTGTGCGGTGTGTGTTTTGCTGTCTGACTCTCACCTGAAGAAGTTTGGATGCGTGTACGACTTTTCTCTACACACAACCACACCACACGAACATAAATTCCCAGGCAACGAGTTAAGTTTCTACTTTTTTTCTTTTCGCTGCCTGAACCATCGGATCAAAACAAGTACATAATGAACACGAACAGGCACAACATGCAGTAACAAAAGCAGACCATCAGTACACTCTCGCCACCACCAAAGGGCGCACAATGACACTAGATATATTGCCACATCAAACCAAGCTGGCACCCACACCAGTGTCACCACAAACAGGCTATGCTCTTGGCCGCATCTGGCCCTAGTCACACAGTCCTCACACAGGTCTGAAGTCACTCACGGCAGCAGTTCGTGGAGTCCTTCCAGGGACTCCCACACAACAAAAGGACACACGTCGACACGACGGAAAACGAAGCCGCTCACAGAGGTAGTTCGTGGAGTCCTTCCAAGGACTCCCACACAACAGAAGAACACAAGTCGTCGTCTCGACGAACTCTGAAGCCCTTTCACTCACCAGCTCGTTGCTGCCCACACGGACAGCCTCTCCATACGCCCACGGGTGGAGACGGCGGCTGGGCTCGTGCAGCACCGCACACACGGTTGGCAGTCCACACACGATGTCTACTGACCCTCAGTCAGCCTCTCCATACCCCCACGGGGTAGAGACAGTGGCTGGGCACGGGCTGCACCCCACACCCGGATGGCAGTCAGTTCCAGGTCGGACACGGGGCTTCACCGACACCTGGGAGAATTGATAGCTACCTTGATTGTCTAGCCTACTTCCAACACATTTATCGTGCTTGTTTGTAATTTACAGTCACTCTTCCCATAATACATTTCACTGGAATTTGGAGGAAAATACCCATAATAGTATCTACTAAGTTTCAATACAGTGGGTGCATTAAAATTGAAACTTTTCTTTGATTAACACCGTGATTGTTTACATTGAAAGAAAGGATTTCCACATGGAACCTTTTCTTCAAAGTACCAAGAATACAATAATTACATAATTATAACGGAACGAATTCCGTTTGTCCCATTTTATCAAGAAAAGAATGTTTTTATCATATCACATCATCACTAGACGTGTCCATACATTTCAAGGAACGATTTCCGTTCGTCCCTTTTACCAAAAAAGAATGTTCACCATCATCACTAGACGTGTCTAATTACATGTCAAGGAACGATTTCCGTTCGTCCCTTTTTATCTTTCCACAACAAGAATCAGAATACATTTTCCGATAATTCATGGGCAATAATTTTCATTGCTCACTTCCAGAGCTCAGTAACACTCACATCATTATGATACTCTAGTGAAAAAAAGATAACAATTTTTCCCAATAATAATAATAATAATAATGAATACTTATATAGCGCCTATTCTCGGCTAGAGACCAAGCTCTAAGCGCTTTACAATCACTCGTTTACACAACGGGCTGTCTACCTGGGTAGTGCCGACTGAAGAGCTGCCAGCTGGCGCTTCATTCAATCGTTTCCCGTGTCATCCAGTCAGTATCGTTCAATATCGATCACTCATTTTCATTACTTCCTTCATTCTTTCCATTTCTCACGCAGGGTGCATGCTATGTGTAACGTGTCATCCATACCAACGGCCAAACTGGCCTACTCTTCCGAAAGTTGGTGATGGGATTTTACGTGTGTGCAAGATGTTATGCGTGCGTTCACACACGGAACCTCGGTTTATAGTCTCATTCGAAGGACTGTATGGGAATGGAGTCAGAACCAATGTTAACTCTGAGGGAAAAATCCCCCTGTACCGAAACGCCCCGGCGGAGGTTCGAACCCGCAACCCCAGGATCACCAAGATTACGAGTCCAGCGCTCTACCAACTGAGCTATTCCGGCTCCCCAGTAATTTAACTAGATTACTTTTTTTTTCAATCACATATCAGTATACATATTCTTTCTTCTTTCTACTCACTCCATTCTCCTCATCCTCCTCTCGACTCACATTCACTAACTACAGCTTCCTACTGTCACCCTATGTTTCGTCAAATCATAAGATATATCAAGGGAACAATCAAATATTTTTAGGCCTTTACCAAGAGTTGTAAAGTTCCCAACCACCTGTAGAAAAAACAACTTCATTAATTCAAACCCAAACTTCGATCCAATTATCAACACGCACCCGACTGCCAGCGAGGACCTGCTTTAAGTCTCCCTTCGGCTCTCTGATGAAGTTGCTCGGCCGGTAGCTCTGCAGAGACTGAATGGAAATCTTCGCTCACCTGACTTTCACAAAACGCAGGTGAGTAGCTGTCAGGTAAACAGGCCAACCGGTTTTACAGGTTTACCTGTTCCGGTCAAACATGTCCCCAAAATATGGGAACGGACGAAATACGGTCCATCGCGGACTCGGTTGGGAAGACAGGGACCACGCAGTCGAGTTTCATTCACTTAATGGCTGCGCTTCTGAGAATGTTGCACAAATTTCCTGACCAACACTGCAGGTGCCTGTATCTCTCGGGCCTGGTTGACGCCGGGATATATTATGAAAGGAAGCGTAGAGTACAGCCCTGTCATGTAATCTCAGACCGAAATGGAAATCCGTAGCATCATCTTAATCATCCTCATTTTCGTCGATCAGCATTAAAAAAAAGTCTCAAATTCTGTGGCCCTTCATGCCCTGCTCTCATGGTGACCTCAGTTTCGATGTCCTCTCCATGTCTGTGGCCTTGGTTTGGTTCCGTCGGGGTCACCGGTATCGGCGAGTCCATGGGGGCTGTCGTTGGACGGACGTAGTGGCGCCCTCCGGAGGGAGAGCTCACTCGTACTCACGCCGGTTCCGCGACTAAGCAATTATTGTCGTCAGTAGGGGGCTTAGTAGGTGGTGTCCTGCGTATGTTAGATCAGAAGAGGCGCCACTGAACACCACCGAAGTGACTCGGCAGCAGTGCAATGTCTCCTCCGGTGAGTTGCCTCTTGACAACTTGACATTGACTGCTTCCTGTGGATTGCCGGTGCCGGGGCTGCGGCGGGGCCGACCGGGCTGTGGCTGTGTACGGGGTGTCGGAATGAGCGGCGTCGGTGCACTGCCTCTGAGGTGGCGCAGAGGTTGGGAAAGCAAAAAAAAACACACAAAAAAACAAACAAACAAAAAAACGGTCCGTCACAAAAATAAAGGAACTGCAGTTTAAAGAAAATAAGTTAAAGAATCTAAACGAAATTTCAGTCAATGATTCTAAAATGTTCTGATCAGTGAAAAGATATGTAAATAAAAAGAGTTTTGTGTATAACGAAATCTCAGTTCAACAGTGGCATGACCATTTTGAAGGCATTTTTCATAGTTTCGATAATAAAATTAAGGAAGAAAATGCCGGTTTGGTAGAAGAGAATGAAACTGAACCATTATTTAATCATCCTATGTCTAGTGAAGAAGTCAATGCTGGTATTAAACGTTTAGAGTTAGGAAAAAGTACAGGACCAGAGAGAATCGTAGCAGAAATGTTGAAGCATGCAAATTCAAGTGTAATTGATTTCACTGTCCATTTATTCGTCCAGTTTTCTTTTTAATGCTAGCTTTCCATCAGTATGGGCTAAATCTATTATTATTCCAATTTTGTAAAAAAGGAGATGTGAACAATTCCGACAACTGTCGTGGAGTAGCACTTACCATCATTTTAAGTAAAATCTACTCTTACATATTAAATAAAAGGTTAACTGAATGGGCTGAAAATGAAGAAAAAATATTGGAAGAACAAGCAGAGTTTAGAGCCAGCTACAGCACAATAGATCATATATTTACACAATATTCTTTGGTTAAAAAAAAAAAAAAATCTGCTCTGTAACACAAAGCTCAATGCTGCATTTGTAGACTTCAAGAAGGTCTTTGACTTTGTAAACCGGAATGCTCTGTGGAATGTGCTTCGTAAAAGTGGTGTTAACAGTAAATTGTACATTGCTATTAGAGGTGTCTACAACTCGGTGCTTGCATGTGCGCGTGTGAATAGTAAGTATTCAGATTATTTTAATTGTCCAAATGGCGTAAAACGAGGATAGCTGTTGAGTCCACAATTTTTTCCTTTTTTTTCATAAGCGAACTAACTGTGGAATTGTCCAGTAAAGGAAGACATGGTATCCAGATAATATCTGGAGCAGTTGAGATATTTTTATTACTGTTTGCTGATGATGTTATTCTTCTGTCCGGAACAGTTGTAGGTTTGCAAAATCAGCCAAATGTATTGAAGGAAGAAGCAGATCGCTTATGTTGAGCAGTTAATCTGGATAAGACGAAGATAGTGGTCTTTAGAATGGGTGGCCACCTATCAGTGCACGAAAAATGGTTTTATGGAAATGCCGATGTTCAAGTAGTTAATTCATATAAATATTTAGGTTGACATTTTCAACAAAATTAACTTTCCGCTATGCATGGGAAGAATCCCTCAGAAAAGGTTCTAAAGGTGTTATTGAAATTCTGAAATCCCCAAGAAAAAAACTGAATCGTACTGGTATGTTTTGGAAAATGTTTGATGCACAGATAAAACCTCTTCTTACATGTGCAGCTGAAATTTGGGGCGTAAATGATAATTCACGGATGGAAAAAGTGCATAAATATGCTGTGACGCGTTTCCTTCAAGTGTCAGTTCATTCGTCCAATACTGTTTTATCTGGAGAGGTGGTTAGGTATCCTTTGTATACAAGTACATTTGTGAAATGTGTTAAGTACTTGTTGAGGATCTTGAAGCTACCACAGTCACGTTGAACAGGCAAGCTTGTTTGAGTATATGATGGTTTTATAAATGGAAAAGGTACAGAAAACTGGGGTCATAAAGTATAGATTAATCATAATACATTAATATAAGAGATATATGTATGAATAATACCAGTCATCGCATGTGGAGGAGAAATGTATGAATAATGCCAACCATCACATATGGAGGAGATCAGTAGGAAGCAACATCATCATTTGATCGAGTGCATGGTCGAGTCAGTCTTACAATTCTTTTTTTTTTTTTTTTCCGGGGGGGGGGGGGGGGTGTTACTTTATTTGTTTTGTTAGTATTTCCTTTCTAACGTTACTGTTGTACTCCTGTGTGCAAGGACATCCGGAGAGATGTTTCGATTTTTTGTGTGTTTGTTAACCTTTGATTTGATATGCACTAGGAATAAGTGTGCACTATTTGTTTGCAATGAAAGAAAAAGGAAAATGTTATTGTCCAGTTACCCCCTCCGTCCTCATCAAAAGACCTCTTTAGTAACGACAATGAACTTACAGAGTGTCAAAGAGTCACAAAGTGTCTCTCACACACGCATTTCCACGCCTCCACGTGCAATCAAAGCACTACACCACGCCTTAAGCTACACTCTCTTTCTCCTCTGTCTCTCTCTCCCTCTGTCTGTCTCTCTGTCTCTCTCCCTCTCTCTCTCACTCGCTCACTTGCTCTATATGCGGGTTACGCACATGAAATAACACGAGAGCCAATCTGCTTCCATTCTCAATTTATTACCACCACGGTCATAATGTCCCATTGGAATACTTGATCCCGTTCTTACATGTGCTAAATACATGCACGATAATTTTGTTTTAAGTAACAGCAAAATACCATTTTAGATACGAGCTGAGAAGAGAAAAAGATGTAACCTTTGCTGAGCCCAAATGATGTAGTCAGGGAACGTGACTACTGCAAATAAACTAAAACAAGCCTCACAACAATCTTTGGTAACAACGAAACTAAACATCCCTCTTTTTACCAGTAATGTATCAAACATCACAAGCAAGTACGACAGGTGAAATACAATAAGAATTCCATTAACTTCACATCTACCGAAGTAGTAAGAATACCATTAGGTTTGCATCTAACGAAGTAGTTCTGTTTTGCTTCACGCGTATACTCCTTTGTTTTGTTCGTGTCTCTGCTGTCAGGAAGTTAACAGTATTTGGTGGACAGACAGACTGTGGCGAGGGGGGAGAAGACGGTAAGTTTCAGAGCAGATTTAGATCAAAGGATGACAACAAGGGGGAAATCCTTAAACACCAAGCTGAACGCAGAATGTTTGAAAATGACACAACACACACAACAACCACACACACACACACACACACACACACACACACACACACACACACACACACACAACAACTATACAGAAGGGAATAAATGAAGCATTGAAGATCACACAGGCCACCGCAGTTAGTTTTAAATGCGTCATGTAAGTTGTCAGGAATTGAACAGTCAAGAAGAAAAATGAAGAAAATGCTCGAACGAATAAAAGTAAGCATTACAATGACGTGGTTAAAACACACTGTATTTCCTACAATACTGAAGCGATCCAAACCTTAAAGCTAGGTCTACATTATTTATAGAGACTACGCTGTAACACTTGGACCCAGACCCCCAAAAGCAGAAATACAGAAAGGCTGTGTCAGTCTTGAATAAAAGTTACTCTGTGTTAGGTTTTCTTATGGGAGCAAAAAATACCCCACTTGTTTACTGTTTATCGTTTACTGTTCCCTGCCTCATTTCATTTCCGATTTTATTTGAATTATTTCTCTCATAGATATTCTTAATTTTTCCTTTTTTTTTCAGGAGTCATATGGGGCTTCTTAAACTATGCATCCTGTTTTGGAAGGTACGCGTGTTCATGATCTTGATTTTCCATAAAATTAGAGAAAAATCAGGGCGGAGGTCCATACAATGAAATGTTAACATTTTTCATTTATAAGTGAGCTCATAAAATGTTTGCATATCCATCGCTGCATTCACACACACATGAACACAAACACACACGTGCGAGCGCGCATATGCACACACGCACGCACGCACGCACTCACACATGCACGCACACACGCACGCACACACACACACACACACACACACACACACACACACACACACACACACACACACACGCATGCATGCACGGGCATTCATTCAAACACACACACAAACACACACACACACACACACACACACACACACACACACACACACACACACTCACTCACACTCTCTCTCTCCTCTCTCTCTCTCTCTCTCTCTCTCTCTCTCTCTCACACACACACACACACACACACTAACACCAAATTTCATCGTGGAATCTGAATATGTACATAGACACGAAATAGATATGGTTGATGTGTGTGTGCGTGCATGTGTGAGCCTACGTGTAGCTCAAAGATTGTCCCCTACATTTTATACTATTTGCATAATGTCTTTAGTTTTTCAGCAACTTTTTTCCTCGCCACACTTTCGTTTGGTTTCATTTACTACTCTTCGCTGGCTGCTTTGGGGGTGCTATTGGATTCTTTTTTGCACCCTTGGTGGTGAGAACACCACAGTATTATGGACTGTGCTGTGTCTCTATTTGACGCCAGGAGCGCAGACACAACCAGCCGTGTCTCCCTGATGAGTTCCGACCCAGCGGACGAAAGGCCTCGGAGCAGGCAATACAAATATATCTGCCTTCAAAAGGGATTGCGATGGTTCCCTTATGCAGCTAGTGAAGAGTTTTCATATCTGTAACATATTTTCTTAATTTCATGTTCCCAGTTTCTCCATCTTCAACCCCCCCCCCCCCCCCCCCCCCCCTCCTTAAGTCCAAATCTTTTCCAAGTCATTACTATGAAGACAGCTCAGTTGTTGGCCTGCGCTTGTTTTTCCCCCCCTATTAGATTGTTCCTCTATGTATTTGTCTGACTTTATTCAAGTTTAAAAGGCTGTGCCAGTCTTGAATAAAAGTTACTCTGTGTTAGGTTTTCTTATGGGAGCAAAAAATACCCCACTTGTTTACTATTTATTCAAATAAAAACACAAATCACACAAGACTGTGCTATCACCATACGTAACGTTGATTTTAAGACAAATTCAGCTGGTGAAGGCTACGACTGCGATGCTTTATCCAAATAATTTTGGTAAAGCTACATACACTTGGTCCTGAAAAAACATTTCGAAAATACTTTTTGCTAGCATTAACATAGTTCTTTTCTGATAAGATCAACATTTAAACAGAGTCCTACAAGGATCCGAAAAGGAACTTGTTGAATTGCTGTTGTTGTTTCCCAGAAGTAAACCGTATTTTTCAAAGTTAGGAACTATTTCACGCTCGGTATTTACTTGTTAAGAAAATATACTCATCTGTCTCTCTCCCCCCCCCCCCCCCCCCACCTCCTCTCTCTCTCTCTCTATCCCGCTCTCTGTTTATTATCAAGAGAGAGAGAGATTATTACTATTTTCTTCATTATCATTATTATCATCATCACTAATGTCATAATCATCACCATCGTTATAACTTGTAAACATTTCTGTTTATGGACATTTTCAAAGTTTCTAGTTTCTTCCAAGAATGGAATAGTTAATCATGTTAAAAGCGTTGGACCCCCCCCCCCCCCCCCCCCTCCCCAACAGAAAAAGTCTTTCCTGTGTACTTGAATCGGTCTGTTAACCATTTATGGCAGTGACTGAGAAAGTGTCGTTTCTTTTGTTTCTTTGTTGAGTTCTTTGTCATAGCCAGACTAACATCAGATTACAGTTTGAAGAATTCAAAGGACCAGACATCTTGTACATAGCCTTGAATACTTCTCTTTAAACGAATTTGATACACCTTACGCATCGGCCTACCTGTTCGACAAATTAACTGGGCGAGTCATCTTTACCAGTAGGTTATGATTCTTCAATGCAGTTTTACACCCTAAGCATCTAACTGTTCTACAGTGAACTTGCATTCTGTCATATTTCCTATCTCAACAACTGACACACCTAACAAACAGTACTCGGCGAGTAATTCTCACCTGCTGGATGACGGCTTTGAATAAGACTCGGCACACGTATGCCCCCCATGTAATGCCAAATTTGTACACATGCCCAACTTTCATTTCATCAGGCATGGCAGGCCAGTACCAGTATACGTTCTTGTTCGTTTCTTTTTGCTCACCACGGCAAAAGGAGTAGGGAACTCCATGTGTCGACCCCCTATCCCCATAATGGACTCCGATGATGTCCCCTTCCGTTACAGCGATCCTCTCCGCTTCCTTTACTCTGATGTGGTAGCGGCCTACACGGCCAGAGGTCAATGTGACCTTGTTCTGACCGATTAGTCAGTATCTGCAAAGATATTGTCTTAAATGGCACAGGAAATAAGTATTCTTCCTATGGGATGATTTTTTTTTTTCTGGGCTACTCATAAAGATTTCATCGATAAGCAATAGTTCGCTAGTTTCGTGTTCTTTACGTATTTGTTGTTGATAAGTCAAGGTGAAAGGGATGGAATGGGGTAGAGAAGAGAAGGAAAGAAGGTGGGGTAGTTAAAGGGAACTGAATGTCAAATTCTTTTCTGATTGTCTCCCCTGGGCGCTCATCTGGATTGTGAAAGAGTCAAAACTGTCCTAGATCCAGCCAAAGAAGCGGTCAGCCTTACGTTAGGTACCGCTCTCAAGACCAGTGTATGTGCCAGGTATTGGTTGCTTGCCCTTTTGCTTTCTTCAGGTATTCTCAGCATTTTGCCATACTTATCGTTTCTAGTTCTTTCATGTAGTCGTTGCCCATTGGGCTGTGAACCCGTTTCATCTCTGAGCAGGGTTCAATGAAAACACCACCACCCCCTCGACGGATCGACGACGCTCAGCTCCAGCATGGTTCTGTATAAACCGCCTGAAGGCCAAGTTCCTGATCTCATCGCCTATCACCTTCTATCTTGTTTAGGTGAGTGCGTGCGTTTGGGGAATGGCCTTTGAAATTCGAAGTTGAATTTTTTTCCGCGTTATTTTACTATTTTGATCCTTTCATTTCCACATTGACAAAATCCCTTTTTACTAGGGAAAAAAAACAAAAAAAACATCCTCAGAAAATTCTTCAGGTGTTTCGATCCTTACCTTTCCTGTTCCGCGATCTTCAAAATAAAACAAAAGGAAGAAAAAAACATCGCCACTTGTCTCTGGATAGGGACTTAAAGCAGGATTTTATTATTTCAGTTCTGCTAAACGACCAGCTCTGCGTGAGCCTTATCACTCTCCCGTCTCATCCCTTGGGGCTGGAGGAGCCCCCCACCGACCTCATCCAGGACACCCGCCGCAGGGCTGCCTGGACGAGCTGGTATTGAAGGATCTGCATGGATCCACGTGACTACATGGCAACAATAATGCTTCAGGTTTATGTGCATGTCACGGCGGAAGACAAGTGAAGAGAAAATATTTGTTGAACGTTTGAAGCCGTTGCCAAATCGTACACTTCGACCTGTGACCTTTTGAGAGCCTCTCCTGTGTTTTTCATTGTGGACAGTCTGGACAGATAAAATCGTGGAAGAATTGCGGATGGAGGACTTGTCTGTTAGGGCATGTGGCCCGTTTTCTTCATTTTTGATATGAGAATAGAGATTTATGGTTTCCGTTATGGGCGTGGTCAAAGCCCAGCATCCTGTAACTTTCCCCTACCTTTCGTTCATTCTTTCTTTTTTTTCTTTTTTCTTTTTTTTTTTCAAGAACGAAACCTTTTTGTGGCCTGGTTTCTGTGAGAATCATACGGAATGGACTTCTTGGAGTCTAGCTGTCAGCTAGACGTAGATTGATCGTGCGTAGGGGCAGGTGGGGATAAAGATGAAAGGTGGGGTGGATATCCCATCCAGGATTTTGACATTTTCCCCCATTTTTCCAGTCAGCTTACAGTTGCTCCCTTCATAAAGGGGAGTTAAAGAAAGCGTAGAAATTACAGTGTTTTAAAGTGCGTTCCTACGGTGAAGCCTTTCACTTTTCTTTTCAGTTTGGGGAAGTTAGCTTTCTCCCTATCCAATGAACATTTCGTTTGTGCTCAAAGAGTTTGTGCTTAACTTAAAGAATGTTTCAGTGAATGTCTATATGCATTGTGTACAGGTAACAATAAATAGAACAGGATACCCTGGTGGTCAATATTATTCTGAAACCATTTTCTTGATGGCTGTGTTTTATGAATGTCATCATACGCTGAGTTGAGAATGAGAATTGGTTTGATTCTCAACAATTTATTACTCAAGTTATGCGTGGAATTTCGGTTATCGAATTTTAGGTTCTACTCTGTGGGTGGTACTTGGTTAGT